>JANAVB010006795.1:3546487-3906487 GCA_029216955.1 Iris pallida
GTTCTTTTCAGCAGGTGCCGGAGTCCCAGCGGGCCCAGCACGAGGCTCAGTTGAGGCAGACAAAGGCCATGCACCAGGGCGTAGAGGATGCACACAGGTTGGCTCTGGCGGCAGTGGAGCGTGGGGCTCCACAGAGGGAGGTGCAACAACAGCAGAAGATCGGGGACATCCAGGCTTTCAAGAAGCTGGGTCCGAGGGATTTCAAGGGGACCGAGGGCATTATATATGCTGATGACTGGCTCGAGGATATCGAGCATCAGATGAGGGCCTCCCGCCTGGCAGACGACCTGAAGGTCGAGGCGGTTGGCTTGAAGTTGTTAGATGTTGCCCGGACATGGTTCTGGAATGAGCCGGCTCTTGCAGGAGAGGGCCACACTTGGACTGAGTTTCGGGCCCTGTTCAGAGAGAAGTTCTTTTCTCCTACAGACAAGATCGGCCTAGTACAACAGTTTTAGAACCTGCAACAGGGCGGTATGACTGTGGAGGAGTATGCGACGGAGTTCGGCCGGCTGAGCCGATACATTGAGTACATGGTGAGCGACCCAATGATCCGAACAAAGCACTTCCGGGAGGGATTGACATGGGATATCAAGATCCTGATCCCTTCCTTCTATGCGACATATGTAGAGGTTTATGCGAAGGCTCGAAAGGTGGAGAGGGAGTGGGGCTTGAAGCCGAAGAGGGATCGTGATTTATTTTCGGGGGCCAGTAGCAGCGCGGGGGCTGCTAAGCGCCCTCAGCTTCAGCATCAGTCATTCCAGCATCATCAGCAGCAGGTGCAGGCCAGAGCACCTGTCCAGAGAGTTCAGCAGCGTCCGGGGCAGGATGATCCACCGTGCCACTTCTCCTAGAAGCCCGGTCACCTCTTTGAGTTCTACAGGAGGAGGCTGGGGCTGTGTCTCTTTTGCGGTGCCGCTGGACATCAGATACGAGAGTGTCCCAAGAACTTTCGTGCCATTGGAGCAGCTCAGAGGGTACCTATTTAGAGGGCACCAGCAAGTGTGCCGTTATTTTAGCAGCGGGGTCCACTTTCGACCCAGCAGCAGCAGTTTGTTCAGCACCGCCAGCAGAGGAGTGGTCAGGGTAGAGCCTTTGCTCTTGCAGCCGAGGAGATGGAGCCTATTACGGATGTTGTCGCAGGTTCTATTCTGCTCGATTCTTTTCCAGCTTTGGCCTTATTTGATTCTGGTGCTACGCACAGTTTTGTGTCTATTTTTTTTGCTCTTAGGCACAATATCATTGCTGAGTATCTTGGTAGGACTTGCAAGATTATGACTGGGAATGGCATCATCCTAGTTAATAATGCTTGCAAGGAGCAGAGAGTTTCTTTGAGAGGCCGGGAACTGAGTGTGTGTTTGCTCGTAATGCCATTTTCGAGTTACTATATGGTACTCGGTATAGACTGGTTGAGCATGCACCACGCTAGCATCGACTGTAGAGGGGGCAGGATTCTGTTTAGGCCGCCGGGAGAGCCGGAGTATGAGTCAACCAGGGGTACAGCGGAGCAGGGAGATGGATTCTGCGGAGCATTGTTGGCGGGGCCGGTATTGCCACATCCACTCATTGCTGAGTTCTTGGATGTATTTTTCGAGGAGCTGCCCGGGATGACGCCAGATCATGATGTTGAGTTTTCTATAGACCTAGTGTCGGGCACTGAGCCTATCTCCCAGCACATCTATAGAATCAACAACAGTGAGTTAGCAGAGCTGAAGAGACAGGTCGACGAGCTGGAGGACAAGGGCTTTATTTGATCTAGTTCTTCACCTTGGGACGCGCCAGTTCTTTTCGTCCCCAAGAAGGATGGTACGGTGCGTCTGTGCATTGATTACAGGGCGCTCAACAACCTTACCATCAAGAACAAGTATCCTTTGCCAAGGATTGATGACTTGTTCGACCAGTTGAGCGGGGCGAGGGTGTTCTCGAAGATCGACTTGCGTACCGGGTACCATCAGCTGAAGATGAAGCGGGATGACATTTCAAAGACTGTCTTTCAGACTCGCTATGGCTAGTATGAGTATACCGTCATGCCGTTTGGGTTGACCAACGCCCCGGCGGTATTCATGAACTTGATGAATAAGGTATTTCATCAGTACCTTGACAAGTTTGTGGTGGTCTTCATTGATGACATTTTCATCTATTCGAAGACACCAGAGGAGCACGAGAAGCACCCAAGGATTGTGTTGGACACTCTCAGGAGGGAGCAGTTATATGGGAAGCTGTCCAAGTACGAGTTCTTCTTGGATCGCGTGGAGTTCCTAGGCCATGTTGTCTCTGGCGAGGGGATTTCAGTGGATCCGAAGAAGATTTCTGCAGTGGAGTCCTGGTCTACGCCGAGCTCAGTAGCAGAGGTTCAGAGTTTTCTCGGTCTGGCAGGTTATTACCGGAGGTTCGTACAGGACTTTTCCAGGATTGCCCAGCCGATGACCCGCCTTACCAGAAAAGACGAGGAGTTTGTTTGGTCCGAGGAGTGCCAGGCCGCCTTCGAGGAGCTGAAGGCGAGGTTGACTACATCTCCTATCTTGACGCTGCCATCTAGATCTGGTGGTTATACGATCTATAATGATGCTTCAGGACGGGATTTGGGTTGTATGCTTCAGCAGCACAGGAAGGTGATTGCCTATGCATCTAGGCAGTTGCGTCCTCATTAGATGAATTACCCTACCCATGATCTGGAGCTGGCAGCTGTCATCTTTGCTTTGAAGCTGTGGAAACACTATCTGTGCTGAGAGCGAGTTGAGATCTATACTGATCACAAGAGCTTGAAGTACGTGTTTACCCAGAAGGAGCTGAATATGAGGCAGAGGCGATGGTTAGAGCTGATGAAGGATTTTTATATATCCTTACAGTACCATCCGGGGAAGGCTAACGTAGTCGCGGATGCTTTGAGCAGGTATCCCGTGGCCATGTGTTTGACGATGGATCGTCACCTTCTGGCAGATCTGGAGAGCTTGGGCATAGAGGTGATAGTTCCTGGGTTCGAGACGCCGATGTGGGGTCTCTAGGTGCAGTCGGAGTTGTTGGACAGAGTCAGGGAAGCTCAGTTTGAGGATGAGGCTCTGAGAGTCATCAGGGAGCAGGTCCAGGAAGGACTGTTGGATGAGTTTTCTATAGCAGGGGATGGGTCGTTAAGGCATGGTACCAGATTGTGCGTGCCGAGCTGAGGACTTCGGGAGGAGGTTCTTCAGAAGGCGCACCGTTCTCAGTAATCTATGCATCATGGAGCCAACAAGATGTATAGAGACTTGAGACAGCATGTTTGGTGGTATGGCATGAAACGCGAGGTGGCTCAGTTCGTTTCTAGATGCTTGGTGTGCTAACAGGTGAAGGCCGGGAGGCAGAGACCCGGTGGATTGCTCCAGCCACTACCCATTCCTGAGTGGAAGTGGGAGCATATCACTATGGACTTTGTATCTGGGCTTTCGCGCTCTCCAGGAGGGAAGGATGCGATTTGGGTCATTGTTGATCGATTGACCAAATCGACCCACTTTTTGCCTTTCAAAGTGGGTTTGTCTACGGAGAGGTTGGCCGAGATGTACGTGCGGCAGATAGTTCGATTGTACGAGGTTCCAGTGAGTATAGTCTCGGATCGGGACAGCCGATTCACTTCCCACTTCTGGAGGAGTTTGCAGCTTAGCTTGGGCACATTGCTCAAGTTCAGTACCGCATGCCACCTCCAAACAGACGGGCAGTCGGAGAGGACGATTCAGACCCTCGAGGATATGCTGCGTACCTGTGTCTTGGACTTCGGGGGATCTTGGGAGGACCACCTTCACTTGGTAGAGTTTGCTTACAACAATAGCTACCAAGCCAGTATAGAGATGTCACCTTTCGAGGCTCTATACGGACGGAGGTGCCGTACTCCCTTGTCTTTGGATGATGTCGGCAAGAGGGTTTTGCTTGGCCCTGAGATGGTAGTAGATGCTGCGGAGAAGGTCAGGGTTATCAGAGATAGACTTCGGGTGGCGCAGGATAGGCAGCGACATTGGGCCGATAGCCACCGGAGGCCATTGGAGTTTGAGGTATAATTTAGATTTTTCTAGTATTTAAGTCTGATTGTGATTGTTTTAGATCAAGCTCTAAGTCTTGTGTTTTGTTCTAGGTTGATGATCTTGTCTTTCTGCGGATTTCTCCGACGCGTGGCACGATTCGTTTTGGTGGCGGCGGGAAGCTTAGTCCACGATACATCAGACCATTCCGTATCTTGGGCAGGGTCGGTGCAGTGGCTTACCGACTGGAGTTACCGTCCACACAAGAGGGAGTGTACAGCGTGTTCCACGTGTCGCAGCTGAGACGGTACGTGGCAGATCCCAGTTACGTCTTAGACCACTCCGAGATCGAGGTAGGACCGACACTCAGCTATCCAGAGAAGCCGATTGAGATCTTGGACCGAAGAGAGAAGGTGCTCTGGAACCAGGTCATTCCCTTGGTTCGCGTTGCATGGAGACACCACTCTCCAGGTGAGTCCACCTGGGAGAGGGTGGACGACATGCGGGAGCGATTCCCATATCTCTTCGAGCCTTGAGGTAAAATTCTTTCTTTTTCTTCCTTGTTCTGTTCATGATTGCTGTGTTAGTTCTCATTCAATTTCGAGGATAAATTTTTTTAAGGTGGGTAAATTTGTCACCCCCAGTTTTCGAATTAGGAGTATTTTCGTCATTTTTCAAGTTTTATGATTTTTAGGAATTTATTCGATTTTATATGATTTTTAGGGATTTGTTTGAGTTGGTTTGAATTTTATCCAATTTGGACTTAAGTTGGAGACCCGGGGAGCCTGGACACTAGTGGGACCCACATACTTGCTGCACTTGGCCCACATGCCATCCTAATTAGGCTAGAAACCATAAACCCTATTTCCATGGCTTAATTAGTCATTTTAGAGGCTTAATTAGTATTTAGAATTAAACCGAAACGAACCGAACCAAACCCGAACCAACCTAAACCAAGTCTAATGGGTTGGAGGCTAATGGGTCTCCACCCAAAACCCAATAACCCCCCCCCCCCCCCCCCCACCATGGCCGGCCAAGTAGGGAGCACCCCCCTCTTTCTTCTTCACAAAGTAAACACTCTCTCTCTCTAATTTCTTTCTTCTTCCCAAGCTCTTTCTCCTCCAAGCAAAAACCAATTATAGGTATGTCATTAAATTCCCATTTATTTCCTCTTTAGCATTTATGTCTTCACAATAAATGTAGAGAAGATGATTCTCTACACTTTTCCCCTAGAATTTGTAGGATTCCCTAGAAATCTAGGTTAGAGATTATTAGGGGTTTTCTTAATTAAGAGTGATATATATATATATATATATATATATATATATATATATATATATATATATATATATATATATATATATATATATATATATATGTAGGAAGCGGATCAAAAGCCCTCCTTAGAAAGCCCCCCTAAAACCCCCTCATTCTAATCCGTAATTTAATGTTAATATTAATGTTAATATTAATGTTAATATTAATATTAATGTTAATATTAACATTAAATACTAAAATTAACATTAAATTTAACATTAAAATTAATATTAACATTAATATTAACATTAACATTAATATTAACAATAACATTAACATTAATATAAAAAAATTTAATATTAGCATTAAAATTAATATTAACATTAATATTAACATTAACATTAATATTAACATTAATATTAACATTAATATTACGAATTAGAGTGAGGGGGTTTTTTTGGGGGGCTTTCAAAGGGGGGCTTTTGATCCTCTCCCATATATATATATATATATATATATATATATATATATATATATATATATATATATATATATATATATATTTTATATATGTGTGTGTGTTTGTGTGTGTGTGTGTGTGTATGTATTATGTATATGTATTTGTGTGTAGAGTATGAAAGAATGGTGGTGGTGGTGTATGAGTGAGAGTTGTGGTGAGAGTGTGTGTTTGTGTGTGTGTGTGAGTGTGTTTGTGAGAGTATGTGTGTGAGAGTGTGTTAGAGTGTGTGTGTGTCTATATATATATATATATATATATATATATATATATATATATATATATGTATCTATATGTGTGTGTGTGTGTATTTATATATATAGATGTAGGTGTATGTATTTCTATATATATAGAGATAGGTGTGTATATGTATATTTATATAGATAGGTGGTTAGAGGATTATATATATGGATAGGTATATATATATATATATATATATATATATATATATATATATATATATATATATATATATATATATATATATATATATATATATATATAGTAGTAGAGTAGTAGAAGGGGAATAAGAATTGGAAGATGAAGAGAAGAAGAAGAATAAGCAACTATAGCAAGAGCAGTGGCAGTACTAGCTATAGCAGCAGCTGGATGCAGCAGTAGCAGCAGCATGCACAGCTGCAGCAGCAGCAGCAAAGCGCAGCAGCAGCAATAGCATGTAGCAGCAGCCGCAGTAGCTAAATCCCCCCTATGGATATATATATATGTATATATATAGATATATATATATATATATATATATATATATATATATATATATATATATATATATATATATATAGATACATAGAGGAAAATAAGAAGAAGTTTAAGAAGAAAATTAGAAGAAGAAGAGTTAAGAAGAATTGGAAGATTAGAAGGAAAGAAGAGATTAGAAGAAGAAGAGGAAAATTAGAATTAGAAGAAGGAGAGGAATGAGATAAGGAAATAGGAAGGAGGATAATAAGAAGAAGGAGAGGAGAAGGATAAGTAGAATAGGAAAACTAGGAGAAGAAGATTATGAAGAAGAATTAGAATTAGGAGAAGGAAGAAGAATAGAATTTAGAAGAGTTGAGTTAGAGGGCGAAATCGAGCTCGGAGTGTCGAAACACGATAAAACTTGGAGGAGACCTAGAATACGTGAATTAGACTTTGCGGGTAGGATCCCGAGTTGAAATCGGGGTTGTAGGGCGACGGTATCGCGCCGTACCATTGCGTATCTTGATTTATTCAAGATATCGGCAATAGGCCGTAAGATGGACTAGACGTCCACTCTACCTAGGTATTTTGGTAGGTAATGAATGTATAGGCTAGTATCATACTACCCTAGGGAGCTCGGGTCAAAATACCAAGCGTAGGTTGGCTAACTTGGTATTTGCCTAGGCTAGAAATTTACATTTTTAAAGGGTAAATTAGGATATTGGCCTATGGCCAAGATTCGGGTTTCGAAGTCCAAGATGGACTTGGATATGGGTTGTAAGGGTTGGTAATGATTAGAAATAGTTGCCTAGACTTAGTCTTGACCTCGGTTGACCATGGTTGACTTTTTAGACCAAAATTCAACTATGGGTCAACACTTTACCCAATTTAGTCCCAAATTCCATTAAACTTGGACAGTTGACCAAAAGTCAACTGTTAGTCACCAGTGACCTAGGGTTGACCTAGAGTTGACCAGAGTTGACCCGTTGACCAAAAGTCAACTGTAAGTAAACTTTCGACCTAGTTTGATTCGGATTGACTTCCAATGTTCTCCCATGACCAAGATTGACCTAACTAGGCTTGTCTTGACCTAGAATGACTTAATAGGATTTAAATTGATTTGACTTTACTTCCTAAACATAGTATTGATACATCTTGTTCTCTATAGGTCGTCGAGACACTGCATTGGATCCGGTTGACATATTTTATCATCCTACAGGCGAGTACATTCTCTGATAACTTATTCCCAATTTATGATAACTGTTATGATTCATGTACTTAGTGTTGATATGCTTATTCCTGACACATGGTTCTCACGGATTGGTATTCCTGGATCCCGACGAGAGATGTTTCTCCTTCTTAGGTTGGGATGTATTGTGCAAGCTCCCTTGTAGCTCTTGCTCAATATATGGTCACTGATTCTATAGAAGGTTTGCTACCTTCTCATTAAAATCCGGTGCAGTGACGTGTCCTGTTTGGATCCATTCTACCAGTTGGGATAGGGGGAGTAGTAGCGTATGCCTGTGATCATATCCCCTTGCATTCTTGAACAGTGTGAGTCATATACCGCACTTATGACTTGCCAGGCCAGTTCTCGACAGGTACCCAAGCCGATCACAAGTTGAAACTGCTACTCACACACATTGGACATATGGCTTACCTTGACTTGTGTACATACCATGATTCCGTTTTACTTTCTTGTTCTAGCTCTAGCTCTACAGCTTACCATGCCATGATACATTTATGTACACTCCATGATTTCATTGTATATGCTCTATTTACAGTCTTATAGCTTTTATTCTATCTTGATATCTGGTATGAGATATATGTACTCGTTCCATCATGACTGGATATGTTGACAAAATATTACAGATGCTGATGAGGGGGATTGCAGTACCTACTACGGTCCGGATGACGTAGTGGGCTTAGACTTGGTCCCGCAGGGCTTAGCTCCGCCTGACGAGACTTTACCTATTGCTTAGTTAGAGTAGGTCTTTTGTACTGGACCTTGTCTCCATTTACTTTGAGACTGTATTATATTTGGATTGTATTAGAGACTTGGACTTGTATATTATTTGTGTTTGGACTTGACAGGTTATATTTTATCGTCTTGTTGTCTTTATCTTTCAGTCTTTACTTTATCATCTTAGAGTTGTGATTGAGCACTCATATATATTCATTGCTTGTCCTCCATTCGGAGTTGACCATATTCTCGATAGGTTTTTGATATATATATAAACTGTTGTTAGAGTAGAAAATCTACAGCGTTCCATGTCGTTTTTACGGTGAGGGCTGGGCGTTGTCACGTACACTGCCCTTATAGCGGGTGCGGGTCGTGACAATATTTCTAAGGTGGGTAGATTTGTAAACCCACTTTCCGAGTTTTTAAATTATTTACTTATTTATTTTAGTTGTAGTTTTAATTTTTTTCTAATTAGATAATAAATTTTATTTTCTTAAAATTATATTATAGATACTTTGAAAGGAAATGTTTTACCAAATATTTTATTTAAAATTTATAGATGGTGTTGTTCAAATATTTGGATGTTATAAATACTAGTTTATATTATTATTACTATAAGGCTAGATTTGAATTCATGTACATTTTTTTAATATTATGTAATCAGTTGAATTATTATTTTCAACTATCCTTGAATAACTATGTTGGTCAAGAATATATTTGATCGAACATAGATTGATCGATTTGCTTATATTTATGAAAATGATTATTTCAAATTTTCAATCATTATCAATCTAGGAAACCCCAATATATAAAGGGGATTCTCCTTTTATTTTTTCCACAAATTCCTAGTTCATAAAACTTCCAACCATCCAAATCCCTAACCCTAATACCAAAATGCATTCTTAAACCCCAACCCCAAATTCCCTTCTTCCAAAATTTTAAATTTTCTTTTCATTTTCATTTTTATAATTATAATTTATTTTATTTAAATATCATGACTAGAAGTACTTCCTCCTAAAATGTTTTAAAAATTATGCTAAAAAAACTACTTTTAATTGCTACTTGATTTTTATAAATATATATATATATATATATATATATATATATATATATATATATATATATATATATATATATATATATATATATAGAATAAGAGCCCATTTTATTCATGAAGGCCAAAAAAGCCGAGCATATACAAGTATACCATAGGGCACAAAATGCCGAAGCCTATACACGTATACTGACAAAAGAGGAGAAAAACGAAAACTAAAACGGCTAAACCGGGGAAAGGAGAGAGTTCCAGAAGACTGTCTGGCCATGTGAACAGAGGGAGCTCCGTTTGCGGCACTAGCGAATGGTCTCCCAAATCAGTTGGTCTGTGGCGTACTGGTGGCCTTCGTATCTCGCCTTGTTACGATTTTTCCATATAACCCACGTGGCTGCGGCAGCTACTATCTGGTGGTCATGGGACGCGGAAGCCCCTGTAGCAATGAGGTCATGGAAGTTGTTGCCTCCATGTTGCGTTCTACAGCACCAGAAAAGTACTCTCCAGACTTTGATCGGGAGGTCCCCATGCCTGAAGATGTGGTTGGCTGTTTCCCATTAACGATTAGAGCAGCATGTGCACGTCGAAGCTAGGCTGAACCCTATCGTGTTTAGAGTGTCGTCAGTAGGAAGGATATTGTGTAGGGCTCTCCAAATAAAGAAGGACCACTTCTTGGGGATGCATGTCTGCCAGAAGGATACAACGGTTGGAGCAGGCGCTGCATTGCCAAGAATCACTCTTCTGCCGATCTAATCGAGAATGCTCCAGCAGTTGCGGGCGACCACTCGAGCTTATCTGGGTCCGATCAAATTGTCAATCCACTGCGGTGGATGCAATCAACCGCCGCTGATCCGGCCCAGAACCAAATTTTGTTCTAATTCTAGTTGTTATCTGAGGGGTCCCACAAGTCGTTGATAGTGTTGTTCCTAGGGGCAGCTGAAAGGTTCGGAAGCAAGATGTCTCTAATCCAGCACTCCAGGAATGGCAAAGAATCGCTAATGCCCACTTGTAGTCGAATCGCTGGTTTGGCAAGAGACCGCCCAATGAGGATGCGACTCCAAGCTGCTGATGATCTGCTGTTAAAGATGGCCGTCGATGGGTGGATGTGCTTGAAGTATCTGGCCTTCTTAAACCTGGTCCATAAGTTATGGCGCGTGCGGAGCGTCCACCACAGTTTCATGCAAAAGGCATTAACGATGTGGGAAAGTTTAGGGAAGCCTAGGCCCCTTTTCCCTGTTGGACGAGCCATGGTGTCCCAACTAGCCAAATAGTGCTTCTCATTGCTGCCGCTGTGCCCCCAGAGAAAATTGCTGAAGTTGCTCTCGATGGAGGATAGAACTTTCTTGGGGGCGAGCACGCTGCCAGGGTGTAGATGGGAATGGATGTCAGGACATGATTGATGAGGATCATCTTGCCTCCTGGGGATAGTTGTAACGCCCCAGTCCCAAAATACGTAGGACTATAACGTAATCATGCCAGCTGTATACATACGAAGTATATAGACCCTCGTATATATACATAAGCTATAAAATGTAGTAACCAAGGTACTAAATCTCATCCACAAAGATAAATATAATATAAAAGCAACTTTGAATTTGTCATGTATACAATCGTTGGGCGAAGACAAATCCACTACCAACAAGTAAGAAAAAGTACATGGAAAATAAAATGTGTTTGGCGGACGAAGCGAAGGCGAGCAAAGTGCAATCACTCTCGAAGAGATAGTAACGATCATGGCCACGGCTAGAACACCTGCAAAACACAAGAACACACACCAGGCGAGATAACCAGGTCCTCAGAGGGACGTAACAAGATACAATAAACATGCTATATAAATACTGAATATAAAACATGCCACAATCAAAAAAAGTGATAAGACATAAATAAGGTAACCTAAACTGTACTAAAGTGAACATGCAGTGAGAACAAACCTTCTGTCGCATGAGCCATGGCTGTAAATGGGATCTGGTATAGTCCCCATTTGGGCACCAATGACCTAAGCGCATGACGTTCAAAAACGACAGTGGGCAACCTGAGTAGCTCATACCCGTATCTCCAGCGGAGCTTCCGGATTACAAGGGAAGTGCAATCGAAGCCCCTACGACAAGGAAATGTTCTCCCCACCCAATGTACCTATCATGTCGCATCTACGACCATGTAACACTACTAACCGTCAAGTCTTCTAACACACAACTATTGACAGTTAGACCTAACGCACGTCCTGTACGCATCAGTGATCAGCCAACACGCAAGTCCATAGGCTATATGCTACTCATATTCACACATCTCGTGGCACAACAGTGTCAAAGTTTATGCAATGTACTAAGCTAGTGGTAGTCCCTTAACTCTAAGTCCATATGCAATCAAAGGGTAAATAAAAAGGTACAACTAATATCACTGAGCAGGCAGTAATCAAGAACTAGAAATAAATGAACAGTGATATGTAAATAAAATGTAACTAAAAAATAAACAGTATAATGGCAAGGTATCTTGCCTGGTGTGTCTCCTGGAGTGGTACGATGATCGAGCAAGTCATGTTCTGTCCAATAGCCATGGTCGATGCAGCATGGTCCGAATTCACGAGAAAATATAAATGGATGGTTAGTCATGCTAAGGGTGTTTAAGCAAGGAGAAAACGTGGAGGCTACGTATACAATTTCCAAAAACATTTATATTTGAATTCTTGAAAATACTTTGTATATATATATATATATATATATATATATATATATATATATATATATATATATATATATATATATATATATATATATATCCAATTTGAAATTAGTCAATTATACATTTAGATGAATACTTGAAAATATCGAAATTCGTTTTTAGGCTCATATATATAACATACATATATATTGTAGAAAAGTAACTTTTTCGTTAGTCAAAGTATTTTACTAAAATATAGTAAAATAAATTTTAGGGCTATAGTGGTGTCAAAATATTTTTTGGAAAAAAAATATGCATTTTCAATTTATTTAAATGAACAAAATAATACACTACTAATTTTAAAAATAATAATACTAATAACAATAACAGTAGTAATAATAATAATGATAATAATAATAATAATAATAATAATAATAATAATGGTGACAATAATAATAATAATGATAATAAATATAAGTAATAGTAATAATAATAATAATATTTATAAAATAACTAATGACAGCACTCAGCTGTCTTTTAAAAACTGATAGGAATGAAGAAAAGGTGTAAAGAGAAAGAGAGAGTAGTCAGAAAGAGAGGGGTAGAGCGGGAAGGGGTGTACCGGAGTTCGGCGAAAGGGCGCCGGAGCTTCGCGGCAGCTCTACTTGCGGAGATGACACCGTGCGGCTCCGTCCGGATCGTGGCGACCGTTCCAGTACGGCGTGGCTCCTGTCGCTGGTCCTGGTGACCAGGTCGGTTGAGAGCGACAAGGCGTGGCGGTTGGATCTAGGTAGAGCACGGAAGGGGCGATCGCGTGTACGGCGGCAGGCGGCTCTAGCGGAGTACCGGAGGGTCGCGGCCAAGGACGACGCGGCGGCGGAGAAGGTGGAGCGAGGAAGGCGGCGGTAGCAGCGGACGGCTGGCCTCGGTTGGTCATGTCGGGCGGCGCATCCGGTGCTCACGGTGGGGGCTAGCGGTGACTCCGGAGTCGGGGATCCGGGTGCGGTCAGCGCCGGAGGTGGATGGGAGCGACGACGCAGTTTTTCGGCACGTCGGAGGATCGGGTGGCGTCAGGGTTTGGGCGCGCGCCTGGCCGGAGGCGGCGAGGGGAAGGTGGAAGTGGGAAGCGGCCGGGATTGTGCCGTGGCGCTGCTCCAGGCGACAGAAGCGGCGGAGTCGAGCACGGATCTGAGGGGGGGGAGGCTCAGGCGACTGCAGCGCGCTCGGTGGAGACGCGCATGACCTCGGCGCTGGGACGGAGGGCGAGGCCACGTGCGGAGGACGCAGTCTCGCCGTAGAGTGCGGGCGAGGTGTTTGTCTGCGTGATGGAGTATCGGCTAGCTTCGGGAAGGCGTACGACCATAGTAGAGCAGGTGAGGTTTGCTCATATTTTATGTGTTTTTTGTGATGGTGGCTGTGGTGGTAACAACCGGGTGTGGTAGTCGGCCGGTCCTGATGGCGACGGTAGGTTGGTGGTAGATGGTGATGTTGGTATATAGACAAGGGAGGACTGGTCAAAGATGAGGAGTCGGGGATAGGGGTGGCGGTGTTGGCCACGGTGGTGTTGGATGAGGGCGGTGACGGAGACGGTGGTGGAGCGTTTGAACTGGTGTTGGTGTCGGTGACACGGAGTGGGTGTCGAGTCCGGGATTGTCGTACTCTGAAGGAGCATTGTACTTGTAAGGGATATATCTAGTGGATGGACAGGGAACACAGACACGATGCACTGTTTGGTTGTGGATGAGAAATTGCTGGAGGAGTACCTCTCCTTTTATAGGAGGTGGGAATTCCCAGTTGGATAGAGATTGGGATTTATTTAAATTCCAATTAGATATTTCATCATTTAATTAAATAGATTTAAAGTCAATTCAACAAAATCCAATTCCAATTCAAATCAAATCCAATCCAAATTAATTCAATTCTAGATAAATTATATCCTTAATTTAAAATATTTTTAAACAAGTTAATAAAATCTTTTCCAATTTAAATTACCATAATTAATCAAATATTAAATTTAACAAAATTTCAAATATCATTTTCATAATTAAATAAATATAGTAATAATTAATTTCAAAAATCACGATGAATACTAAATTATTAATTCATGAACTAGCTTTTATAAATAACAATTATTTTAATAAGCAAATTGTACATTTTGCAAAATATTAAACAAGAATTTCCAAATCATAATTATTTGTAAACGACGAATAAAATAACCTTTTTAGAAATTAAAAATATTTATCACATATTATTTGAACATGTACCTTTCCTATAAAAATAAAATTTATAATAAAAATATTTTTCTAGCATATGTACCTCAACACATATTCGCACTCGTCGAGAAATTACGAACGCAAATCTCGCACGTAATGTAAATTCAACAAAGCGAACTCGTATGTTCGGATACGAAGTAAAAATAAAAATATTAAAAAAAATCGTAGTAGAAATTTATGGGGGTTTACATCCTACCCAACATAAAAGAATTTTCTCGAAATTTAGGAAAATTTAGGATAGGTAAGGCGAAGGGGAAGGAAAGAGTTTATTCGAATAGATATACGAGATCACGAGAATGCAAACGAAATATTCGCCGAGGAGGTGAGTGACATTTCAATGGCAATGTGTCATTTGAGCGTCTAGAACAGAAAATTTCGGTGGTTTCAATTTAGATTATGATCATGTATATGACAACCAATCAATGACTAAGCTCGATCAACCCTAACATTAACCTTAAAAAGGGCAACCTCATAAGTAGGTAATAAACTCCTTAATCCTTTGATATCATCAATATTCGTGTAACCTCTCTTATCATAAATCGTTCTTCCCAAAATTACTTCCATTCTACGTCCCTTTAAAAATTTATCAAAACAATTATGATTATGAATGTATTCTAACTTCCTCTATCTCGTCGTAAAATTTCAAATAGTCTCAAATTTTGAATCCCATAATCTCCATTATACCAGCTCACTTATATATCTTCCCAAGTTAAAATTCTAAAATCTTCAACCAATTTGGCCCACGTAAAATGTAAAATCTTCTTTCTACAATTTGTATTATTGGTCAATGTACGATACATCTATAGGTATCAAAAAGTCCGTCTTCAACGATAAATCTCGAAAACTAACAGTATACCTTCTTACCTAAATCTTCTATCATCATATTGAAAATTTTCTAAAATACCTATTAGTCTCTCTCTCTCTCGAAATTTTGAATTCAACAATATCATCTTCTTGATGGTAGAAATGTAACTCATTTTAACTTCTTATTCATAATCATCTTACAACTTAATTCTCCATGAATCAAAAATGTAAAGGTTTTTCTCTTCAACAATTTGTTATCCTTGAAAATATCGTCATAACATTATATGTCATCGAAGGCAATGTCAACATTTTTCTTTATCAAACATTTGCATCCATAAATTTAGTATATAAATTTGGTTCTTAAACCACCAACACTTTAGAAAATTCTTCATTCGATATTTAGTTACCTCGAAACAAATTTTGAAAACTTGAGAAGTCTATTTACCCTTGATTGTTTTATCAACACAATATAACATTTCTCATTTCATCTATTTGGTTTTATCACACATTTATTTATGTCCCATCTATACCTCGTAATCTTGTAAGTATCTTAACCACTATATTATTTATCCATGTTGTGGGGTTATCCAATCTAACCTCTACTAGCCCAAGATTGTCATGATCAAATTTCATTTCGCATAAGGGAATCAAACAAGGAACAAGGTTGCATAAACAAATGGAGAAATCATAGTAAAATATGAGTAAGCAATTTTAATTGGAAGGAAGAAAAGTAAGTGTTGCTAATATTACATGATGAGTAGAATGTGTTATGGGTCTAAGTAAATCAAGATAATACGAGAAAATAAAATGACAAGGGTTAAGCAGTCAAGATAAAAACACAAGGTTAAGCATTTAACGGATTTAGTAGATCGCAATCGGGTCGAAGATTTGAGTCGTGATTGAGTGCAAATATATAGTCAAAAGTATACCGGTACCATGGTATAGGTTATAGTTAGTCTTTATGGCCCGAAAGTCATACCATAAAAATAGAGTACAAGGGGACGTGTTTTAGTGGGACATGATATACCTACATGAAGGTGAGCTCGTTTAGGTCTTGCATGTGAAATTTGTTGGAGGGAATAGTCTAGTGTTGTGCTCCAAATATCAAAGTCACGATAGGGAACACCAAATGATCAAAAATAGAAAGTAGGTTTTCATAAGATACTAATTAATGCATAAAATAAAAGGTTAAAGCACGAAGTTAAGATAAGTTAAAGACATTGTTTCTAGAAAATAGTCTCATAGATAAGAGTATGATCAAGGGAATGATCCTAATCATTTCTAAGTTCAAAACAATTAGATGGTCACGAATAAAGATCTAGCTTGGAGGGAAGGTCGAGTGAGTCAAATATATGTTCATCGGTTTAGTTGATGACTAACTATACTTGTGTATATGCAATATCATAATCATAGGTGGCTTGGTAATCTAATGTAGAATACTTCTATCTCACTAGGGTGACCTTTCTTGCTTCTTGGTCCTCTACCAATATAATCTAATCTAAATTTCAAGTTCCTCAAAGTTTCTTAATAAAATTTCCAAGATACTCCACCATAATTCCTAATCATCTTAGGCTGCCAAGTTTAATCCAAATTTAAATTTCTAATCAATCTCAAAATAACCCTTGTATATCGTAAATCGAATAATAAATTTTTTTCAAAATCTTAAACTCAACATTTAAATAAGTTTATCAGCCAAAATTTATACTACAAAATGGAACATTTAAATAACTCATGAATTCAATTATATATCCTTCAAATGTGTATATGTAGCTTCCAATAAGTCACAACTACTCTTCAAAATTAAGATTTTTTTTCCTTACCAAAATTTAAATATCCCTAATCAAGGCTTTAAAATCGAAATCTGTAATGCCTGTGGATCGTATTACGTATTTCTGGAATACGTGTACGTATTTATTCTTGTATTGCATAATTTCCTTGCTTAATTTCCTTCCTACGCTTGGTTTATTCTTGGTTTGGGTTGGCTTGGTTCAGTTTGGGATTGCTCTTGGCTCATCATAAACCAAGGGGGTGACCCCCTATCTACCACCACTTACCCCCATTTATATCCCAACCACCTTTCTCTCTCCTCATAACTCATCAATTATTCTTTTTCTTCTTCTTCTTCCTCCACCCAGCGTAGAGCTCCACTTAACCCCACCGGCAAGTGCAACTTGCTTCATGGAGGAACTCATATTTTATTGTTTTATTTTCTTCTCCATACGATTCTAAATCCCTTTAGTACTTAGTGTTTTCAACTTCCATGGCTGACTTCATGCAGATCTATGTTTATTTCATTTTTGGATTTCTTGGTTTGATCTACTATAATGGCTTGTTTTCGAAAACTAAGAGTTCCATGGAGTATGCCTCATGATTTTACACAAGTTTGGGTCTTGGGATGGCCGGATTTCACCAAGTCCTGGCCGAGATGGAGTTTATCAGCTTTTACGCATGGTTGCATTGACCGTGTGGAGAAGATGGAGTTTTACGCCCACGTATTGTGTGCCAGCGTATTCCTCAGCTTTTATGCCCACGTCTTAACGTGTTAGCGTAGTTCCCTTTTATGCACACGCATCGCGTGACAGCGTACCTCGTTTTACGCTGCTTGAAATCGAGCTAGCGTAAAATCGTGCTCTGCTTACGCTAACTGATTTTATGCTCGGGACTCTCCCGCTAGCGTAAAATCCTGCTAGTGTGAAGCCTTGCCAGCGTAAACCATTGACCCGAGCCAACCCTTGCTAGCGTAAAAGTTATGCTCTAGTGTTCCACGTATGGAATCTCAATTGCAGAGAGTTTTACGCTCGTACAATCCGACTAGCGTAAAAACCCCTCCCGCATGCACCTTGCTAGCGTAAAGCTATCTTACCTTGCTCTTGTCTGCGTAGTGCTGTTTACGCTCGGGTTTAATTGGCCTAGCGTAGTAGTACACGCATAAACTCGGGTTCCTATAGCGTACTATTTATTCCTTTTTTTAGATATTTTATGCCCATTTTATATCCTTACGCCTTTTGTCCTAAACTTGATAAATCACGATTTGATTGACATGATGGAAACGACTATTGTACGTGACGTGGTGTGGCAAGAATTGACATGGCAAGGCACGACAGTAACATAACATGACATGATAGCAGCCCGTCGTGGCGCACTCCTGACAAGTAAACCTGACATGATATATCTTGATAAGCTCTACCTGACGTAACATGACCTGTATAAATTACCTGGACACCGTGGGCGATTGTGCTTGTACAAATAAATCAGTCCTGTCTTGCATCATGTCTAGGACAGGGACTCCTGAGTACCACGGTCAGGAGTACCTAATAAATTGGACTAGGTTAATAACTAGAATTACACATTAGTCATGACGAGATTTCCCAGCTACAGGCAATCCCGTTACCTGGGCACGCCTTGGGATCTGTAGCCTACTGTCGAGTAGGGCACATTTCCAGCACACTGTCATGTGTTGCACCCTTCAAGCTACCTAAGGGTACATTCGTTTCCTGGACAATGTACCCACCTGAATTCAACTCTAATTCTTTCAACCCGGGTAACCTGGATGGTCTGCAGGGCTTGTGGCTGTGGAATAATCTCACTGCATCTTGTTAGTAATTAGGCTTATGACAACCATAGTTAGTTAAAGTATTAAGCCGTAATTCTTGCTTGGCCGTAAAATGATTGGATGGAGTCTAACTAGTCTAGTCTTGCCCTGATCATGTTCCAGATTATTGAATAACCAGAATGCTTGTATTTATTTTACCGATAAATGGTGAGAATTCCAGGTTCTGTTCAGACGAAGGGTTACAACCCCGGTTCTTGTTTGGTTTACGGGTTGTAACCTGGTTATCTGAATAGTTCCATGGTTATCTCGTCGTATATCATCCTGATGTATTTTTTTTATTTCCAGTTCTTACTTTTATTTATATCTTGTACTGATTGCTGGTTTTAGTTCCTAAGTGAAGCTTCCTTTGTGGCACTTGCTCTTTCTGGGGTCTGACCCAGCTGGTTTTGTGTGGCCAGATTTCGGAGCAGCTCCAGAGGATCTACCGACCTTCCAGCCAGATGGTGGCCACTAGACGGAACCCTGGCAACGAGTGGGTTTATTTTTGATTTTCTACTTTATTGTAAAAATATTCTTTTGAGGCGTTTAACCGACGAGCACCTGTTTAGCTCGATTGCACTTTACTTACTGTCTGCCAACGGGCTGTAACATGATTGACAGATCCTATGGTTGATCATGTATGACTAAACTCTTGCTAGTCCTGACATTTTGTAACGACTAGCTTCATGATCAGCTGAATATGTAATATTTAGGACGCCTTACTATTGTATATTTAATGATCATACTTCTTGTAACCTTTTACTTACTTGCTTGTGATTGAGACACTAGGCTTGTTCATGACCTTAAGAGACTGTTGGCTTGTAGATAAACCCTCATGTATCTAGACAGCCGTGACCGTATAGCGAGATGGAATCCATTTCATATACGTAGCTGGCTATGTCTGCCCCCGCTCTCCAGTATTCTGGTTCTGGGGCGTGATAAAATCTAATAACTTTATAAATCATAGATCATGGGACACAATTTGAATTTTAAATTTTCCTTTAAAGTCGATTTCATATCTTCCAAAATTTTAAACAAAACTTTTCACCATCATTCCTTCAAACTTATAAATCGTACGACTCAATTTAAAAAAACTCAAGCTCTCAAATAACCCATAAATCATAAACCCTCCATATTCTCTAGTCGTTTACGAAATCATAACTTATAATTTAAAACTTTCTCTAATAAATTTGAGATAAACTTTAACATATTACAATCCAAATTTGAACTTAACCGTAAATCATGGGTCACCATTTAAAGATGTTACTCAATTCAGTTTCATATCCCAAATAAATCATAAACTATTTCGCTATTTCCAAAATCATATATCATAAATTTGTTTTCTGTCCTCTTGTGTATACCACCTTGTAATAGCAAAATAAAATCCAACTATTTTTTTTTGAAAGAGAAAAATATGCTACTACCCAACTTAGAATTAACTAATCCTTAAGAACATATTTCTAGGAAAATAAATGCCTTTATGACTCAAATAAACCCAATGCATACTAATTGTCAATACAATCCATCTAGCCACGTATTTAACCTATGGGCATATACTAGTGTAGTCATCTTACTAAACACGAAACTAAGAATTTACGGTAGGAGTCAAGCAAGATGCAATTCAAGAAGGTCGAACGAGAGTTCGAAATTTGAAGTCAAGGAAGGATGTCAAGTTGGTGGATGAGATTCTAAATTCTACTCCTATACTGCAGGCCCGTTCGGTACAGTCATGTAACCGAAACGGCAACTAGACCTGCATGGGCCACCACAAAAATATGTAACGCCCCAGTCCAGAAATACGTAGGACTAGAACGTAATCATGCAAGCTGTATACATACGAAGTATATGGACCCTCGTATATATACATAAGCTGTAAAATGCAGTGACCAAGGTACTAAATCTTATCCACAAAGATAAATATGATATAAAAGCAACTTTGAATTTGTCATGTATACAATCGTTGGGCAGAGACAAATCCACTACCAACAAGTAAGAAAAAGTACATGGAAAATAAAATGTGTTTGGCAGGCGAAGCGAAGACGAGCAAAGTGCAATCACTCTCGAAGAGATAGTGACGATCATGGCCACGGCTAGAACACCTGCGAAATACAAGAACACACACCTGGCGAGATAACCAGGTCCTCAGAGGGATGTAACAAGATACAATAAACATACCATATAAATACTGAATATAAAACATGCCACAATCAAAAAAAGTGACAAGACATAAATAAGGTAACCTAAACCGTACTAAAGTGAACATGCAGTGAGAACAAACCTTCCGTCGTATGAGCCCTGGCTGTAAATGGGATCTGGTATAGTCCACACTTGGACACCAGTGACCTAAGCGCATGACGTTCAAAAACGACAATGGCCAACCTGAGAGGCTAATACCCGTATCTCCAGCGGAGCTTCCGGGTTACAAGGGAAGTACAATCGAAGCCCATACGACAAGGAAATGTTCTTCCCACCCAATGTACCTATCATGTCGCATCCACGACCATGTAATACTACAAACCGTCAAGTCTTCTAACACACAACTATTGACAGTTAGACCTAACGCACGTCCTGTACGCATCAGTGATCAGCCAACACGCAAGTCCGTAGGCTATATGCAACTCATACTCACACATCTCGTGGCACAACAGTGTCAAAGTTTATGCAATGCACTAAGCTAGTGGTAGTCCCTTAACTCTAAGTCCATATGCAATCAAAGGGTAAATAACAAGGTACAACTAATATCACTGAGCAGGCAGTAATCAAGAACTAGAAATAAATGAACAGTGATATATAAATAAAATGCAACTAAAAAAATAAACATTATAATGGCAAGGTATCTTGCCTGGTGTTTCTCCTGGAGTGGTGCGATGATCGAGCAAGCCATGTTCTGTCCAATAGCCATGGTCGATGCAGCATGGTCCGAATTCACGAGAAAATATAAATGGATGGTTAGTCATGCTAAGGGTGTTTAAGCAAGGAGAAATTGTGGAGGTTACGTATACAATTTCCAAAAACATTTATATTTGAATTCTTGAAAATACTTTGTATATATATATATATATATATATCCAATTTGAAATTAGTCAATTATACATTTAGATGAATACTTGAAAATATCGAAATTCGTTTTTAGGCTCATATATATATATATATATATATAACATACATATATATTGTAGAAAAGTAACTTTTCGTTAGTCAAAGTATTTTACTAAAATATAGTAAAATAAATTTTAGGGCTATAGTGGTGTCAAAATAATTTTTGGGAAAAAAAATATGCGTTATCAATTTATTTAAATAAACAAAATAATACACTACTAATTTTAAAAATAATAATACTAATAACAATAACAGTAATAATAATAATTATAATAATAATAATAATAATAATAATAATAATAATGGTGACAATAATAATAATAATGATAATAAATATAAGTAATAGTAATAATAATAAAATTATTTTTAAAAAAAACTAATGACAGCACTCAGCTGTCTTTTAAAAACTGATAGGAATGAAGAAAAGGTGTAAAGAGAGAGAGAGAGAGTAGTCAGAAAGAGAGAGGTAGAGCGGGAGGGGGTGTACCGGAGTTCGGCGAAAGGGCGCCGGAGCTTCGCAGCAGCTCTACTTGCGGAGATGACACCGTGCGGCTCCGTCCGGATCGTGGCGGCCATTCCAGTGCGGCGTGGCTCCTGTCGCTGGTCCCGGTGACCAGGTCGATTGAGAGCGACAAGGCGTGGCGGTTGGATCTAGGCGGAGCGCGGAAGGGGTGGTTGCGTGTACGGCGGCGGATGGCTCTGGCGGAGTACCGGAGGGTCGCGGCCAAGGGCGACGCGACGACGAAGAAGGTGGAGCGAGGGAGGCGACGGTATCAGCGGACGGCTGGCCTCGATTGGACATGTCGGGCGGCACGTCGGGTGCTCACGGTGGGGGCCAGCGGTGACTCCGGAGTCGGGGATCCGGGTGCGGTCAGCACTAGAGGTGGATGGGAGCGACAACGCGATTTTTCGGCACGTCGACGGATCGGGTGGCGTCAGGGTTTGGGCGTGCGCCTGGCCGGAGGCGGCGAGGGGACGGAGGAAGTTAGAAGCGGCCGGGACTGTGCCGTGGCGCTGCTCCGGGCGGCAGAAGCGGTGGAGTCGGGCACGGATCTGAGGGGGGCGGAGGCTCAGGCGACTGCAACACGCTCGTTGGAGACGCGCGTGACCTGCGACGCTGGGACGGAGGGCGAGGCGGAGGACGCAGTCTCGCCGTAGAGTACGGGCGAGGTGTTTGTCTGCGTGATGGAGTATCGACTGGCTTCGGAGAGGCGTACGGCCACAGGAGAGCAGGTGAGGTTTGCTCATATTTTGTTTATTTTTTGTGATGGTGGCTGTGGTGGTAACAACCGGGTGTGGTGGTCGGCCGGTCGTGATGGCGGCGGTAGGTTGGTGGTAGATAGTGATGTTGGTATATAGACAAGGGAGGACTGGTCGGAGATGAGGAGTCGGGGATAGGGCTGGCGGTGTTGGCCACGGCGGTATTGGATGAGGACGGTGACGGAGACGGTAGGGGAGCGTTTGAACTGGTGGTGGTATCGGTGACACGGAGTGGGTGTCGAGTCCGGGATTGTCGGACTCTGGAGGAGTATTGTACTTGTAAGGGATATATCTAGTGGATGGACAGGGAACACAGACACGATGCACTGTTTGGTTGTGGATGAAAAATTGCTGGAGGAGTACCTCTCCTTTTATAGGAGGTAGAAATTCCCAGTTGGATAGAGATTGGAATTTATTTAAATCCCAATTTGATATTTCATCATTTAATTAAATAGATTTAAAGTCAATTCAACAAAATCCGAATCCAATTCAAATCAAATCCAATCAAAATTAATTCAATTCTAGATAAATTATATCCTTAATTTAAAATATTTTTAAACAAGTCAATAAAATCTTTTCCAATTTAAATTACCATAATTAATCAAATATTAAATTTAACAAAATTTCAAATATCATTTTCATAATTAAATAAATATAGTAATAATTAATTTTGAAAATCATGATAAATACTAAATTATTAATTCATGAACTAGCTTTTATAAATAACAATTATTTTAATAAGCAAATTTTACATTTCGTAAAATATTAAACCATAATTTCTAAATCACAATTATTTGTAAACGACGAATAAAATAATATTTTAGAAATTAAAAATATTTATCACATATTATTTGAACATGTACCTTTCCTATAAAAATAAAATTTATAATAAAAATATTTTTCTAACATATGTACCTCGACACATATTCGCACTCGTCGAGAAATTACGAACGCAAATCTCGCACGTAACGTAAATTCAACAAAGCGAACTCGTATGTTCGGATACGAAGTAAAAATAAAAATATTAAAAAAAATCTTAGTAGAAATTTAGGGGGGTTTACAATAGTGTAGTTTTATGCTGGCCCTCGAGTTTTTTTCTGATGCGATTGATCAGGTTCTCGAAGATGCCGGCGTTGGATTTGCCGTAATCTAGGGCGCATCCGAGGTAGTGGAAGGCTAGCCCCTTGCTCTCTCTTAATTTTGTGGTGGGTGTAGATAACACTTTTATTCGAGTTGACCTTCTGACCCGAACACCCGGCGTATCTCTGAAGCATATTACGAACAACTTCCACCGACCCGGCGTCTCCGGAAGAAAAGATGAGGATATCATTCGCGAAGGCCAGGTGGGTGATGATCGGGAAACCGCTGGCAGTATGTTAGTTTTGGAAATTGGGGGTGCTCGTTGTCACGCCCCGCTCCCAAATAAACGGGTACAGGTCGATGTCATGCCCAGCCTACACTGTCGTTGACAGCGGTAGTGAGCCGTCTAGTCATATAAATACAAGAGCATCTCATCACAACATCTAATCACGTAATCTATACTAACTATCACAGCACTCCACTATACAATTATTACAACTTATACATGAATGTCCGGGTACAAAACCGATAAAAATAAATGATACAACAACAACATATAAACAAATACACTTAATCATTCTCTATACATGAAACTAGCTATCTCAATGTCAAGCGAGCTCCACTGTTAGTCATGAATGATAATCTATGATCCATCTCACCTGTAATCAACGATCCAGTCAGGAAAGGAGCAAAGTACAATGTAACTCAATAAAACTCACCATGGAAAATTAATGGAACGATACATCAAAGTATAACTGAAAGACAGAGAATAAGATGAACAATAAGCATGCACTAGCTATGTGTACATGTGCAATTGGACGTTATCAACATGTGGGGACTAATATCTAATCAGGCATATAAAATATGCTTTCAGTCAATATATAATCAGGCATGTCTGACGACAATGCTATCAGTCACGCACGAAATGGACTCAGGCATACGGAGTATGCTATCAGGCAATGTTTGTCCAATATTAGTTAATCACATGTCTCTAAAATGTCCCCCACCCGGCACGAGAAATACTGCAAGCAAGCAATCAATCGAGAACAAGTAAAATAAATGACACGATGACAAGTGTAAGTGCAATACATGCAATGATGGTAATACTGAGTACATGTACTTGCCTTGAGTCCGGGGTTTTGTCCAAGTTCTTCAAATCACCTAAAATATAGAAAATAATTTAATATAATTAGAGACCTTCTAATTGTTACTTAATCCAAAACAACTTTCTAATATTCAACTATAACTAAATAAGTCCTAATATCACCAACAATGTTCATGCATATGAGCCTGGACCAATCTAACTCTAAAACCAATAACTAATACTAAACTAATACTCAGTCTTAGCTTATATTGGCCATAGACTTGAGCCCATAATGTAGTATTACTGAACACAATTCAATTAAGCTTAGATTAACCATGTCATATTTAAACATAATAGAGTCCAACGGTCATATTAGACCTAACGAACAACCCATACAGTAAGTCTTATGTCCGACCTCTACCCGTGTCTGCTGGATACAATTCGTGTCCACAGCACCTGGACACTCACGAATTGACATGGTAGCACGTTCTCGACACAAGTTGACATACTCGACCGATCCAAACAAAGCATCCCCCTTAAATTTAGTAGAACGGGTCAAGAACTGTTACCTGAGTCTCTGTAATGGTTCGACATAGGAGTGCAGTGTCCAATGATGGTGTCCCCGAGTCCACAGCTCGCCGATACATTCTTCTAGGCATTTTATCGAACAGGTCATGCGCGAGAATAGAAAGAGTAATCGTGAGTTCAATTTGAATGGTTCCCACTCCAAATTGGAGAATAACCTAGGAATCAAAGTATAAACCAAAGAAAGGAATTGTCATTCAGATCAAAAACCCATACCAAGTCAAAATTCAAGTATACCCAAAATATACCGATCGATTGTGATCCACAATTTTATCGGTCTGAATGTAATTCGACCCGATAGTTCATACAGGAACAGAAAATTAAGGGTGATGATTCAACACTTACCAAACGGGAAGAGTGGTCAGTTCGATTCTCTACGACGATCCTTCGTGTCCGATCGATCGATCGAACTAAGGCGTTGATCCTGATGGAGTCGAGCACGCAGCGATCGATAGTCGTCCCAACGCCTAGTCACTCATACTGCTGATGATCTCGACGGTTGCCGATCGACGAGGAAGGACTTCCGCTATGGCCAGAGCTTGCTGGACGGATCGAGAAAGAAGGAAGGAAGGATTGTGAAGATTTTGGCAGGGCTCCGCCGCTTCTCAAGTTTGAATGAAGGAGAAGGGAGCTGGCTCAATTTATAGGCGAGGCGTCGGTCAGGCGGTTGGCCGGGCACCTGACCGACGGTTGGGCGGGCAGCGACCGTTATGATCCAATGGTCGGAAAGAATTGGGTTGTTGAAAATCGACGGTAGAGATGAATTAGGCAGTTAGACAGTTAGGGAAATCAGTTAGGCGGTTGGGGAAAGCTTCTGGATCGTCCTCCTTCGTGCGTTGTCGTCGTCGTCTTCGTCTCCGCAGCAGAGTTGTTGGAATGAATTGAATGAACATGAGAGATTGGTTTTTAAAACCAACGGCTACTGGATTAATGGGTTGCGGGTTGGATTAATAGGTTTGAACCCAGATCCGCGCCAGTCAGCTAGTGCTGGGCTGGGCTAGCCCAAGCAATGAAAGGCTAAAATGGTTAATTGAATAGGAATTTAAAATTAATGGGTCAGTTGGCCCATTCAAATGGGTGAATAGAAACCCAAGGAAAAATAGAAAATAAAAATTAGGAATAAAGGAACTAATTTGGAAATAGTTAAAAATGGTTTAAGAATTAATAAAAATAGAATTTAATATTCAATCATTAGCTAGGAATTAATCAAGAAGAAATATGGAAATTAATCATAATATAACCCATGAGTCATAAATAACTAAACTGAGAAATATAAAATAGAGCCAAAATTTAAATGCAGTCAAATAATCGAAATAAATATTCTGAAATAATAATACTAATCTCAGATTCCAGAAAAGTGGGGTTACACTCGTCATCTTATTAAGGTTTCTACTCAATGCATCCGCCGTGATGATGAAGATGGAGGAAGATAGGGGATCTCCTTGCCTAACCCTGCGAGTCGATTTCAAAAAACCGTCTGCCTGACTGTTGATAACCGTGGAGAACCACGAGTTGCTGATCGATCTCCACATGATGTTGGTCCAGGTTTCAGAAAATCTGAAGGCTCTGAAGATCCAGATCATGAATTGCCAATCCAGTCTGTCGTAAGCTTTTTCCATGTCCAACTTGATGGCTATGTTGCCCCTCTAGCTGGAAGCTTCATGCAGGTGATTAACTCTTGGGCCAGCATAATGTTATCTTGGATATTTCTCCCCCGTACAAAGTCACTTTGCTCCTCCGAGATGATCTTAGGAAGTAGGCCAGCCATGCGGGAGGCAATGATCTTGGATATGATCTTGTTGGTGAAACTACAAAGACTGATGGGGCGTAAGTCGTGAAATGTCTCTGGGTTGTCTTTCTTTGGGATGAGGATGAGATTGGTGCTCGAGATAGCTCTAGGGTAAGTAGCGCCCTGGAGGAAGGCGGAGACCGCATTGTGGATGTCCACCTTGATGATGTCCCAGCATATATAAATATATATATATGTGTGTGTATGTGTGTGTGTGTGTGTGTGTGTGTGTGTGTGTTGTCCCAAAAGGGTTGGTTTCTAAAATACTTCTAAAAGGTATAAATATTTTGAATAATAAAAATGAGTTCTCCATTTTTTTTAAAATAAGGTTTTGGATTTATAAAATATATAGCTTATGTATCTTGATGACATATAATATTATTTAATCAATTATTTGATATTTGAATTTATAGGTTTGAATCAACTCGATAAATATTAAATAATATCTTAAATTATTGTGTTGATCATTTACTTGATATAGGTCCATATTCACATGATTTACAATCATTGGATATTATCAAGTAATTATTTACATTAATATTGATTTTAATTTATTAATGGACTACGATTTATTAGTTTTGGTTTAAAGTCTATTTGATTTAAATTAAAAATGGAGAGACTTATCTACCCTGTATTCAAATCCTTATCCAATTAGGAATTTTGTCACCTATTTAAGGAGAGGTACTCCCTTGTTATGCCACAAGCCAAAATTCTTGACCATCTAGCCACAATCAAACCATCATCCACGAAACAAACACGTGTCGGGCATCGTATCCGTGACCACCAATTTTTTATACTATTTTTCCTTTTACAATTACAGTTTTTTTTCGTGTCGGACACACCCCTACACTTTGTTCTAACCCATACAATCAAAGCCAAACCCAAATCCTAACCGAATTTTTTTCTTTTATTTTCAAAATATTTGATCAATATTTTCTTATCCTAAAATTTTCCTATCTTTTCACCGTTCAACCAATCCGTCTATCCTAGTAGTCCTCAAATTCGAGGACAAATTTATTTCTAAGGTGGGTAGATTTGTAACCCTCTTCCTGAAAATTTAAAATATCTTTCAATTATTTATTTGAATTAAATGGTGATTTTTAAAAAATTATAAATATTTAATTAGTTAATTATTATTATAAAAGGTCTTAGTCATGGTTAAGTTTTGGAGTATAAGATCACTAGAAATCATGGTACGAATAGTGTAGTTGTGTGCTTTGACTAGTGTTTTAGCCATGGTAGGGAAAGCTGAGCCATATGTGTATTCTAACTAGGAAAACAAGTCGAAGTTGTGACTTGACCCCTATAGACGTTTTAATTATTTATTATTAAGATTATTGATTTTTAAGCAACCCGGTTGTACCAAACTAGCCCTGATTGGACCGAACCGAGACCAAATCTATGCAGAGGTGTTAGGTGTGAAAAAACGTCCATATAGGTGTACATTTATTATATATGTAAATATTTTTATTTTATTTTAATGGGCTAATAAATATTTTGCGATACATTCATTATATAAATATATGTATATTACGTGTTATTGATATTAAATTGTTATTATACAATTTATAATGCGATGAACATTTTTCTTGTAATATATTTCTGGATTTTTCGGACTTTATAATATCTATACATGTGTGTGTATGAGTATATATAATATGTAAATATTAGGCTTTATAAATAACATAACAATAGTTTTTTATATAAGTTATAGTAAACAGAATTAGTAATTATATACTACAACAAAGGATTACAATTTTGAGAATATTGTATAAATGTTATTTGTATTTATCTTAATGTTTATACATATTAGATGCTCATTGGATTATATATATATATATATATATATATATATATATATATATATATATATATATATATACATATATATATATATATATATATATTTATATATATATATATATATAAAAAAAAAATTATATATATATATATATTTTTATATATATATATATATATATATATATATATATATATATATATATATATATATATATATATATATATATATATATATATATGAATAATATGCTATTTATAAATATGAAGAGAGTTTTTATTAAGGAGAATAAAATTTTTATCTATCTATATATAAATATTATATGAGAGCCGAAGCCTAAAGGTATGATGTTAATCACTTTTTCTAAGCGGCTATTAGATAATTTAAATTCTAGATTCTATGGATATAGCTAAATCTTATACGGTATGTAGATAACAAATTTCATGCCACCCCTTTCTAACAGAACTCCAAACCTAATAAAAGCATCTCTCTATTAACCCATCTACTACACATAAATCCTCCAACCCAACCGAGCAGCCCATGTGCCTCCTTGTGCGCGTCGCCCCGACGAACTGCACTAGACCCAACCTCTACCATACCACCAGTCGCAGGCCTCACCTCGCCAAGATGTCGCACAAGCAACTTGCACTCGCCACGCACCACCACCATAAACGTGGCGATCAGCGCCTGCAGCAAACCGTTGGCCACTCGGTCACCACTGCCATAACGAGCCCTACCACCTCGACCGAATCCTCCGGCGCCGCTCCCTTCTTACAGCGGGCGCCGTCGAGCCGTAAGCGCCACCGAACAGCAGGCATCACTAAACTGTGGGTGCCTGGCATGTTGTAGCGCCTCTTTGGCTGGACTTCGCCGCCACACGGCTGGCCCTGCGAGCAGCTATGCTTTCCAGCATCACCAGCGCGGTGGCGAAGCCTAGATCCGTCTTGTCACCTCCCTCTGACCTAGTTGTTGTCGAGGATCCCCGTTCGAAGGCTGCCGCCGCCACGCCAGCAGCCTCCACGCGGTCGCGAGCTCCTACAGCCATCACTTGGGAACGCTCACCATCGTGTCCTCCCCTCTCCCGACGGTAAGTTCTGTCACGACCCACACCCAGTGTAGGGGCATGAGAAGTGGGTACGCCCAGCCTACACCGTAGAGTCGGCGGTAGAACGCTGTTCTAGGTCACTATCACAAACTAAATACAATATGATATACTCTCCGAACAGAGGATAAATCATATCAGGTATAACTCAATCACAAATCTAGAGATGGAAATAGCATGATATGATAGATATGAACTCTCAAAAGAGAACATACAAACAGAAGGAAGTCTAAGTGCCTAAACGACACAACATCACAAACATCCAGAAATAATACAACTCTAAAGTCAATACAAATAACATAATAAAAAAAGATAAAGCCTAGCTAATCTAGTCTAAGCAGTAGGGATGGCGTCCTCAGCTAGAGCTGGATCCTCCTGTGGGTCCAACTGACATGTGTCGTCTAGATGGGCTCGATAATAGGTTGGGCAGAAGTCATCAGTATCATCTGTAATATTTTAAACAAGTCCAGTCAGGACAGGAGCGAGCACAATACATCTCACGCAGTTCATATTATGGAAGAAAATATAAAGCATGCAAAAGAGTAAGATACATGAACTATAAGAAAATGTAGATAAAAACTAGAGATATTTGTAAATTGGAAATATATATATGATAAGTATGAACTGTAAGTGACTAGTGATTTAGAGCACTGTCACGACCCCCACCCGGTATTTGGGCATAAGCCGTGGGCACGTCCAGTCTACGCCGCTGAGTCGTCGGTAGTACGCTGTCTAGTCATCTCTACATTTATAAATACAACCACACAGTTTATATTCATTTGCACAATGTAAACCACATCAACAGATAGAATCAAAACAAGATGAATTTTATAAAATAACCACAGTTTGGAGAGAAGGATAATAAATGATCTGACAAAACTCCAAAATAGATCAACACGTACTAAAGTGACATAGTTTCCAAAAATGAAATGTACTAGAGAACATCTACAAATCAACTCATGAGTCTTAAAATAGAACTAATATCTAAAAGTCTCAACTATACAATCTGTGAGAATACTAAATAAAATTTACTAAAAGCCATATGTAGTAGATAACTCCGCAAAAATAGCCTCCAGTTCGTCCTGTGTGCCAAAATCAGGATCTGCAGTATGCTCATAATATGTGGTACAGAAATCTTCTAACTCATCACCTAAAAATGTTAGTTTTCTAGTCAGGAATGGAACAAGCACACAAATCAAAAAGCCATTCGCAACATAATAGATTTGACAAATGCATGAAAATAGCATATGTGGAAGAAACTAGAGAGTAAGCTGGTGATAAGGTATATCTAGAATGAAAGTAGTACTCACAAAACATGTATGTCAACTAGAAAGAGTGTGAAAGCATGATGACATGTCAAATGGTGAAAAGTAAAGAAATAATAAAAGACAACTATCTAAGTGTGTTGAAATATCTGTTTCGACATGTGAACGGCTAGGGATAAATCAGGCACCCCATACGTGAAATATGCGACTGCTATTTTCCACGAAAGATACGGGAGATAGAAAAGGTAGTTCGCACGTCTACTAAGATATTTTCCCTCCCGACCAGTATACATAAATCCAAACAAGTCACGAAACACGAAGGTGAGGTAAAACAAAAAATAAATAGGGGTCCACGATACTAACTCGTGTGTTCGTCGTGTCACCAAACAAAGAGCATATGTATAGTATGTACTGAAGAAAACTATCAGAATTGAAAGCAATCAGAGAGTGTACTTGCCTGTGGTCCTGAGCTGTGGGTACGAGTCACAGGTTGAGTCAAAGACCACAGAACCTATATTGCATATCAAATCTTTATCAACATATGAGATGACCCAAAATAAAGCTAGTTAAAATCTTACTAATTACTCTTGCATCCCTAAGGGTCTTCAATGGCTTAGCAGTCTACCTCTTATCCTCTTCCCTTAATGTTTGATACCTCTAAGCCTATCTATGTTGTTTAACTATACTGCCACCCTTGCCTTGCTTGTCTATATTACATGGGAATAGCATGCTAGAATAGTAACAAGGTTGGATTACTCATTAACTTATATAAACTGGTAACTCCTTCTATTGCCTGCAGTCTTTTGGGTATCCCTGCATTACCCTACAATGACATACTATATAGCCTATTGATACTCCTTACCAAGTAACTGATACTCTATGCCAACCCATCTTGTGTTACATTAAGTTAGTGACCTTAAGTCTACTGTTGGCCGGAGTTAGTTGCTGGGTTGCTCCTCTCCATGTGCCAAGGTCAATACCAGTTGACCCCAACCATGCTCCTCAATTTGGGGCATGGTCTTATACCTAGGTCTATGCATCAATTGATACACTCAAGTATCATGATACCTGGTCCATGTCTCTAGGTCTGCTCACCCTGGTACAAGCCTACTACTATTGTCCCTACACTAGCCACCCGAGCTTAGCACAACCTCCCATAGCTATGCTTCCTCCTTGTGTATATTGAAACTGGTACAACTCCCCCCCTCTTATATCTAACATAGGATCTCGATAAGCATGTGTGTTTCTTTAAAACCTGGGTACATAGGTAACTAATACTGGCTATAATCCTGTACAAGAGTCTGGTAAGACTCTACTTGAACAGGACAAAGTTTAAGAGGGAGAGGGTATTACACTAAAGATAGATAGTAAACCCTGGTATTCAAATTAACCTACTACCTCCCTTATTGTACTCCTGGCCAGGTCTTAGCATATACCTAGGAATCCTATTAGCTTATGACAGTCCCATCTATTCTCTACAGCCCAGTCCACGGATGCATCACAGGTACCAAAGCACCATGTGTAAATAATCCATCTAAGAAGTATGGTACTTCACTATCAGTGCCTATGGGGACTGCTACCACAGTAATGTCTATTGGACATTCTACTACCCCTCATAACTTAATGTCTATGATGACATACACGTTCACCTGCAATTGGGTGCTCAATTGAAGTATAACTTGTCTATTTTCAAATGATGCAAGATAGGAAATTAATACAACTATTGCTATATCCTGTAGGTTTTTAGCAAGCTACAAATGGCATTCCCCAGGCATCAAGTTAATGCCACATATGTGTATCTAGGTTTTCCCTAGTATCCCAATATCGAATTTAGACTATAGGTGACTTACCTATTGGGAAACTCCTCCTCTCCTCTCACTGTATCAGTCAGTATCTTGACCGATCAATATCACTTGAGTGTGACTCTTGAACTAGTGTATACATGAGTAAATTAACACTCTAGAACCATTTTGACTAATACACCCCTAATTTCTGTGTATCGAAGGTTATACCCCTCACTCTCACCCTTCGAGACAGGTACCAATATATGCCTATGCTATGACTTGAACGAATCTGTAGGTCCCAAAGACCATACTGTCACTCGATTCCTGATACTCTTTACTTACTGCTGGATCGAGTGGTACTAAAGTTTAGGCTATAAGTTCAAGGGTTGAGGGTCAAGGTCTACTCAACCTGCCCTTTCTTCCTCAATATGTCGCTTTGATATTCATGGATACTCATCCAACATGCTCATATTTGATTCTAGTTTGTGTATCCTCCTGTAGCTACAGCTACCAGGTTAGGACTCGGGCTATAGGTCTTGTTCTCATGGGTCCTATCACATAGATGGTAGGAGTAAAATACTCAGTACTCTTATGGGTTGTGCCTATGCTAAATCGATTGTGTTTGACTCAATGGGTCAGAAGAAGGTACATTATTTTGGTGAAGATGTCAATGTCTACTGTACATTAAGGTTTGAAGGTGCAGATAAAGGCCTAATGTACTCCAAATCTAAACTAATAGTCCCTCAATATACGTATCAGGTATCCTGCTTCATTACTCCAAATGTTCTTTGTCTACTTGCTAGTGGTACTCTCTAAATTGCTATTATAGGAACTTTCATTCCCACTTGAACCTTGGCATCTAATTTCTGATGCCACTACCTTGCTGTGAACAGATTATAGAGTAAACTAAATAATATTACAACCCGAGATACCCCAAAAAGGAAGACAACTATTGTGCTAGGGACCTAGCAATATGCCTGCTCCTGTTGATGATAGTGCAAGTATGCTTATTAAGAACATATGAGTGCTTCTCAGTTTTGAAGATTTGGATCCTAACTTTTATCTATATAGGTTCTACTACACATTATGACCATATCTCTATTGTAATGGAATCATGAATAGAACTACTTGTTTACGGAATCATATGATATGATAATTGGAAAGGAGAGCATTACCTGTTCTTGAGTACTCAAAATTTCCCCTCTGGACTCCTCTCGATTTTTGTTTACTCGAACTCGAGGTTGGCACAGGGACTAGGTTTTCAGAGATACAAGGGGGTCGACTGCCTCTTGATTAAATACCCCAATCTGTTCAATTTGAATAGGCTGAAGATTTGAAGAATCTCTTGCTCCTATCTGTTCAATTTGAACAAGGGTTCGATAGAGGATGAGCAATTAAATTCGAATATGCGTTATTTACACTTATCCCCTCTACGAACCTGAATTTGCATGATTTTCCAATAATTGGGTGACATTCAATGTGAAAATCACTTCAATTTTTCTAGGATTTGATTAGAAGAACATTAGTACAAATATAGACAATTATCATATAAAATAATAATACTAATAAAATTTTGGGTGTGGGACTCACAAAGCTACCCTCCTTAAACAAATTTCGTCCTCGAAATTTAAAGATAGACACCAAAGTAGGAATTTATACCTCATGCCTCGAAAAGGTAAGGATAGCGCTCCCGTATCTCGTCTTCCCTCTCCCAAGTGGATTCGCCCGAAGAATGGTGCCTCCATGCGACACGCACCAATGGAATAGTCTGGTTGTGCAGCACTTTCTCTCGGCGATCCAAGATCTCCGCGGACTGCTCTTGGTAGCTAAGGCTTGGTCCTACCTCAATCTCTGAGTGGTCCAGTACATGGCTAGGGTCTGCTACGTATTGTCTCAACTGGGACATGTGGAACACGTTGTGCACTCCCTCCAATACGGGTGGTAATGCCAAACGGTACACCACTGCCCCAATCTTCTCAAGGATGTAGAATGACCCGATGTATCTCGGACTGAGCTTTTCGCCTCCTCTGAAACGTATCGTGCCACATATTGGAGATATCTTCAAGAACACCATGTCGTCCACCTAGATTTAAGCAAGAGTTACGACCTATTCTTATCATTATTAAGAATTACAACTCAGGAAAACTATACCGCAAACTCTAACGATCTCCTGTGACTGTCGACCCAGTGCTTCTGCCTGTCCTGAGCCACGCGATGTCACCCTCTAATCAGTTTCTCCTTTTTCGCAGCATCTACTACCATCTCGGGTCCCAACAATGCTTTTTCTCCTATATCGTCCCAAGATAGTGGGGTACGACATCTCCGTCCGTACAAAGCCTCGAAAGAGGACATCTCGATACTAGCTTGGTAGCGGTTATTGTAGGAGAATTCCACGAGGTAAAGGTGATCCTCCTACGAGCCACCGAAATCTAGTATACACTTTTACAGCACATCCTCGAGCGTCTGAATGGTCCGCTCTGACTGTCCATCTGTCTGTGGATGATAGGTTGTGCTAAACTTGAGCGATGTGTCTAAGCTAGTTTGCAGACTCCTTCAAAAGTGAGACGTGAACCTGCTATTGCGGTCGGAGATGATACTCACTGGAACGCCATACAACCTGATGATCTGCTTCACATACAACTCTGCCAACCTCTCCGTGGATAGTCCCATTTTGAATGGTATAAAGTAGGCTGATTTGGTCAACCTGTCAACGATAACCCAAATCGTATCCTTCTCTCCTGGCAAACATGGAAGACTGGAAACAAAATCCATAGTGATATGCTCCCACTTCCACTCGGGGATCGACAAACGGCTGAAGTAAACCTCCTGGTCTTTGCCGCTCGGTTTTGACCTGCTGACACACAAGGCATCTAAAAATGAAGCATGCTACCTCTCGCTTCATGCCCTACCATACGTGGGCTCTCATATCCTTGTACATCTTGTTGGCTCCGGGATGCAAGAAATACTGAGAACGGTGTGCCTCCTGTATAACGTCCTGTCAACGAGCCATCCTCTACAATGGTGAAACCCTCTAACAAACTAGCTGACACACAAGGCATCTAAAAACGAAGCATGCTACCTCTCGCTTTATGCCCCACCATACGTGGGCTCTCATATCCTTGTACACCTTGTTGGCTCTGGGATGCAAGAAATACTGAGAACGGTGTGCCTCCTGCATAACGTCCTCTCAAAGTTCTCTACTAGGTACACATAATCTTGTCCCGTGCCTCAACGAGCCATCCTCTACAATGGTGAAACCCTTTAACAAACTGGCTTGCACCTGTGCTATGATACTCCTTAGCTGTTCGTCCTGGTGTTGTGCCTCTCTTATCCTATCCATCAGTCCAAACTGAATCTGCTTGCCCTTCATCTGCATCTCGACTCCGAGAATGACTACCTCAATGCCTAAGGTCTCCAAGTCGGCTAACAAGTGCAGGTCTCTCGTCAAGAACATAGCCACTGGGTACCGACTCAAGGCATTCGCAACTACGTTCGCCTTTTCCGGATGATATTGCAACGAGATGTCAAAATCTTTCAACAATTCCAGCCATCTGCGTTGTCTCATATCCAGCTCCTTCTGTGTAAAAATGTACTTGAAGCTTTTATGGTCAGTGAATATTTCCACACGCTCTCCGTACAAGTAGTGTTTCCACAACTTCAGTGCGAATATGACTGCCACCAACTCTAGATCGTGGGTAGGGTAAATCTTATCATGTGGTCGCAGCTGTCTGGATGTATATGCTATCACCTTCTTGTTCTGCTCTATAACGCACCCCAAGCCCTTCCCTGAAGCATCGCTATAGATAGAAAAACTACCGAAACTGGATGGCAACGTCAATATGGGAGCTGTCGTCAGCCTCTTCTTTAGCTCATCGAACACAGCCTGGCAATCCTCCGTCCACATGAATCTACGTCCTTCCGAGTGAGCCTAGTCATCGGCTCTGCAATCCGAGCAAAGTCCTGTACGAACTTTCGATAATACCCTGCCAATTCCAAGAAACTCCGAATCTCTGCCACAGAAGTCGGTGTAGTCCACGACTCGACAGCAGTAATCTTCTTCGGGTCCCGAATATACCGTCTCATGTCACCACATGCCCAAAGAATTCTACCTTGTCCAAAAAAAACTCATACTTTGAAAGCTTTCCGTAGAGTTTCTCCTTCCTGAGGGTCTCCAGCACGATCCTCAGATGCTCCTCGTGCTTTTTCGGCGACTTCGAATAAATGAGGATGTCATCGATGAAAACCACTACGAACTTATCAATGTATGGATGGAATACCTTGTTCATCAAATTCATGAAGACTGTCGGGGCATTGGTCAACCCAAATGGCATCACCATAAACTCGTACTGGCCGTACTTGGTCTGAAAAGATGTTTTTGGAATATCCTCCTTCTTCACTTTCACTTGGTGGTACCCCGACCTTAAGTCGATCTTCGAAAATACCCGTGCACCGCTCAATTGATCGAAAAGATCATCAATTCTTGGTAGTGGGTATTTGTTCTTGATCTTCTTGTTATTCAAGGTTCGGTAGTCGATATACATACGCAATGTCCCGTCCTCCTTTGGTACGAACAGGACTGGTGCACCCGAAGGCGACAAACTTGATTTAATGAATCATTTCTCCAGTAGCTCGTCAATCTGGTTCTTCAATTCTACAGTCTCCTTGTTATTGATCTTGTATACTCGCTGCAACTTTGGCTCCACGCCTGGCACAAGATCAATGAAAAACTCAACATCTCTGTCTGGCGGCAGTCCTGGCAGCTCCTCGGGAAGAACGTCGAGAAACTCCGAGATGATAGCATGAGGTAGCTCCTTTTCTGCTAACATGGCTCCACAAATAGCGTCGTATGATGCTCTACTGCTCCTCTAGCGAACTCGAATGCGGTCTCTCCCGACGGACTAAATACAACACATCCGTGACGACAATCAATGCTGGCAAAATATTTATTCAACCAATCCATCCCGAGAACTATATCAAAGCTCGAAAGTGGCATTATGAGTAAACTAGCACGTATTTCCTGGCCTCCTATGGTAATTCAGCATCCGACGTAAACATCCTTCACTAAGATGATGCCTCCGCCAGTCAAGATTTTATAAGTGTAGTCTAAAGGCTCAGATACAATACTATGTATAAAAATAAAAGCTGCAGATATGAAGCTATGACTGGTGCCAGAATCGAATACAGTAATAGCTGAAAAAGACTCAAGGAGAACAGAACCTGCTATCACGTTCGGAGATGCTAGCGTCTCCTCGACCGCCATGGCAAAAGATCTGCCCTGCTGCTGGTGCTATACGAAGCGCTGTTACTGTGTGCGCAGGAACCCTCTCCGCTGCTGGGGTATCGCGGGCCTCGTCGGTGCTCCTAGGACAGGAGCTATCCCCTGTGCTGAACGGGGCGGTACTAGGGTACAGTCTCGCAACTCGTGCACATCCGACCCACAGAGTAGACATACTCCGAGTCGCTTCCTGCATACCTCCCAGGCATGTCTTAGCTTCTTGCAGTATGTACAAGGACCAACTGGTTGTCTTTGCTGATTCTGCTGGAAAGTAGGGGCTCTAGCGGGAGGCTGGTACTACAGCTGGAAATAGGGCTGTGGCTGTTGCTATGTCGCGGTCTTCCCAAGAGCATTGGATTGTTTTGCCGACCGGGACTGGTTGTTGCCTCCTCCGTAGGCGTCTCGGTCCCTCTTCTGCTTGCGCTTCATCTCATTCTCTACAACTTGCATAACCTTCAGGATTCTTTCATAGGTGGCGGCTTGGCTGGTGGCGATGGCGATGCAAATATCATGTGATAGCCCTTTTCTGAACTTCTTCGCTTTGGCTTCTGGGGTCAAGACATCTGCAAAGCGACTGACGTAGGAGAACTCGACGGTGTACTCGTCGATGGAGAGATTGCCTTGCTCCAGGCTCTCGAACTCATTTTCTAACTCTTCTCTGGCCGCATCGGGGTAGAACTTCGTCTTGAATAGCTCCTTGAATTCTTTCCAAGTCACATCTGGCACGGTGAATCGAGGCTCGTCTCTATACCACGTGCAGGCGATGTCATAGAGCTGCATGCTAGCTGTCTCGACCTTCTTGTCTTCAGGAATTCGAGCCATCCGGAGGTTACGATCCACGTTCTCTAACCAGTCGTCCGCATAGAGGATCCTTCCATTCCTTTGAATTCCTAGGGCCTAAGGTCCATAAAATTCTTGGAAATTTCGGGGCGAGTGGAGGAGCATCCCTAGTCTGAAAAGCCTCCCTCAAGGTGTTGCGGAAGGCGTTGGCCTGCTTCGTCTAGGAAGTGATGAGCCGTTGGAAGATCCTAAGGAGCATCGCATTGTCCAGCGCAGGAGCTGGAGGCAAAACTGGTGCTGTATGCTGGACGGGTTCTGGTGAAAGAAACAGTGCTGGTGGCAGAGTCGGCAGAGAGAACTAGGAAGGTGGTAGAATGTCATCTCGGCAAAATCTTGAAGTCTGCGGCTACAATGTCTCACCCAGATAGGTGAACTGGCCTCCGTGGGTCGGTGGGTTCCGTTCGCGAAAGACCTATTGACGGTTGCTGGGGTGTTCAAAGGAGCGGTATTCCTGCTTTGAGGATCCATCAAACTGCCACATAAAAGAAAAATCGTTAGTCGGTATGATGATTCAAACAGGATGCAGATCAAGGAGTAATTGAAATCAAATAGGGAAGTCAATAATGGTTTAAAACAGGTGGAGATGGTCTTTAAATCTAATCTTATTCGCAGGCCCGTAGTAGTACATCTAAGTTGAGTACTACCACGAGTTTTGCGGGTTTTGCAAAATCTGACCTGCATGGGCCACCATAAAAATGTGTTATGACCCGTACCCGATATTTGGGCATGAGCCATGGCCACGCCCAGCCTACACCGTAGAGTTGGTGGTAGTACACTGTCTAATCATCTCCACATTTATAAATACAACCACGCAGTTTATATTCATTTGCACAATGTAAACCACATCAACTGATAGGATCAAAACAAGATTAATTTTATAAAATAACCACAGTTTGGAGAGAAAGATAATAAATGATCTGACAAAACTCCAAGATAGATCAAAATGTACTAAAGTGACATAGTTTCCAAAAATAAAATGTACTAGAGAACATCCACAAATCAACTCATGAGTCTCAAAATAGAACTGATATCTAAAAGTCTCAACTAAACAATCTGTGAGAATACTAAATAAAATCTACTAAAAGCCATTTATAGCGGGTAACTTCGCAAAAGCAGCATCTAGTTCGTCCTGTACGTTAAAATCGGGATCTGCAGTTTGCTCATAATAAGTGGTAGAGAAATCTTCTAACTTATTACCTATAAATGTTGGTTTTCCAGTCAGGAATGGAACAAGCACACAAACCAAAAAGCCATTCGCAACATAATAGATTTGACAAATGCATAAAAATAGCATATGTGGAAGAAACTAGAGAGTAAGCTAGTGATAAGGTATATCTAGAATGAAAGTAGTAATCACAGAACATGGTATGTCAACTAGAAAGAGAGTGAAAGCATGATGACATGTCAAATGGTGAAAAGTAAAAAAATAATAAAAGACAACTATCTAAGTGTGTTGAAATATCTGTTTCGACATGTGAATGGCTAGGGGTAAATCAGGCACCCCGCACGTGAAATGTGCGACTGCTATTCTCTACGAAAGACACAGGGGATAGAAAGGGTAGTTCACACGCCTACTAAGATATTTTTCCTCCCGACCAGTATACATGAACCTAAACAAGTCACGAAACACGAAGGTGAGGTAAAACAAGAAATAAATAGGGGTCCGTGATACTAACTCGTGTGTTCGTCGTGTCACCAAACAAAGAGCATATGTATAGTATGTACTGAACAAAACTATCAGTATTGAAAGCAATCATAGAGTGTACTTGCCTGTGGTCCTGAGCTATGGGTACGAGTCACAGGTTGAGTCAAAGTCCACAGAACCTATATTGCATATCAAATCTTTATCAATATATAAGATGACCCAAAATAAAGCTAGTTAAAATCTTACTAATTACTCTTGCATCCCTAAGGGTCTTTAATGGCTTGGCAGTCTACCTCTTATCTTCTTCCCTTACTGTTTGATACCTCTAAGCCTATCTATGTTGTTTAACTATACTGCCACCCTTGCCTTGCTTGTCTATATTACATGGGAATAGCATGCTAGAATAGTAACAAGGTTGGATTACTCATTAACTTATTTAAATTGGTTACTCCTCCTATTGCCTGCAGTCTTTTGGGTATCCTAGCATTACCCTACAATGACATACTATGTAGCCTATTGATACTCTACCAACTAACTGATACTCTATGCCAACCCATCTTGTGTTATATTAAGTTAGTGACCTTAAGTCCACTGTTGGTTGGAGTTAGTTGCTGGGTTGCTCCTCTCTATGTGCCAAGGTCAATACCAGTTGACCCCAACCCTGCTCCTCAATTTGGGGCATGGTCTTATACCTAGGTACACTCAAGTATCATGATACCTGGTCCATGTCTCTAGGTCTGCTCACCCTGGTACAAGCCTACTGCTATTGTCCCTACAGTAGCTACCCAAGCTTAGCACAACCTCCCGTAGCTGTGCTGCCTTCCTGTTTATATTAAAACTGGTACTACTCCCCCCTCTTTATCTAATATAGGCTCTCGATAAGCATGTGTCTTTCTTCAAAACTTGGGTACATAGGTAACTAATACTGGCTATAATCCTGTACTAGAGTCTGGTAAGACTCTACTTGAATAGGACAAAGTTTAAGAGGGAGAGGGTGTTACACTAAAGATAGATAGAAAACTCTGGTATTCAACTTAACCTACTACCTCCCTTGTTGTACTCCTGGCCAGGACTTAGCCTATACCTAGGAATCCTATTAGCCTATGGCAGTCCCATCTATTCTCTAAAGCCCAGTCCACAGATGCATCATAGGTACCAAAGCACCCTGTGCAACGGATCCATCTTAGAAGTATGATACTTCACTGTCAGTGCCTAAGGGGACTACTACCACAGCAATGTCAATTGGACATTCTACTACCCCTCATAACTTACTGTCTATGATGACACACACGTTTACCTGCAATTGGTTGCTCAATTGAAGACTAACTTGTCTATTTTCAAATAATGCAAGATAGGAAATTAATACATCTATTGCTATATCCTGTAGGTTTTTAGCAAGCTACAAATGGCATTCCCCAGGCATCAAGTTAATGACACAGATGTGTATCTAGGTTTTCACCAATATCCCAAGGTCGAATTTAGGCTATAGGTGACTTACTTATTGGGAAACCCCCCTCCTCTCACTGTATCAGTCAGTATCTTGACTGATCAATATCACTTGAGTGTGACTCTTGAACTAGTGTATACATGAGTAAATTAACACTCTAAAGCAATTTTGACTAATACACCCCCAATTCCTGTATGTCGAAGGTTATACCCCACATTTTTATCCTTCGAGACAGGTACCAATATATGCCTATGCTATGACTTGAACGAATCTGTAGGTCCCAAAGACCATACTGTCACTCGATTCCTGATACTCTCTACTTACTGCTGGATCGAGTGGTACTAAAGTCTAGGCTATAAGTTCAAGGGTTGAGGGTCAAGGTCTACTCAACCTGCCCTCTCTTCCTTAATATGTCGATTTGATATTCAAGGATACTCATCCAACATGCTCACATTTCATTCTAGTTTACGTATTCCTCCTGTAGCTACAGCTACCAGGTTAGGACTTGGGCTATAGGTCTTGTTCTCATGGGTCCTATCACATAGATGGTAGGAGTAAAATATTCATTACTCTTATGGGTTGTGTCTAAGCTAAATCGGTTGTGTTTGAGTCAATGGGTCAGGAGAAGGTACACTGTTTTGGTGAAGGTGTCAATGTCTACTGTATATTAAGGTTTGAAGGTGCAAATAAAGGCCTAAGGTACTCCAAATCTGAACTAATAGTCCCTCAATATACGTATCAGGTATCCTGCTCCATTATTCCAAATCTTCTTTGTCTACTTGCTAGTGGTACTCTCTAAATTGCTATTATAGGAACTTTCATTCCCACTTGAACCTTGGCATCTAATTTCTGATGCTACTACCCTGCTGTGAACAGATTACAGAGTAAACTAAATGATATTACAACCCGAGACACTCCAAAAAGGAAGCCAACTATTGTGCTAGTGTCCTAGCAATATGCATGCTCCTGTTGATGACAGTACAAGTATGATTATTAAGAACACATGAGTGCTTCTAAATTTCAAAGATTTGGATCCTAACTTTTACCTATATAGGTTCTACTAGATATTATCACTACACCTCTATTGTAATACCATCATGAATAGAACTACTTGTTTAAGGAATCATATGGTATGATAATTGGAAAGGAGAGGGTTGCATGTTCATAAGTACTCAAAATTTCCTCTCTGGACTCTTTTCGATTTTAGGTTACTCGAACTGGAGGGTGGCGCAAGGATTAGACTTTCAGAGATGCAAGGGGGGTCGGCTGCCTCTTGATTAAATACCCCAATTTAGGATATGATCGAATCCTCCCGGGGTGGGAGAGATAACTCTATGTTTAAAACATATTTGAAATACCAGGATTTGAATAGACTGAAGATTTGAAGAAGCTCTTGCTCCTATCTGTTCAATTTGAATAGGGTTTCGATAGAGGATGAGTAATTAAATTCGAACATGGGATATTTACACTTATCCCCTCTACGAACCTGAATTTGCATGATTTCCCAATAATTGAGTGACATTCAATGTGAAAATCAGATCAATTTTTCTAGGGTTTGATTAGAAGAATATTAGTACAAATATAGACAATTATCATATAAAATAATAATACTAATAAATTTTTGGATAAGGGACTCACAAGCACAAGATGGTTATGTAAACAGGTTAGGTTATACAATACAATGGGACTCCATTATACTTAAGGGTACAATGGACATATACAATATTTTATACAATAGGGGATTTGATCACATAACCGTTTCCTACTCACCCTCCCCAATCAATACACAAGGATCCAATCAACGTACGTTACCTATACAATAGTTTATCCATGGGCTCATGTGATCATGAGAGTACAAGATTGCAGAAGAGTATACATAAATATCGGTGTACAAGAAATACAATATGTTCATGAAAAGCACATGACAATATGTATTTGATGTACCCGAGGGGGATAACATCGCAAGACAAGATCCATAGGGTACTAGTCCATGATAGCAATCGTGACAACATCAACTAAAGTAATCTAGAACAAGAATATAAATCCTGACAAGTATAAAATGATCAAAAAATGTACTCGCCTGATACCCTGAACAGCTGATATAAAAAGATGGCCAACTGGAGTCACAGAGTCCTAGTTAGAGCAACACAGGTTATAAAGAGTTCAATTTATATGGTAATTAAAATTTTAATTCAATCTTCACGAGTCTAAGTCAATCTAGGTCAAAGTCAACTCTTGGTCAACTCTGGTCAACAATTTAGTCAAACTAGGGCAACTAGTCTAATATGGTCAAACTAGATAGGGTTTGGTCAACAATGGTCAAACTAGTCTAGGTTAGTTAATTATAGGTCTAAACAAGTCTATGGCCTAAACAATCAAGTATACTAGTACCATTGTTATCTAACACATAGCCTAAATCAAGGCACATAGCTAAATCACATAGCTAACAAGGCACACAAAGTTAGTTATATAATATACATTACATATATATCACATATATCCTTACCCATATAGTACCACCCTAACACATACATATAGATATCATATATCAAGTATATACATATCCTCACTATGAACTATAACCTATATCTATATACTCTCATAATATGTATAGATACTATATAACCCAAAAATATATATACCTATCTATATAACCTTTCCACAATCTAATATCGCCTACTCAAACTCAAATACTAAGCCACTAACCCACTAACACTAGGATACCATATCAACCTTGGTCATATTGGCATCCCAAAACCAATACCTTGGTCATAAGGTAAACTAATCATTTACTTTGAAGGTAAAGATAATTCATATTTACCTTAAGATACTAACTTGGTATCATGAGATACCAAGATATCTCTCAAATATCTAATTAACTAACTATCTAATGTACTAACATAACATCTTAACTAATATCTAACATATAACCTATAGAGACTAACTTACTAACATACCAATATCTAGAACTAACATAACCTACTAACATGTCAATATCTAACATACTAGATATCTAACATCAAACTATCTAACAATATATCAAATATCTAACAAAATACTAACCTCTACTATCTAACTAACACTCATACTAACAAATATAACTTACACTAACATATAACAAACTCTAACATATCTAACCCTCTACTAACCAACATCTAACAAACATACTAACATATATAACTTAACAATATATATATATATATATATATATATATATATATATATATATATATATATATATATATATATATATATGTACTATGTCATACATATACTCGACAACCTATGATACCTACATTCATTTAATATCCATACTACATAGGCTCATAGGTTACACAAAATGCCTATATCGTATAGTCAGTCTTCTACTTAAAACTAATACTATACCAATTGGGCCTTCACTAAATTCTAGGATTAAATTATGTCGTAGCACTTTGTGTTAGCTTTCCGAAACTTCAAACGTATCGCATTTCGTGTCCGAAAGCTCCCGAAATCACGAAAACATCGAAACGTGTTCGTCTTTCGGATAGCTGACACTCAGACAGTTTTACAGAAACTTTTAGAATGTATTTTACCTATTAATATATATATTTGAAAAGATAACTTCGGTATGGTTCTTTTTAAAAAAAAGGAAGATTAATCGGAGTTCTAAGCTAAAAGTTATGACATTTCTAAGTTGCTATGGCTACTAAAAACGTAGATGAATATTATGACGAATTTGGGTTGTTTGGATAAAAGAAACACATCTCACTCTCCACACCACTCAAGATACACATCAAAACACACTCCCCTCTCCTCTAACACAAGCACACCACTAACAACATATCCACACACATCTAGATATATGAAATATATCTAACATACCTATAATATACATACAAAATAGTCCATTATATAAAGAGACACTAAAATGACAAGTTGAGGCTAAAAATATGACATGTAGATTAAACCCTTAGATCTAACCATGGGTATCCAAATGAAACTCATTCTAACCATCCTAACTAACATCAATCCATCCTCTAACATTTCTAAAATTGAAATTAAAACACAATTAAATCTATTAGACATTAAACCAAACACAAGAGGTGTCCTAATTTGAGGTCTAATAAGTAGGACACAAGACACAAATCTAACTTGCTCTAGAGCGCTCCAAATGGCCTCAAACTTGAATCTAAAGGGGGTACAAACATGGGGGTGGATCCTATGGATTCAAAACTAACTAATATGCATAGAAAATCAATTTAGAGGGTTGATTTTACCTATTGGGAGTGGGATCCCAATGATACTCTCAACGACACGGCTACGATACGAAGATCCTTCCAAAATGGACACTCCTCCTTGCACTTTGCTCCAAATCTTTACTAGCACCCTCCCTTGTAGTATGAGAAAGTTGGATGGAAGTTTTAGTGGAGGAATGAAGGGATTTGGAGATCAAATCAAAGAGAGAAGCTCTCTAATTTGGGAAAGAACTCTTTGTGAAGGAAAAGGGGCAAGATGGAATGAAATGAAAGGAAGGAAGTCTAACCTACCTATAGTGGCTGTCATTAAATCCTATTTGGGCCTTGGAAAAAGCCTAATAAGGCTTCAACTAGTCCTCTTGGTTAATTTTAAGTTAGGTTCAAGTTTGGGATCAAAAGGGTTAAATTTAAGCCTCTAACTTAACCAATCTAACAAGCGGGATTAGTCTAAACTTACTAACTTAATTAGTGGGGTTTGTGGGCCATGACTAACAATTCTTGGGGTCCTGTCTAGAGTCTAAGCTACCCGGGTCACTAACACAAGTCGGAACGAAACGAAATTTAAACCCGACTAAACAAATCCCGTAAAATCAATATTAAAATATAAAAATTCCCAAAATAATAGAATATAAAAAATGACCAAAATCACAATATATCAATTTAAATATTATTAAAGTAATCTAAAATTTGCCTAATAATTAAAATTCTAAATAATTCAAAAGTCACAAAATGGCCAAAATACCCTTGGCCTAAAAAGGAGTAATTAGCTAATCTAATCACATGGGTTAGGCATCCATAGTCATGGTTAGTCTCTAGGCTAAGCGGCTCTAAGGTTACACTAGCAAAAGGACAAAATCATAAAACACTAATTTAATGATATTAAAATAATCAAAATTTACCAATAAATCAATAACATGATTTAAACCTATTTTTAAATGATTGAAATTACAAAAGTTCAAAATTATCCTCATTTTAGAAAAGTGGGTGTTACAAGTTCCTTCATCTTCTCCCTCTCTCTCAAATCAACTCTCATTTGGCATTAGGGAAAAGCCCTCTCTCTATTATTTCTATTAAAGGAAGGAAAAGGAACTATTGATATATATTTGTATTATATAAAAAATAAGTAGAAAGAAAAGGTTTATATTAGTGCTCAATTACTTCTCTTTAACGACTACTATTTCTCTCCTCCGAATATGCTAAAACACCTTTTTCCTTTAACACTCTCTCACCTCCGAATATGCTAAAACCCCTTTGGGTTATGTATAAAATATTTCCAAAATAAGGTTATATTTCTAAAGAAAATTTATTACATATATTTGGGCCTCCTTAGATTAAAGGACTTTAGTAAAATTAGTGGGTTTACATACCTGTATAGGATATTTTGGATTTTTAGGTTATCCTTTATGGGCTTGTATATATATTTCCTAAATAGATTTCTAAATTGTTTTACAAATACTTCCAAAAACTATATAGTATTAAATAACTCAATTTCAATAAATTTTGCAACATAAACTTGTATATAGGTATTTTCTTAGTAGGTAACCAATATACTTCCAAATATGTTTTTAAATAGTTTTATTTATTTTTCTAAATAAATATATTTTCCTTAATTAGGTTTCCTTTCTAGATTAGATTGTTCTTAATCATAACTAATCATACGCCCATATTTCTTGTGATTCTGACTTAGTCATATTGACTCTAGGCTAATCGGACGGTCCCAGACCTAATAACAAGTCTGTTCCATCATTAGAGGTCGTCTTGTATACTTGTGACATCCACGACTATTCGATGCCAATATCAACTGCAACTTAATTCATGCAAGTACATATACTGATTGCTTTCGATTCTTAGTAGTTTTTTCATTTCATGAATATATATATATGCTCTCTCTTGCTTGTTGACACGTTGTTACACGAATTAGTATCATGGATCTCAACATACTATATTTTTTGTTTATCATGCTTCCGTGTTTCGTTACTTGTTCGAGTCCATAAGTACTAGTCGGGCGGAAAAATATCTTATTAGACATATGAACTACCCAGAACTATCCCCCGTGTCTTTCATGGAGAATAACAGCCACACAATACACGTGCTGGGTGTCGGATTTATACCTAGCCGTTCACACATCGAACACGATATTTCAAAACACTTAGATAGTTTTCATTTATTTGATTCTCTTTGTTTCTTCACCACATGCCATGTCACCCTATTTACAGGTTCTTCTAGTTGCTATATCCTATTGTAGAGTTATCTACTTCCTTTCTTGATTTGTCATGATATCAGGTTTCATTAGATTATTTCACATATGCTATTTCTTGTAAATTCTATTATTTTTTGAATAGCCTGTCGGTCTGTGTGCTTGTTCCATTCCTGATTGAAAACCAACATTTTTCAGGTTAGCCATGGATTCTTTTAGCATTGGGAGATACGGGTATATACTGAGGTCAACCATAGAACACTAGTTAGATGTCTGGTCGTTTCTATAATTGTAGAAGTTTATATTTTCTTCAAAATGTAAAACTTGTAAATTTTGTGAAGTTGATTTATTCTTATGAATGAGAAATAAAGTTATTCTTCTTGTGATTTTAGAGTATTATGATTAGATAGCATTCTACCGTCGATACTGCGACGTAGGCTGGCTTGGACACGCACTCGTATCCCGAAAGCGGCTGCGGGTCGTGACAGGAATACCAAATACTTGAATTCTTTAAGAATGAACCCTGGGCTCAACGCCTAGGATCCCAATGGGAATGGCGCTTCGAACAACACGAACCTCCTACTGAAGATGAAGTCATCCAAGTCGAGCTAGGAGATGAGACTTCCCCAAAATCTATATTCATCAGCAAAAGCTTGACGGAAGAAGACAAGGAATCTCTGATACAGCTTATCTGATAATACATTGATGTCTTTCTTGGAGCTATGAGGACATGTTGGATCCAGACCCGCAAGTCGCCATGCACCATCTCAACATCTTATCCGACGTTAAGCCGGTCAAACAACAACAACGTCATTTTTGCCCCAATGTCATGGATGCTATTGAGAAAGAAGTCGACAAACTCATAGAGAGTTGCTTCATTCGCAAAGAGGAACACCCGAATTGGGTGGCCAACATTGTCCCAGTCACTAAGAAAAATAGGAAAATTCAGGTCTGCATAGACTTCATGATCTCAACTAAGCCTGTCCAAAAGACGAGTTTCCCCTCCCGATCACCGATGTGATAATCGACCATACATATGGCTTCGAGCGCATGTCCTTCATAGATGGTTTCTCAGGCTACACCCAGATCAAAATATTACCCCAAGCCGAGAAGCATACTTTATTCCGGACTCCAAAAAGAGTTTACTGTTACACAGTGATGCCCTTCGGGTTGAAGAATGCGGGAGCAACATACCAGCGGGCTATAAGCACCATATTTCACAAGCATCTCCAAAAGATGGTAGAATGTTACGTTGATGATATTGCCGTCAAGAGCAAAAAGAAATCCAGTCATTTGGATGACCTAAGGACGGTATTCGACCTAATACGGACACATCGGCTAAAGATGAACCCAACCAAGTCTTTTCTAGGAGTTTCTAGTGGCAAGTTCGTTGGCTTTATTATCACAGCCAAGGGTATTCATATTGACCCTGAGAAGACTAAGGCGATCTTGGACATGGCTCCCCCGAAGAATCTCTGTGAGCTTTGAGGCCTACAAAGATACCTGGCATACATCAGAAGATTTATAGCAAATCTTTATGGTCAATGTCAACCCTTCACCAAACTGATGAAGAAAAGAGTTTCTTATGTATGGACCGAAGAATGCCAGTGCACGTTCGATGACATCAAGAAGTACCTCACTAGTCCTCCAGTACTAGTAGCGCCGGTCGTGGAAAGACCTTTCCTGCTATACGTCCGAGCTATGGACCATTCTCTCGATGCTTTACTAGCCCAGAAAAGCAATGAAGGCCACGAACATCTGATCTACTATCTCAGCAGGACCATGATTGGGGCCGAGCATCGGTATAATCCTATGTAGAGGAGCATCTTGCTCTGCTCTTCGCTATCTAGAAGACACGACATTACGCGGCCGGACAGACAATCTATGTCATTTTTCGAGTCAACCCCTCAGGGTCCTCATGACCAAGCCCGGGGCCTTAAACTCGTAATTGGCCACATGGACAACAATTTTGACTCCTTATGACATGGCATTTGTCCCACAAAAGGCAGTCAAAGGCCAAGCATTGGCCGACTTCTTGGCGGCACATCCTGTGCTAGAGACATCGAAGCTCTATGACGACATTCCCGATGAAGTCCTAGAGTCTAATGCCATCTCAGATAACTCGGTTTGGCCCATGTTCTTTGATGGTGCTTCAAGAACAGGACCCAAAGGCAAGATCATCGCCAGGGTTGGAGTAGTTCTCATCACCCCCGATGGCCTGGTCATCCACTGTGCATATTCTCTCATGGAGTCGTGCACCAATAACGTTGCTGAGTATAATGCTCTCATCATTGGACTCCAACTCGCTAAATAGTTGGAGGTTGATTGCATCGAGGCCTATGGCGACTTGAAACTGATCATTAACCAGGTTCGAGGACAATACGAGGTTCATCATGAAGATCTGATTTCTTTCCACCAGACAGCAATCGATATCATTTCCACCTTCCCAGGGTTCTTTATAGAACATATACCTCGATTGCAAAATTTGGAGGCCGACGCACTCGCTGGCCTCGTAGCTTCTCTGGCAGCTCCTGTTGGAACCCAATATATCGTCACGGTAATGGGGCGAGAGCTAGTTTGCCGAAAGAATAATCTACATATGTGTCTGAGTTATTCAGTACAAACATACACTAATATTGACGTTCGGGACTGGCGATTCCCATTTATAGACTACACTAACTACGAAATCCTACCTAAAGACCCGAAGGAAGCTACTTCTGTCAAGAGATGCTCTCTCCGGTTATTCTACGACACAGCTACCAAAATGTTGTATCGTCGTTCATACGACGGGCTTCTCCTGCGATGTTTATCCAAGGCAGAAGCATAAGAGGCACTCCGGGAGGCGTACGATTGCACCTGCGGAGCCCATCAGCCTGGTCCTAAGTTACAGGATCGATTGTGTCGCATGGGTTACTACTGGCCCACTAGGATGGCAGAGGCCGTTGATTATGCAAACAAGTACGGGTATGTCAGTTGCATGCTGACTTCATCCACCAAGCTTCTGAGTTTCTATACCCCACAGCAGCTGCCTGGCCATTTGTAGCATAGGGAATAGATATTATCGGGTCGATCAGTCCACCATCCTCCAAAGGACACCGGTTCATACTCGCCATCACTGACTACTTTTCTTAGTGGGCGGAAGCATACCTCTAGCCGAGGGAAAAACCTCGAACATGATCAGTTTTGTCAAGCATCACGTCATATACCGCTTCGGGGTTCCCAGAAGGATTATCCATGACAACGGTCCTCAGTTCGTGAGCCACGCATTCCATCGGTTCTGCGATAAGAACCGAATACAAAATATGGCATCAACGACTTACAATCCTGCAGCGAACGGACTAGCCGATAGGGGTGAGCATTATTCGATTTTGGCCAAAAACCGAACCGAACCGAACCGAATAAGGAATTCGGATCGGTTTTAAATAAATTCGGTTCGGTTTTGGTTTTGAAAATACTAAATTTTCTTATTCGGTTTCGGTCCAAAACCGAAAACCAAATAAGAAAATTTAGTTTATATATGTGTGTGTGTGTGTGTGTGTGTGTGTGTGTGTGTGTGTGTGTGTGTGTGTGTGTTAATTATAGGTATATACTACATATATATAGGTATATGTTATAGGTATATACTGAATATATCTAGGTATATTTAGTTATTATATATATTAACAAAAAAAAACACAAAAAACCCCAAAAATCGAATAAACCGAAACCGAACCGATTTAATTCGGTTCGGTTCAGTTATTGACTAATTCGGTTCGGTTTCGATTTTGTTTATTCGATTTCGGTCCAATTCGGTTTTTGCTTATTCGGTTCGGTTGGAACTGAATAAACCGAATGCTCACCCCTACTAGCCGAAGCATTCAACAAGACTATCGTCAAGCTGCTCAAGAAAGTCGTTTCCTCTAATAAATACGACTGGAATGACAAGCTCGGCGAATGCCTGTGAGCTTACCATATAACCGTTCAAACATCCACTGGCAATAATCCATTCTTTCTGGTTTATAGAAGCGAGGCAGTATTTCCCCTGGAGATCCAGATCCCGTCTCTATGGGTTGCCATCACCAACTAGCTAACTGACGAAGACAATAAATACCGACGGCTACAGGAGTTAGAGGCGTTAGATGAAAAATGTCTACTAGCTCAGCAATGAATCGAGCTTTACCAAGCTCAGATTTTTTGGGACTTTAGTCAAAAGGTTCGGGAAAGGACATTCCAAGTGGGTAACCTTATCTTATCAGTTCAAAGACCGATGGTGATGACTCATAAGACAACTGGGAAGTTCGAACCCAAGTGGGAAGGATCGTTCGTCATAGAGACGGTCTACTCTAATGGGGCCTACCGACTGTCCAAACCTAACAACGACTTGCTAATGATGCCAATCAATAGCAAGTTCCTGAAGAAATACTATGTCTGAACTTTAAATCAGCATAGGTTCCCATATCCCCCATGGGTGTCCGTGAATTCTATTACTGAGTTCACCTCTTTCATAACTCCCTAGTAGAAAGCCTTTCACGTCCATACTACCTCTGAATTATTATTCTACACCCTAATGAAGCTCACATCTACCACGTACATATTACCTATGAGTAGTCGTTCCTTCCATGATAACCTTGTGTTGTCATAACTATCTAGAAAACCTTTCACGTCCATACTACCTCTGAATTGTTATTCTACACCCTAGCCAAGATTATGCCAACCATGTCCCTAACACCTCTGAGTAGACATCTCTTCCTTGACAATACCCCATGATTTTCATAATTATCTATAGGACCTTTAACATCCATACTACCTTTGAATCGTTCTATACACCCGTAGAGTCTATCCTTGCCATGTCCATATTACCTCTGAGTAAGGAAGATCCTACCACCAAAAATTCCATGTTTACCATGTCCATATTACCTCTAAGTAAAACACCCTATCCCCAGCGGAGTTATTGTCACGACCCGCACCCTAGAGTAAGGGCACGAGAAGTGGGTACATCCAGCCTACGCCGCAGTGTCGGCGGTAGAACGCTATCCTAGGTCAATCATCTAACAATATAAAGGTACCTGTACAGTATATACTCTCCGAATGGAGGTGACATAACAGAAAACAATCTCAATCATATCTAGGGTAGAAGAATGAAAGATAGATTGATAGACAGTAACTCAAAGAGAACAGTAGCATAGATGAAATAAGTCCAAGTGTCTAGGATAACATAACATCCAGAATGTCAACCCAAAATACAATATAAATCTAAGAGTATATACATCTCAACATCTCAAAATACAACTCAGAATGTGAGACAAAATGATAATATGAAAAAGACGGACTAGCTAAACTAGCCTAGACTACTGGAACAACATCCTCAGCTGCAGGTGGATCCTGCTGAGGGTCCACAACATAAGTGTCATCTAGTCCTGCTCCATAATAGGTAGACACCAGAGCCTCCTCCTCATCCTCTGTAATATTTTCAACAGGTCCAATCAGGACAGGAACGAGCACAATACATCTCACGCAGTGCATAGTATGATAGGAAATATAAAGCATGCAATAGAGTAAAATACAGGAAACGTTGAAAGAAGATACATGTAGCAAAAGAGAAACTGTAATGAAATATCTACTATAATAGAGAACTAGCAGTGTCTAGTGAGTCAGAGTAAAATATAGACATGTGAAATAGCATAGGAGATTCATGACTACAGCTAGGAGTGATTCATGACTACAGCTACTGGGGTAATATCCACATGACTATTTCCACTCCCCCATCCCCAATCAATACACAAGGATCCGTTCAAGTTATGTTAAGATTCATGATAAGCCCATAAATGGGTGATTCATGAGAGGATCTGTGAACATGAGAGTACATGAGTCACAAGCGATTCGTGAATCTATGGAAGCATAGAGATACATGATGATTCGTAAAACGCACAAACATGCTGTATCTGATGCTCCCGAGGGGGATAACATCTCATGAAAAGATCTATATAGTACCAATCCGTGATAACAATCGTGTCAGCATCAAGTAAAGTAATCTAGAGCAAGAATATAAATCCTGGCAAGTATAAAACGGTCAGAGAATGTACTCGCCTGCTGTATGAATGTCTGTAGAGAATATGCTGTCTGAGGAGAGGTGTCTGGCTCCTGATCAGAGCAACACAAGTCACAATGTATCCACAGTGGTAAAAATAGAGTATACAATGCATACTACATGATTCTAGGTCAATCTGGTCAAAAGTCAATTCTTGGTCAACTCTGGTCAACTCTAAAGTCAAACTAGGTCACAGGAAGTCAACTAAGTCAAATAAGGTCAAACAAGGTTAAACAAGTCTAATATAGGTTAAAGTCAACTCTTAGTCAATATTCTAGTCAAACTAGTCAAGTTATCTAGGGTCTTGGTCAACAATGGTCAGACTAGTCAAATACTAGTCAACATGATCAATCTAGGTCAAGTCTAGGTCAAACTTAGACTAACTAAGGTTTTGGTCAAACATGGACTAGTCAACAAGGTAATTAGGTCAATCTTGACTAATGGTCAACTTCTAGTCAATCTCTAAGGCTAACACAAATCATGACACAACTCCTAAGTATTCCACTTAACCCCATACATATCTTAAATTACATTGGACTATCCTCATAACCATATGGTCAAACATAAATCAATTAGTTAGGGTTTAGTCAAACTTTAGTCAACTAGTCCTTCTATGTTCATCCAAGCCATTTCTAGGTCAATTAGGTCAGGGTTGACCTATAGTTGACTTTGGTCAACAATGGTCAATTATCTAGTCAAACTAGGTCTACTAGTCAAGTTAGGTCAACCAATGTCAAACTAGTCATTCTAGGTTAATTCAAGTTCAATCTAGGTCAACTAGGTCAAGTTGGACCTAAGGTTGACTTTGGTCAATTCTAGTCAAACAAGGGTCATTAGGGTACCTAGGTCAAGGGGTTACTTAGACAAATTAGGGTCAACCCCTAACTTGGCCATAGGCTAGTAACTAGGTTCCATAGGCTAATACCAAATAGGTATCTATCTCTATACAATATATATATACACATATATATAACTTTACATATATATATATATATATACAACATTACTACAGTTATCTCCGTTCCCTCATGTCGAACTACCTCTGAGGAAATTCTCACTCTTGTACAAGAAAAACTCACAACAAAAAGATAAGCAAAACCAAATGTTTATTTATAGAATGGAAATGTTTTCTTTCTTTGGCTACAAAAAGAGTCTCTCGAAATGCGAGAGACAGAAAGACAAAAAGGAGGTCAAAACTGCGAAGACTGATGCAAAAGTTCTTCTAGTCGACCCCTCAAAAGAGAAATCTGGGGGCCAACCAGTGCTTGGGCTCGACGCTCGGCCTTCTGAAGTCGAACAACTTCATCTTCAACCTAGGACAGGTTTTGGGACACAAGAGCCAGTTCCACCTGGCGCATGCCAGTACTTTCCTTCTTCCGGGTCAGGGTTTCAGAGCGTTATCGAAGTACCTCCCGTTGGTCCTTGGACTTATCCAACTCGCTCTCTGCAAGGGCTAAAGTCTCTTCTAGCTTCTGGATCTGCTGCCAGAGAGCCTCGTATTATTCCTTCGAGGCTGCGTGACGGCAGAACTGAGCCTCTTCGGCGTTGATCACTTCTTCAATTTCGACATCGATCTCGACGAGTCTGTCAGTCAAGGCTCGATATTTTTGCTCCTGCTGGGATGCTTCAGAAGCCATTTTCTTTAGCTCTGCAGCAGCTAGGGACGGAAGATCACGCTCATGATTTTAAAGCTTCGAGGCGGCACCTTCCAAATCTGCCAGCAGATCGTCTATCGCATCCGCCTTCGCCTCGCATTCTGGATAGTCGCACAAGGCCACCAATTGGGCCCCCATTGTAGACCGAGCCCGTCCAAGCGATTGGCTTCCCTGTAAGACACCCTCTATACCGCACATCAAAGCTTGACAAATGGTACCCAGAATGAGATTGATATTGTATGCACTGTCAGCCAAAACTCATTGGAGTCACCGAAGATGTCGCAATAGAAGTTTCGGGACGGCAACGACAGCCAACATGCGTCTAGCTATGGCAGTCAAAACAGATGGCACCGTGACAATAATAGAAGCCATCGGCGGTACAGCCAACACTGTCTGAGGTATAGCTGGTTCTTCAACAGGCTCCTACGCTGGTGCTTCAACCACATCTGCAACAAAAATAGTATATACCAGAGAATGAGCAACCTCAACGACCATTTTTGCAACGGTCGGCGTGACCAACTCCTCAGTGGTCTTCTCAACCGACGCTTCAGCAACCGGCTCGTCAGCAATCTTCTCGGCCGATTCTTCTACATCCTCCTTGGCCGGACTCCTGGTAGTTATGTCGGCAGGCTCATCAGCAGTACTATCGACCATCGTCTCAATGTCCCCCTCAGATGGAACCTCAGTTATTGGCTCGTTAGCAGCCGTGTCGACTTATTCTATATTGGTCTCCTCGGTCGTCTCTCCGAGGACCATATCAGCCGACTCCCCAATCGCCTCCTCGGTGACTTTCAGAATGACTACGTCAACCAGTTGTTCGACAGTCATTCTTGCCAAGCCTTCAATAGTTAGACCGACCAACACTTCGACAGCCTTCGTCGTCAACCCTTCCAGGGGATCTTTGACCAGCCGATGAGACAAGTCCCCAAAATTTATCGAAGGTAGCTCCTCGGCCAAACGATCTTCCTCGTCTCTCGGCGCATCGGGATTATCCTCAACCCTTCTCCCAACATGGAGAGGAGGTACAGTAGAAAGGTTCTGGGTAATATCCTTAGCATCCACGTCCACCTGGCCTGTCATGGGTACATACTCCGGAATACCGCCCTCGGCTGCTACAACGTTGACCCCGAGGACCTCCACGGGCTTGTCCTTAATTGGCCCCATGAAAGTTTCCTGTTGGAGCGAAGCCAATGACTTCAAAGAGCCTCGAGTCTCATACTCGAAGGGGGCATGAGGAGAGACACCTTCCGGGTCGATAATTTTATCAGCTGTAGTCTCCCCCTCGGTCCTTACGACTCAGGATACCTCTAGGACAGCTTCCTCAGGAATATCCTTGAGTCTTTCAGACCATGTGGGCCCCGCCTACACAACTAAAGCAGCGATAAATAGAAAGTACAGAATGAAACCCAGAAAAAAAACACTAAGGCTTACCCGTAAAGGATACCCAACGGGTAGGGCACTCGGTTCCAATGAAGGCTGTTGGGAGTGTCCACCCCGCATAGGCACAGTTATTCTTGTTCTCTTGACAGAAGGAGGGCTCACCCCTGAAGAAACCTGACGCTTCCGCAGGTTACTAAGGAGTACTTCCTCCTCTCTCCCCTCACATGATGAGCTGGAGCCATCGGCGGATCTTCTCTTCGATGATGCAGCCTCCTAGAGACGCTTTGAAGCCAATCGAGGATTCTCAAACTTCGTCCTTTCGAGCAAACTTTGCTCTCGATCGTACTCCGATGATAAGTTGTTCGCAATAGAGTAGAACTTCACAGCGGAATACAAGATATAAGTCTCCTCATACATAGAGGGGATCGTAAATTTTGCCCTAGCACCACCGACATTATAATAACACCACGCCCTGGCATAATCCAGTAGACTCCCTTAATAACCAAGACATGAGCTTGGATTGCCCATCATGGTCTGACTATAGCAAAATCGACGGGCGAATCGGCTCGGCAAATAAGGCTCCAAGTACACCCGATTCTCGTTTCGATAACCAAATAGGAAGGACGATGGACTACAACCAGTGGAAGGCACCGAAACTTAGATCACTATCTACTAACTCATCATCTGCAAGAAAACCCTTGTATGTAGGAAAAACCTTATTGAAAGCATATCTATCTAAATGGCCCAACATCCACCTATAGACGGGGACCTCCTGATGGAGCCATTTCGCACGATGATAGTTACGCAGTGTCGCATCCCCTTCCTCATAACCCTTAAGAGTGCTGGAGACTATCAAACTAGTGCGGTATAAAGCCAACCAACCCATCAAGTAGTGGTAAGGGAGTCCAACCAAAGGAAACTCATCGTTCCTCCAGCCGCACTCTATTATCCTCTTGGAGAACTCCAGCACATCGTGCAGGATGTCACATACCATAGCCAGCAGCACAGCCAAAGAATGTTTGAAGGCAAGCGTCACAGCGGGCAAAATAAGTTCCTGACTAAGCCGTCCCACAGGCCCAAAACTCCTGGAACCACGACCATCCGTAACCATATCATCAGAACAGCGGCTAAGGTTGCTTTTAGACTTAAAGCAGTCAGATTCTGACAGAAATTATAGTGAACAGAAGAGGTAGGTTTTCCCTTGGCATCTACAGAGGGAGCAGAGACCCCCGCTTCAGCCATCAAATCGTCTACTTCGTCAGCAGTATACGGCCGATACACGGTAAAATGAACCTTCTCCGGCACCGATGGATGCTTTGTGAAGATATAATCCATCCAGGCCTGATGTATGGTGGAGCCTTCGTCCTACCGAGGCACGTGCATAATTGGTGGTGGCAAAGCAATTCCTTATACACAACGATCATCTCGGGACATTTGTTCTCCAGTACTAGAAACTCCTCCTTGTAAGGGGTATATTCCTCAAATGGTACGTCCTCCTATGGCAACTTCAAAATGGCACGCATCTCATGGAAGGCTAAACCCATCTCTCCACGAGGGGTAAAGAAAGTCCCGGTGTGGTGATTAAATAGTTCCAACAAAGCCCTAAACAAAGGTCGATTGATCTCTATACCATGCTCGGTAGCCTTGATGGCGTGACGTAGGCTTGTACCAAGCAAGTGTTTCTTGAACCTGTCCACCACCCATTGGGTTAGTTCCTACGATTCCACCTTAGGATAAATCCAACCTTCGGCTCGGAAGATATCCTTCGGATATGTATAGCCTGTGGCCAGAAGCCTGTTAACGAAAAAAGAGGCTCGGAATGGATGCACCTCCGTGGTAAAGTCGATAAGCAAACGACCAGGAAGTAACACCCACAGCGTACAGGATGGACGATCAGGAGCACTCTTAAAAGAATCCCCCTGATTAGAGTACCCTTCCACTTGGATATGGCCGATCATTAAACCCCCTTGTTTCTGGGTCAGATCCTATTTCATAAGACGTTTTTCGGCGAAGCAGAAGAAAACTGAGAGCGTGATGTGTCCGTTGATCGACAGAATGTACAAAGAGATACCATCATTCTCAATGTACCAGTTTTTGTTTATCTCTAGAAGCTTGGTATGTTCCAAGACCAGCTGATCGCCAAAGAGAAACGAAGGTTTCAACATCATAACAGGATCAAAAGGGAGAGACAACTTGCCTCGATCTATCATACGGTGGATGTATATGAGCTATTGATCCCGTATCATGGCTGGTCGCCCTTTTGGTTGACCTTGGGCAATCAGCTGCCTGACGAGAGTGGTGAGTGCCTCGTCAATGTTTATGCTCGAGGTAGTGACTGCCGCATTCAAAAGGATATCCCCGAAAAGAGACGCAGACACAGGAACTGCACATAAACAAAGTGCATCAGAAAGACACAAAATATTTTCTACAGAAACAGAGAGCAAAAGTACTGCACCAGGATAGGAAAGCATCCACACAGTCACTATGCGAACATCCGCGCAGGCAATATTAAAGTGCACCACGTGTCAGCCAATAAGAATCCACGTAGGTACCTTGTAAAAAGAACTGCGCAGAGAGAATGGCTGCGTGTCAATGAGAAACTTCATCATATTGATAGTCGTTACTTTGTAAAAAGTAACAACTATGCACATCAGTTAATAAAGCTTCACCACATCTGTGGAACAGCAATCCGAAGAATGGTGCCCATGCACATCAGCATGAAAAAGCATCAACATATCTTCAAGACGACGCTCATAAGAGTCAACACTTATATACATCAGTGAATCAAGAAATCAATGACAATCAGACACCTACTAGCAACGGGTGGCCGCATGTCTCTGTGCATTGAGACTCCTACGATTGGAGCTTGCTCAATAACGACGGCTTCGGAAGCCAATTGCTTCCCTTTGACCTGTCGAGTGCACATCGTGGCCTCTCCAACTTACCTTGCCGACGATGCTCTACTCTGTCTCGCACTCACTACAGCCGGTTTGGGGCTAGCCACAGATCCACTGGCCTTCTTGGAGCTCGCCGCGGGAGCTTTTGGGGTTCTTGATTTCTCGGGGGCCATGACAGGAAAAGCTAGGGTTTGAAAGAGGAAGAAGACTCTAATAAAAAGCTTCTGTGAGAAGAAAAGAAAGATAAAAATCATCTCTCTCCTAACAGACCCTACTTATAGGGTACGACCACGTTAGCAAAAGAAGAAAAAATGCTTCGTGAATGAGGAAACTCTTCGGACGATGTGGGAAATAAGTGTAAAGATGACCGTTCCCTAGAAAAAAGGAGTTATGATCAACTTTTAATGAAGCGACGACTCAAGGCATTTATTGTCGAAGGCGAAGCGTGATGATAGCATGTCAGTAAACATGCAAGGCATTCACTTGTAAAGGACATGTGTCAGGCTTCTGTTCAAAGTATTCCGAGCTTGGCTCAAGTTCGAAACATTTTGAAGGGGGTCTTGTAGAAGCATGAAAAAGCACAAACATATCAAAAATGCAAGTGGCTTTCTCACTAAAAATAAAGTCACACAGACGAACAAAAGTAGTGCATAAACAGTTTTTTATTAAAATCATGTCTACAAAAGATCTATTATAAATTTTTTATGATTATATATAAAGGACTAAAACACCTAAGAAATGTCTACAAGGGGGTTAATCTTCAACATGCGTTCAGCCCCCAGACGCGCAACACAATCAGAGTGAGCCACTTCCTGAAGCAGCTATTGGCCCGAGCAAGAACTCAGTCCAAAGCACAGGGTGTGCCACCGCCATTGAGCAGGACATAGCACAACATGTGGCTCTTTGGATTGGCAAACAATCTATACCCGAAAGCTTGGATCTCGAAGACCTCCAAGATGTTGTTCAGGTTCGAACTCCTTATGCCAAACGCTCGAGTGCATCTCAAAACTCAGCAGCAGTTCTTCTTCAAAGACACAACTTCTTTTGATGAAGGGATCCACAACCAACAGTCGATTTGTACAAGGCCAACGGCTATTCGAAGCTAAGTCAGGATTGAGCATGACGGTAGGAATATTAAGAGACGGAAGACACAACCCTTCAGAAAAGCTTTCACTTATATAGGGTGAGCGTGGTCCAACCCACATGCCATGTGGCCGTCTGCAAAGACTTCCAAATTAATGGGATGAACATAAGACTCAGCAGAATGAATCTCATTTAATAGGTTCATTCGACTGAATCCTAGGCCACAGACTTCTTGAATTCTCCAAATGATGGCGGTAATTAAAGAAGAGGATGACCGATTCGTCCCTCAAAAGAGCAGTTATTAATTGCTCTTATGACTTCGACGGAAACTAGTTCCTTCGACTCATAAGTGCAACCAGTTCTTTCCTTCCACTGCGCCCTTACTTTAACTTAGAAGCGTAGCGCCCTCCATCCCATCCAAAAGTGCAGCCCGTTCAAAGGCTCCTTCATCTGATACTTTCTTATCCAAAGTACAAGTCTAGTCGTCGCTCTAAAAGTGCAGTAACTCCATTGTCTGAAGTGCTTGTCCACTCGTTGCTCTAAAAGCACAGTGACTCCGTTGCCCAAAGCAAAAGTCCCCTCGTCGCTCTAAAGCACAGTAACTCCGTTACCTAAAGTACGAGTCCACTCATCGTTTTAAAACTATAGTGACTCCGTTGCCTGAAGTACTTGTCCACTCGTCGCTCTAAAAGTGCAGTGACTCCATCGCCTGAAGCATAGTCTACTTATCACCTATAAGTGCAGTGACCTCAAAGCCTCGCCATAAGTGCAGCTCGTATAGAAGTGTAGTCTTACGGGATGACGTGGTTCCACGTGGCGAGAAGGGTGTTTGTCTTTTTTGGATTGGTTTGTTTAAAAACCACCGCTCTTAAGATAGGACAGAGTTTAATTCTGTTGATAAGAGCAATATCCTATCGTTTTGTTTATACCACAGATAAGGACAGAATTTGTTCTTATAGACGAGGGTCATATCTAATCAGTTTGTTTAAACCAATGCCCCCCTAAGATAAGACAAAACCCAAACTTCATAGATAGGAACAGAATCTGCTCAGGTTCATCCGATCAATAATAAAAACATGCCATGTGTTGTTTATTCGGTCATATTAATAATTTCCCCAAGATCTTGATAGAGGAGAATCCCAGCGTCCGCCACGTGTTAGCTCAGCTGCAGCCCTCACCATGTAACTTTGAGATTCTCTCATATCTCTACGTGCAGCATTCCTGCACAATCCCTATGCACATCGTATATGTGCTTTAAATAGAAGGAGTTTTCCTTTGATAAAGAGGCTTCGAAATCTTCACAACTTCGGGATCCTCTTAATTGGCAACCCCAGAGTTCCAATCACATGTACCAGAAAGCCAGAGCAAGTTCAACTCGTCATCATATCGTCAACGGAGTAAAGGAGCTACTGCAGTAATTGATCTCCACTGTCATACTTCTCCAAAAAACTTTGTACTTAGATCTTCTATTTAGGAATTTATTGTACTCTTTTATACGTTTAATATACAAAAAGTTTGTATAACCTTTTGTCATGGCAAATAGAGTCATGCACCAGTAATATTGCTAAGTATAATGCTCTCATGATAGGGCTCCTGCTCACTAAATAGTTGAAGGTCGACTACATAGAGGCCTACGGTGACCCAAAGCTGATTATCAACCAGGTCGAGGACAATATAACGTTCGTCATGAAGATCTGATCCCCTACCATCGGGCAGTAGTCGATATCATCTCCACATTCATAGGGTTCTTTATAGAACACGTACCTCAGTTGTGAAACCTAGAGGCCGACGCCCTCGCCGGTCTCGCCGCCTCTCTGGCAGCTCCTGTCGAAACCAAGTACTCCATCACAGTGATGGGTCCGGAGCTGGTCTGCCCAAAGAACAACCTACATACGTGTCAGAGCTACTCTGTATAAGCGAACACTAATCTTGACATTCGGGACTGGCGATTCTTGTTTATAGACTATGCGATCTATGGGATCCTACTTGAAGACTCAAAGGAAGCTACTTCTATCAAGAGGCATTCGCTCCAGTTTTTCTTTGACACAGCTACCAAAATATTGTATCATCTTTCCTACAACGGACTTCTCATGCGGTGTCGATCTAATACTGAAGAAAAAGAAGCATTCCGGGAGCACACGATGGTACCTACGTAGTTCACCAGCCCCGTCCTATGTTAAAGGACCGACTATGTCATATAGTCTACTACTAGCCTACTATGATGGCAGACGTCGTTGATTATGAAAAAAATGTCAGGTATGTCAGTTGCATGCTGACTTCATCCACCAACCTTCTCAGTTCCTATAGCCCACTGTGGCCGCCTGGCTATTTGAAGCATGGGAAATGGATATCATTGGACCAATCAGCCCCCCGTCCTTTAAAGGACATCGATTCATCCTTGCCACATGATCAGCTTTGTTAAGCACCACGTCATTTACCGTTTTGGAATTCCTCAAAGGATTATCCATGACAATGGCCCCTAGTTTGTGAGCCATGCGTTCTGTCGATTCTGTAAAAAGAATCGAATACAGAATGTAGCGTCAACGGCCTATAATCCTACAGTGAATGGGCTAGGTGAAGCATTAAATAAGACGATTGTTAAGCCGTTCAAGAAAGTCATAATTTCTAATAAGTGTGGCTGGAATGAGAAACTCGATGAATGTTTATGGCTTATCGTATCACCGTTCGAAAACCCACGGTCAATACACCATTCTCTCATATCTACGGGAGTAAGGCGGTACTCCCTCTGGAGATCCAGATTCCATCTCTACTAGTAGCTGTCACCAACCAGCTGACAAATGAAGACAATCAACGTCATCGGCTACAGGAGTTGGAAGCGTTGGACGAAAGGTGCCTGTTGGCTCAACAATGTATCGAACTCTATCAAGCTCGAATTTCTGGAGCTTTCAACAAAAAGGTCCGGGAAAGGACATTCCAAGTGGGTGACCTCGCCTTATCAGTTCAAAGATCGATGGTGATGACCCACAAGACACAAGGGAAGTTCAAGCCCAAGTGGGAAGGACCGTTCGCTATAGAGATGGTCTACTTCCATGGTGCTTACCGGCTGGTCAAACCTAACGACGATTTGCTAATGATGCCAATCAATGGCAAATTCCTGAAGAAGTACCATGTCTAAGGTCTAAATCGACATATATTTCCACATCCTCCGTGGGTGCTTATGAATTCTATTAACGAATTCATACCTTCCTTATTTTCCTGTAGAAAATATTTTATGTCCATATTACCTTTGAGTTATTTTTCTATACCCCAATGATGTTCATGTCTATCACGTCCATATTACCTTTGAGTAGACATTTTTTCCATGACAAATCCCGTGTTGTCATAATCATCTATAGAACATTTCACGTCTATACTACCTCTGAGTCATTCTATGTACCAGTTGAAAAAATTTCATGTCCATATTATATCTAAGTTATTTTTTATACCCCAATGAAGTTCATGCCTACCATGTCCATATTACCTCTGAGTAGACATTATTTTCCATAACAAACCCCGTGCTATCATAATCATGTATAGAACATTTTACGTCCATACTATCTCTGAGTCATTCTATACATCCAATATACCACAAAAATCTCGTGTTTACCATGTCTATATTATCTCTGAGTAAACATCCCATCCCGAGTAGAGTTACAGCCATCCTATCATGATAAGACTACTCCGAGGGAATTCTCACAGCTATAAAAAAGTTCATAGTAAATGGACAAACAAAGAAGCAAAAATAAGATTTTCATTCATGAAAAGAAAAAGTTTTTCTTTCTTTACTACAAAAAGGCCACCCAAAAGAGAGGAACAAGAGGACGAAAGATATCAATATTACAATCTAAGACAACCGGTGCATAAGTTTTTCAAGTCGGCTTCTCAAAAAGGCAATCTTGGGCCCGACCAACTCTTTAGCTCGGCGCTCTGCCTTTTATCGTCTGGCGACCTCATCCTCGAGCTAGGACAGGTTATAGCAAGCGATATCTAACTCTTCCTGACTAGCACCGATACTCTCCTTCCCCCGAGCTAAAATCTTGGATCGCTGGCGAAGGAGCCTCTGCAGGTCTTTTGATTTCTCCATCTCATTCTTGGCAAAGGCCAGTGCCTCTTCCAACTGCCGAATTTGTCCCCTGAGGGTTTTGTATTATTCCTCTAAAGTTGTCTGACAGCAGAATTGAACTTCTTCAGCATCGATCACCTCTTCAACCTCAGCAATCCTGTGAGCTAGAGCCTGATATCGTTGTTCGTGCTGGAAAACATTAGCGGCCATTTTTACGAGTTCCGTGTCCGTAAGGGACGAAAGGCTGCGCTCAAGGCCTTGAAGCTCTAGTTTGCGGCTTCTAATTCCGTTAGAGAAGCCTCTATCACATCCGCTTTCACCTTATATCCCTGATACTCGCGCAAAGCCACTAGCTGGGTTCTTACTGCGGACTGAGCCCACGTAAATGTTTGGTTATATTGCAAGATGCCCTCTATACTGCACTTTAAAGCATGACGAATGGTGCCCAGAATGAGGTTGGCATAATAAGCATTGTCAGCCATAGACATTGGAGTCATCAGAGATGCCGTAATGGAATGTTCTGGAGCAGCAACAACAGTTAATACATGACTAGGGACTGAGGCCGAGGCAGGTGGTGCCATGACCGAGGCAGAGGCCATCAAAGGAGCAATAACTGTAATTATCGACACTATCTGATTTAGACCATATGTAGCTAATTCAGGAGTAGACCTGTAGATGATGGGCTCTACAACAAGCTCCCTTATCGGCTCTTCAATAATTTTTGTGACTGACTTCTGGGAAGCCACATGGACTGGCCCTCGAATGGTCTCCATAACAGACTCTTCGACAATCACTTCAACTAACTCTTCAGTGGTCTTCATAACCGGTTTCTCAGTAGCCGGCTCATCGATAGTCCCCTCGACCAACCCTTTAGCAGCTAGCTCATCAAATAGTCTTTTCGATCAGCTCTGCAGTGGCTGAATTGACGGACTGCTCAGCAGCCGACTCGTCAGCGGTCTTCTCGATCGGCTCTTCAACGGTCTCCCTGACTAGGCTGTCAATGGTTTTTTCGACAGGCTCATCACCAGCCTCCTCGAATGCCATCTTACGATTACATTGACCAGCTCCTCAACGAACATCTCATCAGCAGTCTCCTCGACCGTTAACCTTTCCACGGTCTCTTCGATCAGCCATTGAGGTGGATCTCTGATTTCTTCCCGGGTAATTCATCGACCGCTTGACCCTCCTCACCTTCTGGTACATCTGGGTTCTCTTCAGCCCCTTCCTCGGTATAAGGAGGAGATGTAGTAGAAGGGTCCTGAGCAATGCCTTATGTTTCTTCAGCTGTTTGGTCCATCACGGATACGGTTTCGGGAGTCATGCCTTTGGCCACCCCAAGACCGACTTCAGGTATCATGACGGGCTCGTCCGCAGTCGGCTACGTGAAGGTTTTTTGCCGATGCAAAGCCATTAGCTTCAAGAAATCCTGAGTCTCATACTCGAAAGGAGCAGGAGGAGAAACATCTTCTGAGTCAGTAGCCTTAGTAGCTGGGGTCACCACGTTCTCCTCTGGAACACTAGCCTCTTCGGTCCTTGCAATCATAGGCCTCTCGACAACCGAAGGGCCCACGACAGAGGTGATTCTTTCTTCCCTTCTCAAAGAAGGACTTTCGGCAGACAAAGGGATGGTAACTCTAACCACAGGACGCGGTAGCTCCCTCTAGGGCACTTCAGGGACATGTTCCTCATGAAGTTCCCTGAGTATCTTCGACCATCCAGACTTCCACTTCGCCTGCACAAGCAAAAAAGTAATAAGCAAAAAGTCTGGGATAAAACCCCGAATAAAAAGGACTGAAGTATACCTGTGAAGAAGATTCAACAGGCAGAGTATTTTATCGTGGCAAAGAATGTCATGTGGATCCGAACTGCTTGGGTACATCCTACTTGGTTCTCATGGCAAGAGGTGAACTCTCCTCCGTAGAAGCCCGACGTTTCGACAAAGTATTCAAGGGCGTTGTATCATTTCTTCTTTTCCGGGAGGTACTAGAACCATTCGAGGATCTGCCACCTGGTGACACGAGATCTCGAAGATGCATAAGGGCCGACTGAGGTACCTCCAACTTCGTCCCCTCAATCAGACTTCGTTCTCGATCATAGCCCGACGAGAAGTTTTTTGCCAAACCGTAAAACTTTACTGTGGAATACAAGATATGGGTCTCTTCGTGCATCGTATGGATCGTAAATTTTGCTCCATTACACCCGACATTGTAATAATACCATGCCCGGGCACCGTCCAACAGAGTTTCCTCATAACCAAGGTAAGAGCTTGGGTTGTTCATCATCGTCTGACTATATCCAAACTGTCGCACAAATAGACTCGGCAAATAGGGCTCCAGATATACCCGATTCTGGTTCTAATACACTAAGTGTGATGGACGAATGGACTGCAGCCAATAGAAATCACCGAGAGTCAAATCACTCTTCTCTCCGCCCCGGTCTACCAGCTCCTCGTCTGAGAGATAACCCCGGTAAGAGGGTGAAACCCTATTGAAAATATAGCCATCCAGGCGGCCTAACATCCACCTACAGATGGGGACGCCTTGATGGAGCCATTTTGCTCGGTGATAGTTATGCATCGTCGCATCCCCTTCCTCGTAACCGTCAATGGTGTTAGGGACTATGAAACCGGGGCGGTGTAATGCCAACCAAGCCTTTAAATAATGGTAAGGGAGTTCAACCCTAGGGAATTCACCGTCTCCCCTATGATGCTCTATTATTTTCTTCGAGAGCTCCCGTAGGCCTTGCAGGGTATTACACACCATAGCTGGGAGCAAAGCCAGCGAATATTTAAAGGCCAGTTTCACAGCCGGCAGAATGAGTTCCCGATTGATCTGCCCCATGGATCCAGAACCTCCAGGAACTATGTTTTTTTGCAGCCATATCATTAGGAAAGCAACTAACGCCATTTTCGGGCTCAAAGCAGTCAAGTTCTGACAAAAATAGTTATGAACTATGGAAGTGGATTTTCCCTTAACATCTACAGAAGGAGCGGATAAACCCACTTCGACCATCATAGCTTCTACTTAATCAAGATTGTATGCCCTATGTATGGTAAAATAGACCGTACCCAACTCTGACGATCGTTGATCGAAGATATAATCCTTTCAAGCCTTAATATGAGGATGAGTCTTTGCCGAGTCCTGGCATGCACACTTAATTATAGCAAAGTAGTTCTTTGTATACTGCCATCATTTCAGGATACTTGTTTTCCAGCCCCAAAAACTCCTCTTCGCTAGAAGTATATTCCTCGTACGGTTCTTCGCCCCAGGGCAGCTTCGAGATGGCGTACATCTCATGAAGGGCCAACCCCATCTCTCTGTGCAGAGTATAGAAAGTCCCGGTGTGGTGATTATACATCTCCAGCAAAGTCGTAAACACGGGCTGATTGATCTCTATACCATGTTCGGTGGCGCTGATGGCACGACGTAAGCTGGTACCTTTCAACTCTGTCTTGAACCTACCCAATACCCATTGGGTTAATTTGTGCCACTCAGTCTTAGGATGGATCCAGTCTTCGACCCAGAAGGCTCATTTCAGATAGGTGCATCCCGTTGCTTGAAGCCTATTGGCAAAAAGAGAAGCCCCGAACGGATGTACATCTGTGGTAAATTCGTTGAGCAGGTGACCAGGGAGCAACGCACACAAAGTGTATAATGTACCATCACGTACACTCTTGAAAGTATCCTTTCTCTTCGAATACTTGTCTACCAGGAAATGGCTTGTCATTAAACCGTCTTGCTCAGGGGTCAAAACCTATTTCATGCACCGTTTCACGGCGAAGCAGAAGAAAACCGAGAGCGGAAGCTGCCAATCGACTGACGCAACATACAAAGAGAGACCGTCGTTCTCAAAATACCAATCCTCCATTATCTTCAAGATGTTGGTCACTTTGAAAATTAGCTGGTCACCGAAGAGGATCCGTGCTTCAGCATCTCAGCGACATTAGAGGGGAAGGATAACTTATCTTGGTCTATCATACGTTGGAAGTAGGGATGTTGTTGATCCCGTATCATAGCCAGCCGCTCTTTCAGTTGGCCTTGGGCGATCAACATCTTAGCAGGATTGACAAGCGCCTCATCGACATTTATGCCCGGTGCGTAGACTGATGAGTCAAAAAAGACCTCGTCAAAAAGAGGCATAGCCACAAAAACTGCACATGAACAAAATATGTGTAGGCTCTATCTAGTGGCAAAGCACGTCAACAAGCAGGCATCCACGCAAGTACTACGTAAGTTATTCTGCGTGTTAGCAAGCAGACATCCATCCAGGAACTACGTAAAGTTCCACTACGTGTCATTAGCAAGCATCTGAGCAGACGCTACGTAAGTTGCACTGCGTGCAGATACTATTAGCGACTATGCATGTCAGCATAAACCGCAACACATCTTAAAGTCGCTACTTCATAAAAATAATGACCATGTGCATCGGTTGAAGGAGCTTCAGCACATCTTTGGGACGCTACTTCAAAGAGTGGTGGCCATGCGCATCAGCAGAAAAAGCTTTAGCACATCTTTAAGATGCTACTCCGAGTAGTCAACGCTTATATGCATCAGCAACTTTGGATGTCGATGTTCATCGAACACCTACTTGCAACAGGCGGACGCACGTCTCCGTGCACTTCAGCACCAATGACTGGTGAGTCGTCGACGTCGATGGCCTCCGACGCCGGCTGCTTTCCTCTGGCTTTTCCCGTGCTCGTCGCAGATGCCTTGGGAGCCTTGGGGACTCTCGATCTCTTGAGAGCCATAGCGGGAAGACAAGGGTTCTGAAGAGGAAAATTCTCTAAGAAGAAGAGCTTAGTTGGAAGGAGAACACAGATGCCAGAAAACCTCTCGCTCTCCAAACAAAGCCCTACTTATAATGCGAAGCCACGTCAGCTGATGAAGACAAAAGAGACCCTTCATATGTGAAGAAACACTTCGAACAACGTGGCAGATAAAATAAACTCATGTCAGATTTTTATCCTAAAAACAAGGAGTCATCATTACTTTTATGAAACGATGGCTCAAAGACATTAACACTGACGGCTAAGCATGACGTTAGCCTGTCAGCGACTTACTATGCACTCTTGATGACACTTGTCATTTTATGCTTCTGTTCAAAGTGTTCCAAACTTGTTCAAGTATGAAAACTTTGAAGGGGGACTTGTAGAAGAATAAAAAAGCGCAGACGACGTCAGAAGCACGAAAGATCCGTAAATTCCTGCGCACTTTGAAACTCATACTATAAAAATACAGTACATAAAGGAAAGTTCTTAATTAAAATCATGTTTATTAAAGATCTATTACAGACTCTTCATGGTTACATATAAAGACTAAAATCTAAAGCATAGCCAACATAGTGTGCAGTCTTCAGAAGCATGCAGACCCCAAAAAGTGTAGCAGTGTCAATCACTTCCTTGTCAGAGCGAGCCACTTCTTAGTCAGACGTGGAGGAACTCTAATATGCCTAATAAGGTAGCTATTGGCCCGAGCAAGAACGCAGCTCCTGCACGAAGCTCACGGCACTACCTGCGACTCTTCCAGCCTAACAGGGCGTGCAGCTCCCTCCACTCCAATTTGGCTAATAGAGCCATTATTGAGCAGGGCAGAGCACAACCTGTGGCTCTTTAGATTGGCAATCACTCCAAACCCGGTAGCTTGGACCTTGAAGACCTCTAAGATATTGTTCAGGCTCAAACCCCTTATGCCAAACGTTCAAGTGCATCTCAAAACTCTGTTGTTCTTCTACAAGACCCCAGCTTCTTTGGACGAAAAGATCTACAACCAACAACTGACTTATGCAAGGCCTATGGGCGTTCGAAGCTAAGTCGGGGTCGAGCATGACAGTAGAATGACTAGAAACTATGAGAAAGGTCTCTTTATATAGGTTGTGTTGTCCAACCCATATATCACGTGGCAGTCGATCAAAGGACTCCGGAGTAATGAGATAAAATTAAGACTCAACACAATGAATCTTATTTAATAGATTCATTTGACTAAATCTGGGGCTACCGCTTCTCGAGCCCCCCAAAGAAGTGACAATTAAAGAAGATGTTGACTCAGCCATTCAAAGACGATCATTAATTTTCTTGGGAGCACGATGACTTCGATGTTTCAAAAAAGTACAGCTCCCTCATGGTTACCCAAACGCGCAGCTCTCTCAGAGTTTCACAGAAGAGCAGCCCCTTAACGGCCCCTTCATTGATCCTTCAGAGCTTCGCAGAAGCATAGACAGTCTCTTTGTCGTCCAAAAGCACAGTGATTTCGTTGCCTTAAGAGCACAGTCTCCTCGTTGCCCAAAAATGCAGTGACTTCATCACCGCAAGAGCACAATCTCCTCATCACCCAAAAGCGTAGTGTCTTTGTTGCCTCAAGAGCATAGTCTCCACGTCGCCCAAAAGCTCAGTAACTTTGTTGCCTCAAGAGCACGGTCTCCTTGTCACCTAAAAGTGCAGTAACTTCGTCGCCTCAAGAGCACAGTCTCCTCGTCGCCCAAAAGTATAGTGACTCCATCGCCTTAAATGTACAGACTCCTCAACGCCTAAAAGCATAGTAATTTTGTCGCCTCAAGAGCACAGTCTCCTCGTGTCACGACCCGCACCCACCGTGAGGGTATGAGTACGTAACAGCGCCCAGCCTATGCCGCAGTATCGGCGGTAGAACGCTGTTCTAGGTCATGAACTATAACTAACATAATATAAATACCCTCCATAAGGAGGCCAACACAGAGGTATAACTCAATCACAATCTATAGATAGAAAATGGCACGATAAAATAGATAAGGAAAAACTCAACTGAGATACAACAGAAATGAAATACAAGTCTCAACATCTCTATAATATACAACTCTGAAACAATGACAAAAGCTAAACATGAAAAGAAATAGTCTAAGCTATCTACACTATACAAGGTATCATCTGAGCAGCTGCCTGAACCTTCCCAGGGGTCCAGGTCGCGAGTGTCATCTAGGCAAGCTCCAAGTAAGGGGGTGCAGGGTTCCTCATCATCCTCTGTAAAATTTTCAACAGGTCCAGTCAGGACGGGAGCGAGCACAGTACATCTCATGTAGTTCATATCATGGCAGGTGTGAGACCCGTCTCACTGTATCGGTATTTTATACGGATACGTGTTTATTGAGCCGTATTTTATATTTCTCGATTTGCGTGATATTTTAAAATTTTCCTAAGTGTAGGATTTTCATGACTTGGTTTAACTTGGATTTGGTTTTATTTGGTTCGGTTCCACTTTGACTTGGTTTGGTTTGGCTTGGACTTGGTTTTATTTGGTTTAGTTGGTTTCTCATGAGATGGGGTGTATGGTTTAGATTGAGTGGAGAGAAATGAATGGTGGAGATCACTTGAGCTTATTATATAAGCCACTTTTTCTCTCTCCCTCCTCATTCACCCTCATTCATTTCTTTTCCACCAAACCCTAGCCATTAGAGAGAGAGGCAAGTACACCTTGCCGAATGTTGGACGATTTCTATTTTGTTTGTTCCATTCTCTTCCTTGTTACATTCTAAGCATGTTTAGAACTTGGAGTTTTCGGTTTTACCGAGTAGATTATTGTAGATCTAGCTTTATGGTATTTTTGGTTTTCATGGGTTTTGATCTGTCAAACTTGTATATTTTTGTTAACTGATGGTTCCATGTTGTAGAGCATTTCATTCTGCCCTATTTTGACCTATGGAAGTTCGGATTTGGACTCTGGATGAAAGATTCATGGAGCTTGGGAGCCATGGCTTGAGTGGTTCTTCTTCTCGGAAGAATGGAGAAGAAGAACAGTTCACAGCCGCATGAACTGAGCCGCATAGCTCTTATACGGCCAGTTATCCTTCCTAGCCGTATAAGCTTACTGCATGACTTGGCCGCATGGCCTATGCTGCAGGAACTTACTCCCAATCGCATGAAGATTTGACCCATCCAGCCGCATGGACTTTTGATTCCCCGGCCGCATGACCCTGATTAGATCGAGCCGCATGGCATAGGTCTTATGACCAGCCGCATAAGACTTTACTTAACCCAGCCGCATGAGAACTTCTTCCCAGCCGCATAAGACTCACTGAGCGCAGCCGCATAAGATCCCTTTATTCCCTGGCCGCATGGGACTCGACTCGATTCTGCCGCATAGCCCTTGCTCTGCGAGCCGCATGAACCCAAGTCTGTTCCAGCCGCATAAGAACCTTTTCCCCGTGAGCCGCATGGCGTTGTATCCCTTGTAACCGCATAGCGCCTATCCTCCTGACCGCATGAATCCAGCAATCTCGAGCCGCATGAGTTTCTACTTTCAGCCGCATACACCCTGACCTGTCCTGAGCCGCATGAATTCATCCCCTGAGCCGCATGGACTTCCCTTGCCTTGTTATTATTATTATTATTACTCTATTATTATTAGTATGATAACTAGGTACGTGATTTATTGTGTATTTTTATGCCCATTTTATATCCTTACGCCTTTTGTCCTAAATTTGATAAATCACGATTTGATTGGCATGATTGAAATGACAATTGTACCTGGCATGGTGTGACCAAGAACTGACATGCATGATAACTTGACCTGATAACTTGACTAGCTACACATGACTTGATAGTGACCCTGAGCCGCAGGGCTCCTTCCTGTGCCTAGTCCAGCTATTTAATTATTGTTATTATTATTACTTCTCTATTGTTACTTGATCTTTACTGATGACTTGTGTCTTGTAACCTAAGCATAACTTGAGTCTCTTGATTGAATGCTTGCACTATACTGTCCGGTACATGTACCCTAAACACGACGGTGACCCGTAGTGGTGCACTCCTGATTAATGACCTGACATGACCTGATAGTGGCCCATCTTGGCGCACTCTTGACCAGTAAACTTGACATGATAATGACATGATAGTGGCCCGTCGTGGCGCACTCCTGACAAGTAGACCTGACATGATATATCTTGATAAGCTGTTGCGATGGCTACCTGACATGACATGACCTGTATAATAACATGGACACCGTGGGCGATTATGCTTGTACAAATAAACCAGTCCTGTCTTGCATCATGTCTAGGGAGGGAGCTCCTGAGTACCACGGTCAGGAGTACCTATTGAAATGGACTAAGGTTAATAACTAGATTAACACATTAGTCATGAAGAGATTTCCCATCTACAGGCAATCCCGTTACCTGGACGCGCCTGGGATCTGTAGCCTGCCGTCGAGTAGGGCTCATTTCCAGCACACTGTCATGTGTTGCACCTTTCAAGCTACTTAAGGGTACATGCATTTCCTGGACGGTGTACCCACCTGAATTCAACCCCTAATTTCGACCTGGGTAACCTGGATGGACTGCAGGACTTGTGGCTGTGGAAGATTCTCACTGCATCTTATTAGTAATTAGGCTTGTGACAACCCTAGTTAGTTAAAGTATCAAGCCGTACTTATTGCTTGGCCATGAATGTTGGATGGAGTTCAATCTGTCTAGTCTTGTCTTGATCTTGTACATGATTGTTACATGTCCAGATTTCTTATATTTATCTTGCCGATAAATGGTGGGAGAAACCAAGTTCCGTTCAGACGAAGGGTTACAACCCCGGTCCTTGTTTGGTTTACGGGTTGTAACCTGGTTATCTGAATAGTCCCATGGTTATCTCATCGTATATCATCTTTCCAGATCCAGTTCCTAATTGTTCCAGTATAATGGTTGCAATGACGGTCACTCTAATGTATTATACTCTGTATTGTCACTCTATGATTGTCACTTAATGATTGTCATCTCTAGCAATAAATGATCGGAGACCACGTTCTGTTCAGGCGAAGGGTTACAATCCCGGTCCTTGTTTGGTTTAAGGGTTGTAACTTGGCTTCCGGAACAGTACCTTCGTCCTCTTTTCGTATATTGCCTAGCTCTATTTATTTAACATGTTCTCCAGTTTATTTTATGTCAAATGATGATTTACTTATTGTCTTCCTATGTTCGGGATAAGTGCATTGGTACTGCACGAATCTCGATCCTCCTTTACTTATTTGCTTGTTGATTGCTAATGATTGCTGGTTTTAAGTTCATAGTTCGGCCTCCTTTGTGGTAGTTGCTATTTGGGGTCTGACCCTACTGGTTTTGCATGGCCAGGTTCTGATAGAAGAGCCCGAAGGATCTACCGCACCATCTACTCGACGGTGACCAGCCGGAGCACCAGAGTACCTCAGTGGGTTTCTTTTTTTCATTTTCCCACTGATATGTAAATTCTCCTCTTGTAACGTTTAGCCCCGAGCACGTGTTTAGCTCGTGTTTTGGTATTTTTCTTGATGTTGTAGCCTACGGGCATAAACATGATATGTGTATTCTAGACTATAGCTAGTCCTTATCATGTACGACTAAAACTCTAGCTAGTCCTCAGTTCTGTGGTACTGGCCTCATGATCAGTCGTGTATATATGGTTCGGGATGCCTTACTATTGTATGTATGATGATCGTACTCCTTGCTCTTGTATAATTGCATGTGATTGAGATACCTAGGATTGTTAAACCATAGGATTGACTGATGGCTTGTAGAGTAACCCCCATGTCTTGACAGCTTATACGTGATTTCAGAGTATTAACGTACTTTGGGATTGCGTAGCTGGCTATGTCCGCCCCCGCTCTCCGGTATTCTGGTTCTGGGGCATGACAGCAGGAAATATAAAGCAAGCAATAGAGTAAGATACATGAAACGCTGTAAGAAGATGTACATGAAACAGAAGAGATATTTGATAACTGGAAATATATACATGATAAGTAAGAACTGTAAGTGACTTGTTATTTAGAGTACGAGATGGCATGTAATTGACTTAGGTTGAACATGATGTACATGAGTGAACATGTAGGACACCAGCCAATAAGGCTGTGTTGTACATGCTAAAACATGAAAAGTAACATAGTGAACATGATGGGTAAATCACATGACCATTTATACTCACCCCTACCCACAATCATTACACAAGGATCTATTCAAGTTACGTTACGGACATGATGTTTTGGTTATACAAGAGACACATGAGCAAACATGAGCGTACATGAAAGAACATGAGAGTTCATGAACGTACATGTAAGAACATGAGAGAACATGAGTGTACATGAATAACGCAGAAGCAAGGAATACATAATGTACATGAAACACATGTCATAAAGTATCCGATGCACCCGTTAAGGGAGATAACATTCCAAGAAGAGATCCGTTTAGTACCAATCCGTGATGATAACATGCCAGCATCAAGTAAAAGTAATCTAGAGCGAGAATATAAATCGTGACAAGTATGAAACGATCAGAGAATGTACTCGCCTCCTATCTGAATGTCTGAAGTAAATGTACTATCCGAGATGAGGTACCTGACTCCTAGTTAGAGCAACACAAGTCAAGATGTATACAGAGGGTGATATATGAAATGTACAATGCATTTGCATGCTGTCTAGGTCAAACTAGGCTAAAGTCGACACTTGGTCAACTCTAGTCAACCACACTAGTCAAACTAGGTCAAGTCCTAGCCCAAACAAGTCTAACAAGTCTCACTAGGCCTAACCAAGCCTAGTCTAGCAATCACACACCAATCACAAGGCTATACAAGCCAAACACAAGCACATGTCAAGGCACATCCTATTCATGCATAATCAACATTATATATATATATATATTTATATATATATATATATATATATATATATATATATATATATATATAAAAGAGGAAGAAACTAACATGTAAGCTATGTGTGTGTGTGAACATAGATGTGTACATGAAAGGAGAAATCAACACTAGGCCATATATCTTATACCCACATATATACATATCTATATACACATATATGTATATAACTATAGGAATCTCTATTTATCACATTAACACATTAGCCATATATAATATATACATATATATATATTGAGAGAGGGATAGAGAAGAGCATGTAATGTGTTCATGTGTGTTAGTGAGAGTGTACCAGAGTGTCCATAGGAGGGTGTGAGAGTGTGTGGGTAAAACAGTGTGTCAAGAAAGGAACCTCTGTGTGACAGTGGCTAGGGAAATTTGTGTCACATGTTCATGTGTTCTCAGATTTCCATTTGCAACAGTGTGTTCTCAGGGTCCCATTTGCAACAGTGTGAAACAAATGACATTGTTAACTAGAATCTCAGGGGAAACTCAGTAATCTATTGCAGTTTATAAAGGATAAATGAAAATTCAGGTTAAACAGCAGTAACATTCAATATTAGAAATCAGTCTCAGGTTTCACTGTGTGTGTGTAGTGGAATGTGAATGTAAATCTTTACATGTGTGTTGTATAAGCTAACAGAAAAACAGGAGGGTGATAGGAATATGGGTGTTCAAGGGTTCACATGATTGTGTAACCTAGGAAACAGGAAGCTGTACATTGCAGAGCAGTGTGTGTATACTGGAAAATAGGGAAAAAAAATAGTAAGCTGTACATGTATGAGAGTTCATATTAAGATGATCATTCAAGTTTAGTTTAAAGGAAGGAAATCATTTCTCAGCTTTGTGAAATGGATTGACAGTGTGGATATTAGAAAAATTGACAGTTCCATATGAAAACGGTGAGCAAATACATGTGTGATCCTGTGTGTGTACAGTAAGTGTTAGGCATGACAGTTTACATGTAAACTAAATCTCAGTTGCCAGGAAATGAATTAATTCTCAGGTTTGGGAAGGTTTGACAGCTAACATACATTTCTAATTCAGGATTAATAGAAAATCAACATCTATTTGTTTAGATTGTATACATACAACAACCAATCATGCATCAACCTATTAGTGAACCAAAACATGTGTGGTGAATGTATAGACACAGCAACTCATGAATGCATAAGAATTTATCATAGAAATTAATATTGAATCTCAGGATAAAAACTGGAATCCAACCTTTAGAAATCAAGTTCAGTTCCTACATTGCACTAACAGTTAACCACTAATTGAAATCCCATCTAAAATCCCAAATCAATTTTGAAAACCATATCATCCATGAAACAGCCAACAGGAATTAACAAAATGTGAATGAACCTAGCATGGAATTTAAGTATCAAAATTAGTTGACAGTAAGGAATATGCAGTTGGCAGTTAAACCAATGACAGTTGTGCTATCCAACCAAACTGAATTCCCCATCAATTGATATATCAACTCATAAATCAATTTACAGTGATCTGTCAATGGAATAACAAAAAAAAGAAGAAGAAAATGGACTTACAATCAGTTGAAGGGAATTAAGTAATCCATTGACAGTTAAATAGGAAATAAATTCAGTTTAATAGAAAGGGAAATCCAGTATTCGAATTCCCAAGTTTTGGGTTCAGTTCCATTCCATACTCGAAATCAATTCCTAAGTGCAAGAACCAATCCAACATGTAAATCAACTATTGTACTTAATACACATGTGTAGGGATTTTAACATGGAACTTAACATAAATTAGTTTTAAGAACAATCAGGCTTATTGAAGTCCATGTGGTGTTAGTCATACACAACAGTCCAATCCCAAGCTTGAAATACCATTCTAGATCAAACAACTTAATCAAACATGTAAAACCTATCTAACATGAACCAATAAACATGTAGGATTAATAATGATACTTAAACCATCAATTTAAAATGGATTAAATAGGATTCAAGTTTAGGAAAATCTGTGTATCGTGTGGTATCAGTCATATTCAGTACTTTCAAATTCGAATCCCCAAATCAATTGCAAACAACCCAAACTAATGTGTAAATTCAATTAACAGGGATCATTAAACATGTCTAGGATCTTAATTAGTAATTAAATCATAATTTTAACAATTAAACTGGAAATAAACACAGGAAAACAGAAACTGGACAACAATCATCGTGCACGTGTTCACTGTGTTCGTGGACACGATACGACATGAATTGTGACACATGCTCGTGCACACGTGTACGCCCACACAAGGGCTACACACTCGTGTCAACACGAGGTGTCCAAGCTGTGTCTAGACACGACACGAAGGCTGTATCAGTGCACAAAATCACGTGTGTGCAGTACAGTGTAAGCCCCGTGCACGACGAATAACTTCCTAATCAATGCACGAGACCCAAAAAAACTTGGAGAGCATGGTGACAGAACATGCCCCATTGATCCAACAAAATTTCGTGTCAAACAAGTTCGTGTCGTGTCCAGTAGGGACCCCGAGCAGCAGGGGATCCAATCCCGAGTGCGCGAGAGCGTGTCCCCGTGTCCAAACTGACACGACACCACACCAATATCACCTCAGTCCATAAGAAATAGGTAAACGACAACAAAATAACAATTTTCATTCAAATAGATTTCGTAAATGACCCAAAAAGTTCCTTTGAGGCATTTACACAAACACATTCCTAGGGACACTGATACGTGTCCAAATAGGACACGAAACTGATGCAATCCGACACAAAACCAATGCTGACACTTAGGGGACTCCTAGGGCTCCCTAAATATGAAAACAAATCGAAATTTCATGGAGAAATGGAGGAGTTACCTATTGTTGAACTTTCAAGAAAAACCCCTATTCAATGGCTCTTCTCTTGATGTCCCATTTCACTCAAATCACATCAAACTGAAATGGAACATTAACAACAGCAAGAATAGGCATATTAGGACCTAATGGAATAAATTAGAATGAAAAGGGAAGAGGAAGGGAGTTCTAGGAATTGAAATACCATAGGAAACTAACCTTTCTAAAACTTGAGCCTTCTTAAGAAAGAGGCAACCCTAAAAATAGGAGAGTATAAATAGGGTGGTGCTCCCAAGGAGGATATGGTGGCTGGCCAATAATGTCTAGGGCTTAGGGTTTTGAAATTCTTGGGCTTTGGGCCAAGTTACATAGGGTATGGCTAAGTTGTTTTATTAATGGCTCTAAATCATAAGCCATGACATATGACTTTCTAAATCCTATTGCTAATTAGAGTCTAATGACCAAACCAAGGATTAGGCTAGGTTAGACTAGAGTATATAACCTAACCAAGTCCATACTAACTAGGGTTAGCTCTTAGGTTGGTCTACAAGAGTCAAAACTAGTCAAAGTCAACCTAGTCCAAACAATTCCAAAATAATTCCTAAAAATTCTCATAAATTCAAATAAATTCTATTAAATCTAAATAATAATTAATAATTCCAAATAATTCTCAAAATTACGAAAATGACTAAAATACCCCTCAGTCTGGAAATAAACACTAGCAAGACACCAAATCATAAGTCATGAATTTAAATAGTTTAAAAAAATAATTAAAAATCACTAAAATCATAATATGAAATAAATATCATTAAATAATAATTGTAATTACAAAATTTCAAAATTACCCTCATCTGGAAAACTGGGTGTTACACCTCGTCGTCCAAAAGTGTAGTGACTTCGTCGCCTTAAGAGCACAGTCTGCTCTTCGCCTAAGAGCACAGTGACTTCGTCATCTCAAGAGCGCAGTCTCCTCGTCCTCCAAAAGTGCAGTGACTTCGTTGCCTTAAGAGTAGTCTCCTAGTTGTCTAAAAGTGCAGTGACTTCGTCGTCTCCATATTCGCCACCTCGTCGCCCAAAAGCATAGTGGCTCAAACACTCCCAAAAGCGTAGCTCCTATAGCGCACAGTTCCCCTACAACATAGCATCATGCCATGTGGGCAGTATGACAGCTGTATCTTCTCTGGTACAATTGGACACACGTCATGTGTCAATTAATTAGTCATATTGATAAAGGATAGCAATTGTTCAAGATCTTGATCAAGGAGAATTCTAACAACCGTAACGTGTCAGCTCAGTAATGGCCTTCACAGAGCAGTTATAACGGATGTTCCCCAAAATCTTGTGCGCGTAGCATTCCTGCATGCCAAAATCCTTATGCACATCGTATATGTGTAGCCTATAAATAGAAGGAGTCTTCCTTCATTCATGGGACTCTTCGACGTCTTCTTCATTGGCAACCCCGAGTACTACTCACAAGCATCAGAAAGTCAGATTAAGTCCAGTTCATTATCAGATCGTCAACGGAGTAAAGGAGCCGCACTAGTGCTCGATCTCCACCGTCACACTTCTCCAGAAATTCTCGTACCTAGATATACTATTTAGGAATCTTTTGTACACTTTATACGTTTGAAATACAAAATTTTTGTATAACTTTTGTCGTGGCAAATAATGTTGTCCGACAAAGACTCTGCTCCGGCCGACAGGACAAAAAGCCAAGCGTGTTCGTAAGGCTTGGGTCCCAAAGTGTCTCTCTGCTCTTCCAAATGTGTAACGCCCCAGTCCCAATATACATAGGATCAAGCACGTGAACATGTCAACTGCACATATACGAAGAATACTCTAATATATGGAATCCTCATATATGCACATAAGCTGTAAATAAAATAACCACAGGCCAGTAATATATAATCTAATCTTATCACAACTCAACACAGAAGATAGTAGAGTCCAAAAAATAAATAAGTATATCAAATGATAGTCGAGTGAACATACTCACTCCAAACAGCTATAAAAAATAGTCTCACAAGATCGGAGTCCAACCTCCGCAAAATAGAAAGAAATGAGATATAAAAATAACGTCCACTAATGTATCAATAAAGAATAAACTAGAAATCAGTAGGAACTGCCTCGTCATCGATGTAGGATAGCTCCAGTGCCGCTCTGTACTCCTGTGGAAAGTCATCTAATCCAGGAGGGATAACTAGGTCCTCTTTGGGACATCCATGCCATATAAACTGTGATAATATAATAGAAAGAAAAATGGATGCATGCAATAGGGTGCCTACCAGTTCTACAGTGACAATGCAGTTAAGAACAGACCTTCAACGCATGGGTATCTGGCTAAGTAGCAGTAACTCAAGTATGGCCCCATCGGGATACCAGGGACCTCAAAGCATAACATTCCTCGAATGTCAGAGGCCAGCAGTATCAGTAATAGCAAAGTGCATAAAGGACCCATACGTTAAGGAAACTGTTCTCCCCATCCAATGCCTAGTAGGGTCACATCCATGACTCACGAACCTCTAGTAACTGCCAAGTCTTCTAGCACGCAATTCTATTAGCAGTTACTCCTATCCGTCGTATGCTCTATTCGTATCGGTTGCTAGCCGACTACGCGGATGCGCGTCCTACATGTGACTCACATCACGTGGTAAAGCAAGTGTCAAGGCCGTATGAGATATACCAATACCTTAATATCAATGGTGGTTACTAGACTAAGTCAATGCAAGGGAAATAAATAAAGCGAGAAAAACGACCGATAGAGTCGCTTGCACCCAAGTGTGACTTGGACGCTGTAGAAGCATAAAATAAATTTCATAGAACAAGTCAAAGAAGTTTAGAACTTTACGCAAGTCAAAACTGAGTCAAATTCAGACTTTATGCAGAGATCAAACAGAGCAAACTCTATGCGAAATACTTTACGCGAGAGCTATCCTGAAACTTTACGCGAGAGACAGACTGCCAGACTGTATTTAATGCACGTGATACTGTTCTGACAGAATGATTTTTTGACAGTACATTGCACAGAAGTCGAGAAGATTTTACACCAAAACCAATACTTGTCGTTTAGCATGCAGAAAGGCTACTTTACGCTCAAAAGACCACTTCTTTTACGCATGAAAGCTATTTGAGATTTTACGCTCAAAGCTTTTGTGTGCGTAGAGTTTATTTGAGATAATTATACGCTCAAGGCTATTTTTCAGCCACTTTACGTAGGAAGTCTATTTTAGGTTATTTTATGCCTAGTTTGTTACTTTACGCAGGGAGTTTGTTTTGAGTTATTTTTACGCCCGATCTTTCCTGGCAATGGAAGAACATGGTTTGCATACGTGGCTTTCGTAGCACACTTATCGAGGAACGTGTGTACGTGCTTTCCCTATTTTATTGAAGTTGTGGGACACGTGTCACCATACATAGAGATCAGAACTCTACATGGGATACGTATCATCACACGTAAAGGTTGATTTTCAATCATGGGTTGCAGTTACTTGCGTAAAGACCCAATTATGTTACTTTTTATGCACAGAGGGTCTAGTATATAAATAGATTTATTTTTAACGAAAGAAAACAACAGGAGAACACATAGAGATCAGAGCCCAGAGACTTTGATTTTCCAGAGCATTCTTCTTCAACTTTTTTTTACGAACAGAGTGAAGCAAAGCAGAAAAGCATTCGACCTCGCCATCAGTGCCCAGTGCGTCAATACCTTTTTGGTGACTTAGTTCTTTCGGGTATTCATCTTCTAGCAGTTCTCTTCATCATCATCATCGTATGGTCCAAGGAACAAAGTGATCGCCTTCAGATCAGACTTCTATAGCAACACCTCCCAGAAACAATTTCTACTTTTGTACTTTTTCTTGTTTTCTTTCAAAAGCCTTTCAAGGGCATTTTGTTAAGTAAAACAAAATGGCGACTCTGCTAGGGATGACTTTCTTCTCTGACGAGAAAGCAATTGCTCAATACGATGATGTGTCGATTGGCTCGACAAAGAAGACTCTGGTCGTTCAGTTCGACCATACTGCTTACATAGAAATGCTCCGAACTGGGGGTAGTGCTCGCTACTCCAATGTTCAAAAATCGCAAAAAGTGCAAAAAGTTTGGATTCCTAAGTCCAAAGCACCCTCTGATCTCTCTGTTGCCTCTGATGGCAAAGGAATTCTTCCCACTCCTGTTGTTGAGGCTCCCATCTGTGATGAGGCAGTCTCTACTTCAGTATTGTGCCCCGCACGTAAAAATCAGTCTCCCGTCTGTGATGTGGTAGACACCCAACTCTTGCGCTCTGTGTGTAAAAATTAGTCTCCCGTCTGTGACGTGGTAGACACTCAAGTCTTGCGCTCTACGCGTAAGAATAAATCTCCCGTCTGTGACGTGGCAGATGTCTTGTTTTGCGCTCTACGCATAAAGGTAAATCTCTTGTCTGTGACATGGTAAATGAAGTTCAAAACGATGTTTTTGCATCTAAAGTGGATTTGCCTGCACGCGTGCAGCATAAAAACAAGAATTCTATTGTTGGTAAAACTTCTGTTTTACGCCAACAAACTTCTTATACTGCTTTACACAAAGTACCAAACCTTCAGATTACGCGTAATGCTGATGGAGTTCTTTCTGCACAAAAAACTTAAGATTTACGCACACAACTCCAGGCGCATAAAAATAAGAAGTTTGGTTCTACTAATGAAGCCAGTAATCTTCTTTATACCCAAGGGACTAAATGTTTCTCTATCCCAAATATAATAAAGAAGACACCACCTTCTACTTTTTTTGATTTACGTGAGTTACATGTACCAAAGCGTAAAAACAAAAAATCCCCTATGACACTCACCCAAGAAAATCAATATTGTGAGTGTCATCAAATCGTAATCAAATGTTACTGCACTGCTACTAAACGGTCGATTTTCGACCGGTTAAACTACAATGTACCTCAGCAACAACTTGATGAACAAGAACATGAGTTGTCCTATGCCTCAGTTAATATGGCATCTCATGTCAATAGAGGACGACGTTCAAGACGCAATTCATCCCAGACTCCATGTCAACGAAGGTTTAACCGAATCCTCGATTCTTTTGAAGGAGTATATCAACATATTCGGTCAAGAACTTAACGACCTTTAAACATGCATTCTTCGAATTCAGAGGCTGGGGGTAGCCAGTACTTGGAGTCAGAAACTGATAGCGTTGATTCATACCTCTACACCAACCCCTCTGTATGTCCAAGGGAGGCTGAATCTTATGCTATCGGGGAGGAACCAGAGACGTCTACTTCTAATAAAGAATAATGTCTTTCTGCAGTGGAATAATCACTGAAGGATATGCTTGCCATGATGCAAAACATGCATCAAATAATAATGACTCAGCAAACAGTCCAACCACCAGTGATAACACCAGTACAAGTAGCAGCACAAACTCAAGATAGTAAAGGGGTTGACATACCTTTGAATAATCTGAGTCAAGAGCCTGCCATCAATCAAAATTCTGCATCTCCAGATCCTCTCGTTCTAGAGGATGTATCACCTCCGGTGGGGGCTACGATACATCCAACTACGATTCAATCAAATGTGCTTCCTCAAACTAATGAAGCTATTCAAGCAGTGCGTGAATTAAATGCATAGTTTGAGGTTCTTAAGCACAAGGATCAACTCCAGAGGTTGGGGATTAAGCAACCTTATCCTCCCTATTGGAATAATATGCCTTTTTTCCAAATTCAAGCCATAATCTATGGTCGTATTTGATGGAAAAGCTTCTCCAAGTCAGTATATCAATTATTTTGATATTATGACTGTGCAACTACAAAAGAATGATGCTCTTCTCACCCGAGTCTTTATTGGGTGTTTGACGGGTTCTGCATACGACTGGTATCGCAGTCTACCCGACAATTGCATATCGTCTTTTGAATAGTTTAAAGCAATGTTTCTCTCCCATTTCTATGAAGGAGGAATGGACATGAATATGTCCCCCTTAATAGTAATTAAACAAAAAAAAAGAAGGATACTCGGACGTTTATTGAACATTTTCGATAAGCTACTTTGAAAATGCCTCATGGTATGCCATATTCAGCATTGATTGATACATGCAAAATGAATCTGCAACCTTCTATTGCTATTTTTACAGGCTCTCAATTCACAGATTGGGCCTCATTTATTATAGCAGTAGTTTCAGCCGAGACCAACGGAAGATTGGCTTATGAACATGGGATGATCTTTGCCTCAGAAGATAAGGAAAGAAGACCTCTTCAGGCAACAACTCTGGTAATCGCAATGGGAAAGGAAAGGAAACCTTAGTGGTGAACCTTTCAAAACCCAAAGCGACACCAAGTAATCCGGAGTCTTCCAAACCAAAAGAAGAATACTCTTTCGATGACAATAATATCCCTAGGATATTCTAATGTCTTGTGAAGAATGGTAACCTCCAGATCCCAGAACCTAAATGACCTAATGAAGTGGATCTGGTTGATAATCCCAAGTATTGTATCTATCATAGATATATAAATCATCCCACAAAAGCTTGCTATGTCTTGAAGAAGAAGATTCAGGAGTTGATCAATGCTAAAGTCATTGCTTTAACTAATGATGATCATACGGTCACAACCAATATGATCTCTCTTCAATTTGGTGGGTTTCCTCCACAGTAAGTTCCTGACGGAGTTGTCCCAATTCCGAAGGCTACAATGAAGATTGTAAATCTTCTACCACCCAGAGATCAAAGTGAAGAATTGGTACCTCTCACTCTGTAAAATGGTGAAATCATGTGGGTATACCCTGACTTAGTATCTGAAGTGGAAGATGAAGTTAAAACATCAAAATCCAAGAAAGGTCGAAAAGTCAAAACCTGCAATATGATTTCTCATATTATTACTCCAGATCATGATGATTTGGATCATCTTTGGGATGGCATTCCTTTGGAGAATAGACTAAGGGTCTGAATATGTGCCCTCCAAGTTTGGCTCCTTCTACCAAACTAAAACTCACTTATCGGCAATGGTTAGCAATGAATAGTGTTCCTTTGTACAGAGCACAATAAGTTTTTGCTGCCTATGAGAAAGCTCCTATAGGGATTACACCTTCTGTCCCAAAAATCTCTACTCCTATGGCTATAGAGGTCTCTGTTCCTTCTTCCTCTGTTGAAACATCTGTTGAGAGTCTGCTACCCACTCACATATATAGTCAATAATCAGTCCATCTCATGAAAAAGATGGGCTATGACTTTCAAAAGGTGGAGGGCTTGAACTATGATAAAGGAATGCGGATTCCTTTACAAATTCAAGGTCAAAAATCTACCATTTGATTGGGATTTGAGGTTCCTCACAAAATTCTCACAAGAAGAAGACTAAAAAAAGAAGTCTAAATCTTGTAATATGGTACTTCATTCTCCTGAGTCTGAAGAAGAAACTTTTGTTGGTACGAGATCTGGGAAAAAGTACCACAAAGATTATGAAGGAACTCCCAAAGAAGCATATGACGTCACTGAAACATTACCAACTCAGTCATCTTCTATTTCTGCTGAGACAAGGCCTTCTAAACCGTCAGCGGTTGAAAAAGGGAAACAGAAAGAAGTACGCTTTGACGTCCAACTGAAGTCTGCTTCAAATCAAGGAGTAGTAATGAAACCCTATAAGTTCGATATTCTAGCCAGTTAGCCAATACTCCGGCTAGACTTTCTATCTTTGAGCTGCTCCGACTTTCTAAAGAAAGTCGAGAGACCTTGAGTGAGGCATTGCTACAAGCAGATTCATGCTTGGCTCAGCTCAAAAGTCTTGACAATGCACCGATGTCATGTCCCCAATGCCACAGTGTGATGGAATCAATTCCTAATATTACTTTCACACAAGAACATATGATGTTGAAGCATAATCGACATGACAGACCTTTGTGTTATACTGGGTATATTGACTCTACCGAAATTGACAGGATTTATATTGATCCTGGATCTTCTATTAGCATTATTCTTCAAAGCATGCTACGGCCATTGAGGATTCCTACTAGTGACTTAACTTACACTAGTACGACGATCGTTGGTTTCAATTCTGGAAAGAGTAAACTATTGGGGAAGATTCGTCTAAAGATTCAAATCGGTGATCTTCGAACCATGGCAACCTTCTATGTCATTAATTCAGACGTATCTTACAATATCCTCCTTGGAAGACCATGGATACATGAGCATAATATTGTGCCGTCAACTCTCCACCATTGCTTCAAGTATGTAAATTCTCAAAGGATTGTAAAGACTGAATTTGCAGATATTAATCCTTTTAAGGGTGTTGAAGCCTATTTCTTGATTCAAAACTCTACAAACAGGAGCATATAAAGGAGATATCTGATATGGCTGAAGATCGATCACTTGCAGAAGATCAATCTATTTCGGAAGATCCTTCAGAAGACCAACCTTTGATGATCAAAGTTAAAGGTCGAATTCAATCTCAACCTGTCGATGATGAACCTTTGGGGATTAAAGTCAAAGGAAGAACTCAAGCTACTTCTGATGAAGCTATAAAGATTCCGGTCAAAAGTCGGGTTCAGACTAACACTGGTGATCGACCTCTTATGATCAAAGTCAAGGGACGTACTTCTCGTGCAACTGGTCCAGAGCCACTAGTTATCAACCTTGGCAAGTCTACGCTGAAGACAGATGATGGTCTGTTAATGATCAATCCAAAGCATAGTACTCAGTCTGTAAATGATGTAAATATTGATTACTCTGTATTTTCTCATATTAATGAAGAATTCCTTTTGGAGTATATGACTGTCAAATTTATTGAAAGAATGATTTTATCTGCTGATAATCAAATTCATCAACATAAAACTGACATAAATACAGAGAAAACCTTATATATTAATTATAAAGAGAATTTCTTTCCTTCTCATGTCGATGTTGGACCTTATGCTCAGAGGTTCCTAACATCTTCTCCTTATCTTTTACCTGTAGCCTCATCATCACAAGCTTGTGTAATTTATAGACGTCATAAAGAATCTTATTTCGTGATCCCGTCTAAAAAGAAAAACGAGCGTCAAATTGTGTTTGGCTTGGCTAGAAATATCCCTGTTATTTAGACGGATAATCTCATAGAGAAAAATAAAGAAAAATTAGAGTTGACAAATATAGTCAACAATCTCTTAAGATTATCCAAAATATGGGATATGATTTGAAAACCATGATAGGTCTCAATCAAGGCAAAGGTAGACGATTACCATTATGTGGTGATCAGTTTTATCAACGAACTCGACATGGTTTGGGATACGATCCATCTTACAAGTTTAATGAAGATATACAAGAAAAAAATTTCCAGTTCTTCACAATCCTCAGATTCTGAAGAAATTTAGTTCATCGAATCTGATACATCTCCCAAATTGAATGGAGATGAGGAAGAAGAATTTTCTTCCAGTTCTTTACAATCCTCATATTTTGAAGGAGTTCAGTATGTTGAATCTGAGTGCGCCTTTTCAGTCAATATGGTTCAAACCGATGAGGAATCTGAACTATTTGAAAATGACCCTTGGGCACAACAAAGGAATACTCAGTGGAAACTCTATTTTGAACAACGACAACCACCCACAGAAGATGAAATTGTCCAAATTGATGTTGGAGACAAAACTACGTCTAAACCGATATTCATCAGTAAAATTCTTTCTGAGGATGAGAAAGAAGAGTTGATAAAGCTAATCAAAGAGTATATTGATATATTTGTATGGAGTTATGAGGATATACCGGGTTGGGATCCTAAAATGGCTACTCATAAACTTAATATTCTTCCTAATGCCAAACCTGTAAAATAACAACAGCGGCATTTTCGACCAGATATGATGGATGCAATTGAAGTAGAAGTCAAAAAGCTGATTACATGTGGCTTTGTCCGTGAAGAACAACACCCGGATTGGGTTGCCAATATTGTTCCTGTCATGAAAAAAAATAAAAAAGTCCGAGTTTGCATAGATTACCGAGATCTCAATGCGGCTTGTCCAAAAGATGAATTTCCACTTCCTATCACTGATGTCATGATAGACAACACATGTGGTTTTGAACGCATGTCTTTCATGGATGGATTTTCAGGATATAACCAAATTAAGATGCATCCAGGAGATAAAAAGCATACTGCTTTCCGTACACCCCTTGGAGTTTATTGCTATGCAGTTATGTCTTTTGGTCTGAAAAATGCCGGTGCTACCTATCAAAGGGCCATGAGCAATATTTTTTAAGAACATCTGCGAAAAATAGTTGAATGTTATGTAGATGATATTGCTGTCAAAAGTTGAATAAAGGATGATCACATTCAAGATTTAAAGACATTATTTGATTTGATGCGTCGACATCAATTAAAAATGAACCCTACTAAGTCTTTCTTAGGGGTTTCCAGTGGCAAATTTTTGGGATTTGTCATTACTTCTCAAGGTATCCATATTGATCCTGATAAAGTAAAAGCAATTCTTGAAATGCGTCCTCCACGCAATCTGAAAGAACTTCGTGGTTTCCAAGGTCGCATTGCTTATATCAGGAGATTTATATCCAATCTTTCTGGAAGATGTCAACCTTTCTCTTGTCTATTGGAGAAGGATGTGTCATTTGTTTGGGATGAAGCATATCAAAAAGCTTTCAATGACATCAAACAGTATCTCACAAATCTACCTCTGCTAGTACCACCAGTAGTGGAAAGACCCTTTTTGCTGTATATTCGAGCATTAGACCATTCTCTTGGTGCTCTTCTTGCACAGAAAAGTGATAAGGGTCATGAACCGGCAATTTATTATCTTAGTCGAATGATGGTTGGAGCTGAACACAGATATACTCCTGTGGAGAAAGAATGTCTAGCTTTGGTTTTTGCCATTCAAAAGAATCGACATTATGTATCATGACAAACTATTCATGTCATATCCAGAATAAATCCTATTCGGGTATTGATGAGAAAGTCGAGTATCCTTAATTCCCGGTTAGCTACCTAGGCAATGTTGCTTACTCCCTATGATATGGTCTATATACCTCAAAAATCAGTAAAGGGTCAAGCGTTAGCTGACTTTTTAGCAGCTCACCCCATACCTGAAACTTCTAAATTATATGAGGATATTCCAGATAAAGTCATAGATTGCAACATGACTTCGAGGGATGATATTTGGCAGCTGTACTTTGATGGAGCATCACGAGTTGGGCCTAAAGGCAATATTGTCTCTGGAGTAGGCATCGTCCTAGTCTCTCCTGATAAAATGGTCATATACCGTGCTTATTCTCTCAATAAGCCATGTTCCAATAATGTGGCAGAATATAATACTCTGCTAATTGGTTTTCAAGTGGCAAAACAATTAGACATTGAGTTCCTGGAAGCTTATGGAGATTCTCAACTGATTGTTAATCAGGTCAGAGGGACATATGAAGTCAGAAATCCTGACCTCATCCCTTATCATCAAGTGGTAATCGAATTGGTCCTTTCATTCTAAGTGTTCTTCATTAAATTGGTACCACATTTTCAAAATTTGGAAGCTGACGCTCTTGCTAGTTTAGCTGCAGACTTAGCTGTTCCAATCAGAAGATAAAACACCATTACTTTGTTGGATAGAGGTCTATTCTGTGTAAAGAATAATTTGCATATCGAACAAAGTTATACTACAGAATCAAGTTCTCAACAAAAGGATTGGAGAAGTCCGTTTATTGATTATGCGGTCCATGGAATTTTACCTAAAGATCCAAAAGAAGCTGCATCAATCAAAAGACGATCACTTCGATTCTACTACGATTCTTCTTTGCATATGTTATATCGTCGTTCATATAACAGACTTTTGCTATGTTGTCTCTCTGAGAGTGAAGCTAAGCAAACACTTCATGAAGCTCGGTGCTCATCAACCGGGTCCAAAATTATAGGACCGCATTAGAAGAATGTGGTATTATTGGCCTTCTATGATAGCAGATGCTGTGGATTATGCCATACGGTGTAAAGCATGTCAGATTCATGCCTATTTTATTCATCAACCATCTAAATTCTTACATACTACAGCAGCTTCTTGGCCCTTCGAAGCTTAGGGCATGGATATTATTGGTCCGGTTAATCCTCCTTCTGTCAAGGGACATCGGTTTATCTTGGCTATAACCGATTACTTTTCTAAATGGGCGGAAGCGGTTCCCCTTGTTGAAGTGAAAACATCTAATGTGGTTAGCTTCATTAAACACCATGTCATTAATCATTTTGGGATTCCCCGAAGGATAATTCATGACAATGACCACAATTTGCCAATTAAGCGTTTTATCGATTCTGTGATATGAATCGAATATATAATATAGCTTTTACAGCTTATAATCCAGCTGTTAACGGTTTGGCCAAAGCTTTCAATAAGACAATTATTAAACTTCTCAAAAAGTTTGTCTCTTCTAATAAATGTGATTGGAATAAGAAACTTGGAGAATTTTTATGGGTTTACCGAACGACAGTACGAACTCCTACTGGTTTTACACCATTCTCACTGGTTTACGGATGTGAGACTGTTCTTCCATTGGAAATCCAGATTCCATCTCTTAGAATAGCCTTTGCTAATGAGCTAACCTCAGAGAATAATGATCGCTTACGACTCCAAGAACTTGAAGGATTGGACAAAAAGCATCTTCAAGCGCAACAGCACATTGAGCTATATCAAGCCCGCATATCTCGAGCTTTCAATCTTAAAGTTAAAGAGAGGGTATTCAAAGTCGGTGAGCTAGTTCTAGCTGTCCGAAGACCGATGGTGATGACTCATAAGAGCAAAAGGAAATTCCAAGCAAAATGGGAAGGTCCTTATGTAGTTGAAACAGTGTTCTCCAATGGTGCCTATATGTTGTCTAAACCTAATAGAGATTTGCTCATGATGCCAATTAATGGCAAATTCTTGAAAAAATAATATGTCTAAATTTCTTCTTTATTCCCCAGCTACCAATATTTGGTTAAGCTGATTATTTGTCTCCTAAAAGAGAAATTTGATCTTCTGTCTTACCAGCTGATTAAAAAAAATGATTTGTTATTTATCATGTTCTTATGACCTCTGAATAAATATTAAGTCTACTTCTTTTCTTATCTATCATGTCCATATGGCCTCTGAATAGATATTAATCTATTTTCTTTGAGTTGTTACGATCTGTCACATTCATATTACCTCTGATAGTATTGTACACTCTAAAAAGAAAATATGATTCATTATCAATCATGTCCATATTACCTCTGGATAGATATATTTTATTGAGTTTAGAAGACTTGCCATGTCCATATTACCTCTGATAAGTATTTTCTATCTCATACCTATTTTTTAACTTCAAAATAAATGATAGGGTCACAAAACAAATATTTCATTCATTTCTTGAAAATATTACAGAATAAAAAAGACAGAAGAATACAAAATTCTGTATCAAATGCAAAAATGCCTAAGAGAGAGCAGATACATCTTTGAGTAGTTTTTACAGCTCTGCCAGACACTTCTCACGAGAGCTCATCACAGTTGTAGTAGCTATGGTGCGTTGGGCTTCCGGAGTACAAAGATGGGAGAATTCGGCGAAGGTAGCTATCATTTTATCCTTGGCATCATCAAGGGTTTTAATGACAGCTTCAACACAAAAAACCTTCTCTTCCAAAATTGAGCTCTGCATTAAATGTTGGTCTCGAGCCGCAATCATTTGCTCTCTTTCGGCCTTCAAGCGAGCCAACTCTGACTCAACTTCAAGAATTCTATCATCTTGCTGATGAATTCTCATGTTTGAAGTCTCATAGGCTTCTTTATGCATTTCCAGCAGCGGTTTAGTTTCATTAAGTAAAGCTTTCTCCCTGGCAACTTTGCTGCTACAGGTCTGGAGAGATTCATTAAAAGTAGTCTCTCGAGCGATGTATCCAGCTGATAAAGCATCATACTCGGTTTGGATGAGACTTGCAATAGTTTTACTTGACAGCCTTAGATATTCTCTAATGGGCTATTCAAGTCCCTCTACTACCTTCTCCAGCGCCGCTGCTCTCTCAGTGTCATTGAACATGGCAACATTCCTGATTGTGAGAGCAATCGCAGCCTTCAAGCTTTCATAATTAAGGCCCTTCTTCAGGACCATCTTGATTAGAGCCGCCAGGGTTTAGTAAAATGTTTTTGTATGAATCTCAACTAGAAGATTCATTTCTGCGTTTGAGCTTGGTGTGGCAGCAATGTCTACCAAGTCTCTCTTCTGAAGGCTAAGAGTAGATATTGTTGTTGTCTTGGTAGAAAGTTGAGTTAAAGCCATTGTTGATACTGCTACCATGGATAACTAATCCCCAGGAGTTTCAGAGGCCATATCTTCAGCACTCTTTTGGATCATTGCTCCAGCCATTTCTGGAGTTGAAACTACTTGAGTTTCGGTGGCAGTGATTGTTGTGGGAGGAATGGTGATCATTGTAACTAACCCCGGTTCAGACACTGTCTTCTCAGGAACTTGTGATGGATCAATAGCAATAACGGAGGATGCTATTATAATGTCTCCAGCTTCAGTTGATGAGTTGACCATATCTTCATCACTTTCATGGGTTACTGGCTCTTCAAGCTCTGGGAGTATTTTAGTTGTAGTTGGTTCTTCTACAACTGTTTCTTCATTGAAGGTCGTTTCTTCTGCAGTAGCCGCTTCTTCATCTGCAGTTGGTTCTTCTACAGTTTGTTCTTCTTCTATGTTTTCAGCAAGAGAAGGCAATTCTAGCTGAGCCACTACCACGGGCTCTTGTTGTATCTCTATAGATGGAGAGTCTTCTTTGGAAGCGGAATCTTCTTTTGAAGAAGAACTCTCTTCTTCAGATTCCAGGTTTTCTTCATAAATAGCCTCTAAAGGAGGAGGAGGAGCCACTGGCTTTGCTGCAGCAATGACACCTACAAAAATTAAGCAAAATAGTTAATATGTAAAATCATAATACATAATTTTGTATAGATTTTGTAATTTAGCTTTACCTGGAGCAGGTGCAGGACGTGCCAAGAGTGAATCATAATCCTGATCCCAGTCATCATCATCAAAATTAAGAGCCGGTTCATCTGAGGGGATGGGCTCTGGATTAATAGTATGTGTAGTGGCGGTATCTGCAATAGTTTATACCTTTTGTGGCAAACTCAGATGTAGTGATGAGCTGAGACGCCCGGGAGATAGGAGCCCTATAGCTTCTGTTGATGCTGCAGGCTAAGATGCTGATGACCCTTCCCCAGGTTGAGCTGAAGAGGATGTAATATTATGAGGGTCCTCGACAGGAGTTTCACTTTCTGGAGTAGTGGCTCTTTGTTGAGAAGGTCCTTTAATGTTAACCTTATTCTTCTTCTCAGGGAGGGTAACAGCTGTTTTTGATTTCCGCTTCTGGGTTTTGTCGATGATAATCGGTCCTGCAGCTATTTCCCCAGCTCTCGTAGGAATCACTTTCAGATACTCATCTGGAATAGCAGCATCGTCGGATATGTCCGAAGGTACCCTCACTGGTTCTTTGACGTTCCCTTCCTGGGGCCATCAAAGACTCCCCTTCATATTGTAGCCATGCACAAAGAAATGAATGGATGCATAAAAGCGAGCATACGTATGAAGTATTCGTAGCTCGGTTGTACTCGTAGCAGTTGATTCCTGGAATCTAGCACCGGTACATGCAGTGCTAAAGTATCTCCATGCTCTTGCACCATCAATCAATTTTCCATAATAATGAAAGCTGGTGGAGGGATTACCAACGTGAAGTTGGTCATATCCAAACTGACGAGCGAACCGACTTGGTAGATATGGTTCGAACGCACAGTTGTCTTCATTCTTGTACATCAGATGTGAGGGTCTGATGCATATTAACCATTTCAAAACTGGCACAGGTAAGAAAGTCCTCCCTTTACCTCTATCTTTAAATTGTACACCGAGGCAGTCGGCTGGAACTGGTGGTCTTGTGCAGAAAAAGTTCCATCCATGAGAGTAGTTTAGTACTGCTTGGGTATCTGCCACTGTAGTTGCAATCCACGTGGCTTTATTGAATTTCTGGAGGAAAACCTCCGTATTATCTCCAGGGCCTGGTAGCAACAAACAGCAGTTATGATGCATTATCTATAGGACATTTCTACCCTAGAAAATTCTTTTCGGTGAGGAGCATTGCTGATTAATTTATCACCAAAGGTCCGCAAACCTGTATTTATCCGACACACTATTGCCGATAGCAGGTTGATTCTGACCTTGAACACCAAACGTACTGCCGGCCATAATACGTTTCGGTGAATTCTGTCAACTGTGTTAATCCCTGGTACGACCCATCTGCGTAACAATAGAAAAAGAAAGCCTGCCACCAAGGCTTCTTTTGATATTTTCTGACTGCCATGCTTCAGATAGCTCAAAGTTTCAGTCCCCACAGAGATGTCTCCAGTCTTAGTGGACAGATACTGGTCTGAAGATTTATGCGTGATCATCAAACTATGGATCAAATCTGAAGGAATTATTTAACAAGGGTTGATAGTTTGAGCCTTGTTTTCTTCGAATCTCCCCTTGTCGCTCTTGAATATCCTATTCTCGTGATAGAATAAATAGGTTGTCCATTTATTGATATATGCCAAATGCGACCCACTTTCATACATAGTGGTGCAAATCAGATAATGGCACATCAATTCTTGATACACTTTGACTAGATCAGGATTTTTCTCGCTGATCTCTACTAGTTCCCGGTTGGAGGGAACATATATACTCCTTACATGGAGCTTCACCCATCGGCAGCTTAGAGATGAACTACATCTCGTGCAGTGCAAAACCCATTTCGCCTATTAGGGTTGCAAAAGTCCTGTAAAACTCCTATTTTTTATTATTTTTTTAGACTTAAAAATAAATTTATACAATTTATGGTTTTTATTAACTATTAAAAAGGACCTTAGCCATTTTTTAGTTTTGGAGCACTAGACGACCATGACTTTTAGCACGAAAGTTGTAGTAGTGTGCCTTGACTAGTATATTACCATGCCATGGGAGGCCTAGCCATAGTTTTGTCTAAACTAGAAAAAAATATAGGCCAAGTTGTGCATTAAATTATTTAAATTATTTTAATTAAATATTATTTTATATATTGATTTTTTTAGATGACCCGGGTTGTCCAATTCAGTCCGAACTGGGCCCGAACCAAATTTAAGCCCATGTGGGCATGGGATGGGACCAAGGTGGCCATGTGGACATATTTTATGTACGTAAAAATAATTTCTAAATTATTTTAGAATTTCATGTACAAATTTTAAATCGTTTAATTATTTGTGCAATTATTGGTATTTTATTATTTAAATAATATTTTATAAAATAGTATATTTTGTGGACCCGGAAAAGGGTGTGCGGTATAAGTGCACCCATTGGAAATTTTTTATTATTTTATTATTATTGAAGTTATTTTTGGAGATTTATTAGACATGTTTATTCTATTTAAATATTATTATTAATATGTTGAGTTGGTTTATTGTGAATAGAATTTATATATATATATGTAGATATATTTAAATATACTAAATATTTGGATATGTGACATTTAAAGTGTTATTTGGATTTAGATAGATTTTTTTGGATATATATAGTTATATATATAAAAGAGATAAGAAAAAGAAAAAGAAATGAAAAGAAAAGAAAAGAAAAAAAAAGAAAAAGAAAAAAGAAAGAAACAAACAAACAAACAAACCCAACCCCTTAAAGGGGCGGGCCCTACCCCTCCATGCTTGCTGCGTACAGCAGCAAGCCCCGCAAAGAAAATTCGTGAGTGGGCCATTGGTGGTGTGAGTAATAATAGTTGTATTAGGTTTTCACATAATTTGTTTTATATATAACTTTTTCCACAAGCCTCAAAACCCTAATCTTCCAAAACAAAAATTGAGGCTGATCATACCCTCTTCGCCTACAAATTTGTTTCACCAGCGAAAGAGCTTTGTGCGCGACGAACGGAGCATCGGAAGTCAGCTCCGCGTCACCCACAGAGCTGTTTTTCCACTCAAGGTACCCCACGGCGTAACTTTTTACTCGTAGCACCGATTTTTGATCCGTAAGATTTTCTAAAAAGTAGACTTGACCCTCTTCGAGATCCTCTAGGTGGATTTCAAAAACAACCCATCTACTTGCTCGAAAAATCGAGACGAAGTTGAACAAAAATCAGTTTTATGTAATATTAAAAACTGTTTCAAAATATCAACTTGTCGGCCACTTTTCTCGCTGTCCATTAAACTATCGTAAAAACTAATTGAAGGTAGTCAAAGACAACCTAACCGAGATTGTAACGCACCTTCTGGATTCACTTTTCATGTTGTATGTAGAAAGTTACACGTTGTTAAAGTTTCCCAAAAAAACTGTAAATTCTATTTTCAAAAAAGTGGAAAAACACCCGATACGGCGTGCGCCCCGACAAACCGGGCGATGTGGTCGCGCACTATACGCATTGGAAGGCGCGTATGGATATTGTCGACGTGTAGAAACTGACGGAACCCGATTTTGTTGCATGCGTGCGACGAAATCAGTGCGTATCCGTCGAGATACCCCCGTATCGACCTTTTGCAATTAAGTCACAACTTTGTGCACACTCATCATATCGCGATGAAACTTGTGCCATTGGACTTGAAATATTTTTATGGTCCTGTGAGTCAAGTTTGGTCCGATTCTGATACTGTTAATCGGGATACTATTTTGGCGGGCCCACAATCCCACTCAACGGGCAATTTTGTGCATAGTCCACCGGAATCCAAAATTGGACATACCGTTGGGTTCGTCTCATCAAAACAAATCCGTAGACATGTAGTTTGACGACTTTAGAGACCGTAGGTTCTGGCATGCATTTCGGTACAAAACGGGTCCAACGGCGGACATCGTTTTGACCCGAAATTACGATTTTGCCCCTGTTCCAGAATTTAACTTTTGGACATGCATTTCCTAGGCATATCTTTTATTTCAAACTCGTTCGTGATATTTGTTTCAGCATCCGAAGCTTCTTGTGGATTTTGACTTTCGTGTTGACGATTCTGATTGTTGGATTTTGCTGCTTCTCGCACCACCCTCAGGCAAGATACCTTGCCATTATACTGTTTATTTTTAGTCTATATTTTATTACATATCACTGTATGTTTATTTCTAGTTCTTGATTTACTGCCTGCTCAGTGATATTAAATGTACTTTGTTATTTATCCTTTAATTTTATATGGACTTAGAGTTAAGAGGCTACCGTTGTAGTGTATTGCATATACCTTGACACCATTGTACCAAGAGGATGTGTGAGATGAGTAGCATGTAGAGGTTCTTATGTGTGGGCTGATCCCCCATGTGCTTGCGTTAGGGCTAACTGCTAATAGAGGCGTGTTAGGAGACTTAGCAGTGAGTAGTATTATATGGTCGTGGAGGCGATATGATAGGTACATTGGGTAGGGAGAACATTTTCTTGTCATATGGGCCTCGATTGCACTTCCCTTATAACCCGAAAGTTCCGCTGGAGATACGGGTATGAGCCTCTCAGGTTGGCCACTTTCGTTTTTGAACGTCATGCTCTTAGGTCACTGGTGCCCAAGTGGGGACTATACCAGATCCCATTTACAGCCAGGGCTCATGCGACGAAAGGTTTATTCTGAACTGCATGTTCACTTTAGTATGGTTAGAGTACCTTATTTATGTCTTGTCACTTTCTTTGATTGTGGCATATTTTATATTCAGTATTTATATGGCATGTTTATTATATCTTGTTACGTCCCTCTGAGGACCTGGTTATCTCTCCAGGAGTGTGCTTCTGTGATTTTGCAGGTGTTCTAGCCAAGGTCGTGATCTTCTCCATTCTTTCGAAGACGATTGTGCTTGGTTCGCCTCGTTATTTTATCGATCACTTCTTGTACATTTTATTTGAGATAGTTGGTAGTGGACTTTGTCTCCGCCCAACGATTGTATACATAACAAATTCAAAGTTGCTTTTATATCATTTATTTATCTAGTAGATGAGATTTAGTTATTATGGTTCTACTGTATTTTACAGCTTATGTATACATACAAGGTTTCCATATATTAGAGTATACTTTGTATGTATGCAGCTGGCATGGATATGTACCTAGTCCTAAGTATTTTGGGACTGGGGCGTTACATGTTTTTGTGGCGGCCCATGCAGGTCGAGTTTGTCACTTCAGTTACGTTACTGTACCGATGTGAACCTGCAACATAGGATTAGAATTATGGGAATCTCATCCATACAGCTTGACCTCTTTCCTTGGTTTCAAATTCCGAACTCTCGTTCGACTTCCTTGAATTGCATCTTGCTTGATTCATTTCTACCGTTGATTCTTATTTTCGTGCTTAGTGTCAACTAGGAAGATGACTATACTAGTATATGCTCATAGGTTAAACATATGGCTAGAATGGTTATATTGGCAATTGGAATACATTTAAGACTCTAATTGAGTTAAAGGATTTTTTTTTTAGTGTGATTTAATGATTAGTAATTTGTAAAGTAGGATATTACCACGAAAAGTTTTAACCTTGAGATTTCTAAATAGTAAACACCAGAGGATTTATAGAATTTCATATTCGATTTAAGAAATTGATTAATTTTCAAAGATTTGATATTTATGATTTATTGGATTATAGTTATACATCCTTGCACAAGTATAAAATTGATTTGCTTTTCGAGTTGTGATATTTATGAGTTTGGGTGATAGATATACATCTTTGAACAAATATAAAATTTATTTGATTTTCAAGTTTTAATGTTCATGATTTATTGTATTATAGTTATGCACCTTGAACAGTTATAAATTTGGTTTGAAAATGATCTTAGCTTTTTAAAAAAATGGTCGTAGGAATTATTTAAACAGAGTTGTACAACTTACGATTTTCGTGTTTACAAAATTTTAAATTTTAAGGGAAAGTAATGATGATGAATTTTGGTTTAAAATATTTGAAAGTTATGAAAACGATTTTTGAGAATTTTTCTTTATTTTAAATTGTTTCCTATGATTGAGGATTTACAAATCTATTTAGATTTTTGGTAAAAAAAAAGATTTTGACTGATAAGATTATTTAAAAATTTAGTTTAATGTGGGATTGCTAATATTAAATTTTTTGAAGAATTTCGAAGGTTGTGATGGAAAGTTATTTTGATTGATTAAGGAAAGTTACCATTTAAAAGTTGTGATTTTGTTGGAATAACTTAGCATGAATAGACGTTAAAATGGATGAGAACATTGAGCTTAATTTTTGAGATTGCTTTTAATATGCTAAAAGTTTTATTATGAGTTATTTAAAATTTTAGAGTGTTAAATTTTTGATTGATTGGTGAAATTTTTATGGATTCGTAAATTATGAACACTTGAGTTAAATAGTTGAATTTAAACGTTAATTTTGGAAAAGGTTAGTAGTAACGTGATAAAATTTTGCTTTAAGATTTATGAGAGTGATTTAAAATTTTATGATGAATTTGAACAACTTGGAGTGAATACAAATTTTGGTGGTTTATTTTTGAAAGTTTAATTTTGAAACTTTTGGAGGAAATTTGAGCAAAATTTTAATGGTGGACAACCAAGAGAGTCCAAATAAGATGGGTGAATTCTACAGTATTCCACACTAAACTGCCATATCACTCATGACCATGATAGTAGTATATACACAAGTGTTGTTAGTCATCTACCCAGTTATGTGACTGTATTTCGACCTTGACTTACTCGACCTTCCTTCAATTCTAGATCTTTTAATTGCGACCTTCTAACCCAATTGCAGTTTGAATAATGATTTAATGGTTCCTTAACTGTATTCATCTAGGAGACTATCTTCTCTCCGAAATTGTGTTCCTAAATTATTATTATTTTTGGATTCTTTAATTTATTTTATTTCATGCTTTAACTTGATCTTCTTTATTTTGTGCATTAATTATTACCTCGTGAACTCCCACTTTCTATTTTTGATCTTCTGGCGTCCCCTACCGTGACTTGCATATTTAGAGTACAACACTACACTTTTGCTTCCAACAAGTTTCATATATAAGACCTAGACAAGCCCACCTTCCTGTAAACATATCATGTCCCACCAAAATCCATCTCCTTGTACTCTATTTCTTGACATGACCTTATGGTCAAAATGGCCAAACTATAATCTTTACCATGATACCGATATATTTTCGACCACGGATAGGGATTCAACCTCGACTCAATTCTTTCGACACAATATGTGATTTTGTTCTACTTAATTCCTTAAATGTTTAAACTTGTGCTTTATCTTGATTGCTTGACTCATTGTCCCATCACACTACTAGTTTAACTCTTGTAAGTTGGGTAGAATACCTCACCACCTAACGAACCTTTTTCCTTGTGAACCACATTGGTAAGTTCACTTAGAATATAAATTCAGAGGACCCTACCTTATCTAGTCTACCAAGCCATAAATGAAGAAACACTAGGACAACTGTAAAGGCCCAAACTTCGGGCGAGCCTTGATTTTAAAAGATCTTGGACTATTTAAAATTTCCTTCATCAGTACCTCCCTTGCTCATTTTTGGACTATATCACGCTGCTAACGTAGCTTCAATTTTGCAAGCTTATTTCGTTATCAAGCTTGATCATGACATATTTTATTGGGTGCACCCATTAAATTATTGTATAATCAGAACCGGTGCATGATGGTCTGATCAACCTATTGCACTTTGGTTTGCTTATCACATATTATTCTACGTGGATGGAGACATAATAAACTTGCCTTAGAGTCTCATCCGCGACAGCGTTGGCAATTCTCTTTTGAAATTATTTTTGCTGCCTATGAACCCCGTAATTCGTATCCAATATATAACACCGTCTTTGAAACCTTTGTTGTTCTTGTCATTTACTTATTTTGGAAAGATAAGGCACTGTACTTGCTAAGATAGACTCAAGGTATCATCTCTGGTTGCCCTATCAGTTATTTATACACAAATGTAGATAGCCACCGACCGACTCATGTGGCTGTATCCTCGCCTTTAACTACTCCTCGTTCCTTAACCTTAGAATTGTTATCGTGTCCTCCCAATTATTCTTGAATGCACGAGAGTGATTCTAATCATCACTTAATCAAACCCTCGACCAAGACGATTAGTATCCAGTTCTCCCTTAAGGAATCACATTTTCTAAATGTCTAACTTATTCTCTTTGGCCTACTCAATTCCTTACTGTTCTCTAAAATTTGATATTCAAAATTTTGTTACCTTCACTAGCAACTCTTATTCAATTCCATAACCATGATATATTATTGTATATATCGACTCCACAATTTTCTATTGCATGGTGGTGTCGAACACCGTTCTATCGTCTCCTCCAAAATTTAATTTTATTTTGGCATTGACGAACTCTTCCTATCCCCCCAACCCTATCTATCCTATTATTCCTAAACTTTGAGGACAAAATTCTTGTAAGTTGGGTAGGATGTAAAACTGTAAAACCCCTAAATTTCTACTGTATATTTTTTTGTACTATTTTAATTTTTGTACGCCGTGTAGTCGTATTGTACAGTGCGCGCAAATTTCGTTTATTCGTGAATGCTCGACGAGTACGAATATGTACGAGCGTACATATTTTTGGAAAACATTTATTTTATTATCGGTATTTATATATTTTTAAATTGTGAAAAATATCGTATCAGGATGGCCAAATCTTATTATTATTTTTATTTAATTGTAAAAGGCTAACTTATTTAATAGTGGCAATTTAGAATTACTATTTTTATGCAAATATTCTTAACATGAGGTACATGAATTTTTCATAAATATCATTTCATTTTCGAAATTATTATATTAAAATTTTATAATTTAAAAAGATATTTAAAATATTATTATTTTTGAAATTATTATTATTGGTATTTTTTTGAAAATATATTTGAAAATTATTGTGGCCATTTTAAATCTCGATTTAATTTCATGGATTTATTTTAAATAGTTAAAAGATAGAATTTATACTTAAATTAAGTTAGATTGTCTAGTTTTAAATTGGAATTTAATTTGAGTTTGGATTTGATTATTGTTTTAAATTGGGTTTTAAATTAATCCTAATGTTTATCTAACTGGGTATTCCCACCTCCTATAAAAGGAGAGGTACTCCTCCAGAAATTTCTATCACAGGTACATCGTGTCTGTGCCTCATCTTCTCCACTATATTTTCCCTTTACAAATACAATGTTTTTCGTTCCTTATCCGACAATCCTGGATGCCCCGTCCGTATCTTGCAGGACACGACGGTTCTGCCATCACCATTCACGTCTCCCCTTCACCGTACCTATTTCCGACTCCGCCACGACCACAACAACCCCTGTCCTCCCCGTTCTTCCCGACAAACCCCAACACAACCAAAACACCACCAACACCCAGACTCCACAACCCTGACGTCCGTCACAGCACCACCACCACCTTCACCAACATTGCCACCACTGTCTTCTCCGATTCCCACCATCGCTACTCAACACCCCAACCCCGATAACCATCGCGGCCGACGCCACGAGATTCCGCCACCGCATAGCCGAAACCCAAAAATCCGTAACCACCAGAGCAAAGGGAAAAGAGAAGACCTTACCAACCCGAGCGCCGCCCGTGGGTGCACGTCCCACCGCTTGTGGCGACAGCAACCGGAGCCAGTGCCTCTCCGCTGCGACGAACCAACAGCGTCGGGAGACATCCGCCGCCACTGGCAACCGCCCCCTTCCGAAACTCCGGTACGACCGCCCCCTTTCTGCGCATAGCCAACAGCCGCCACTTCGAGTCTTCCGTCGCGATCCTTGTAGCCACCCGCCACCCGACGGACCACCGAGCGCCGCCTCTCCTCCACGCCGGTAGAACGACGACCGCCGGAGCCCCCTTCTTCCTCCTCCGTCGGCCACCAAGCCGTGGAACGCCGGCGACCACACCGGCTGACGCACGCGGCGAGAGCACGCCGCCTCTCCTCCGCCGTACACCTCCATTTTTGTCGCCGCCTTCGTGCCTAGGTGGTCGAGCCACCGGTGACATCGGAAACCCCCTTCCCCGTGGGTGCGCCTCTGGCTTCCCACATCCCGATCTGAGCCACGTCTCTCCACTCCGTGGTCGGCCAGCCCCGCAGCCGCCGCTCCACGTCGGTGGAGCCGCCGCCATCAGGCGCACCCGATGACCGTGCCGCCCGCTGAAAACCCCCGCCGCCGTTGCGGATCCGCCCGTCGTGTGCCCCCAGCGCGCAGGGTCAGCCCGGATGGCCGCCTCCAGCGCCGCTCCGGCCATCTAACGCCGCGCTCAAGCCTCCGCCCCATTGGTAAACCCCTTTTCCACTCTCTTCTCCCTCTCTCTGAACGAAAATTTGGATGGATTGGAGGGATCATTAATATCATTAGCTTTTATTATATTATTATTACTTATATTTATTATTATTGTCATAATAGATAGTATTATTATTATTATTTATTATTATCATTACTATTATCATGTACATTATACTGTTATTATTATTATTATTATTGATTATTATTATTATTATTATTATTATTATTATTATTATTAGTATAAAAAGGGAAAATGGCAGTATAGGGTTTTTGATTTATCATTATTATTATTATCATCATTATTATTATTAGTATTAATTATTTGCAAAATTTGGGTATTACTAAAAATACCTTAATTACAAGATTTTGTCATTTATTTTATTATATTTATTTGTTAAATTTTTTTTATTATTTACATTATTATTATTACCATTATTTAGTGGAACAAATATTTCCTAGCAAAATTTTAAAGTTTGTTTTTAAAACACTAAAATATTATTTCGATTGACCAATTATATTTTTGTCTAAAATGGCTTAGAAGTATTTTTCTAAAATAGATATTTTAAATTAGGAAATTTAGTTTCCACCTTAATCATATTTTACAACTTAGAGTATTTTGACTAAAGATATAATTTTCAAAATTATTATATATACATATTTCAAAGTATTTTTCGTAAACAAATTTTACAAGTAAACATGTTTTTAAAGGTAAAATAATTATTTTCTAAGGAATTGTATATTTATCTATTCCTCAAATTATTCCAATACCTTCTTCAATTATCCTCATTTTCTCATGACTAATGAAATATTCATATTTTCTCATGACTCTTGGACCATTACACATCGAACATGGCTACTGGACAAACATAACTTGTCGGATTATCGTACCACACCAGGCAACACACCAGGCAAGATACCTTGCCATTATACTGTTTATATTAGTTGCATTTTTATTTACATATCACTGTCCATTTATTTTTAGTTCTTGATTACTGCCTGCTCAGTGATATTAGTTGTACCTTGTTATTTACCCTTGATTGCATATGGACTTAGAGTTAGAGGACTACCATTAGCTTAGTACATTGCATAAACTTTGACACTGTTGTGCCACGAGATGTGTGAGTTATGAGTAGCATATAGTCTACGGACTTGCGTGTTGGCTGATCACTGATGCGTGTAGGACGTGCGTTAGGTCTAACTGTCAATAGTTGTGTGTTAGAAGACTTGACGGTTAGTAGTGTTACATGGTCGTAGATGCGACATGATAGGTGCATTGGGTGGGGAGAACATATCCTTGTCGTATGGGCTTCGATTGCACTTCCCCTATAACCCGGAAGCTCCGCTGGAGATACGGGTATGAGCCTCTTAGGTTGGCCACTATCCTTTTTGAACGTCATACTCTCGGTCACTGGTGCCCAAGTGGGGACTATACCAGATCCCGTTACAGCCAGGGCTCATGCGACGAAAGGTTTGTTTTCACTGCATGTACTTTAGTTTGGTTAGATTACCTTATAGTGTCTTGTCACTTTCTTTGATTGTGGCATATTTTATATTCAGTATTTATATGGTATGTTGATGTATCTTGTTACGTCCCTCTGAGGACCTGGTTATCTCGCTAGATGTGTGTTCTTGTCTTTCGCAGATGTTCTAGACATGGCCATGATCGTCACTATTTTCTCGAGGATGATTGCACTTCGATCGTCTTCGCTTCGCCCGCCAAACTCATTGTATTTTGTCCATGTATTTTTTTTCCTTACTTGTTGGTAGTGGATTTGTCTCTGCCCAACAATTGTATTCATGACAAATCCAAAGTTGCTATTTTATTAATATTTATCTTTGTGGATGAGATTTAGTACCTTGGTTACTACATTTTACAGCTTATATATATATACGAGGGTCCATATACTTCGTATGTATACAGCTGGCATGAATACGTTCCAGTCCTACGTATTTTGGGACTGGGGTGTTACATGTTTTTGTGGTGGCCCATGCAGGTCTAGTTTGCCGTTTTGGTTAGATGATTAAACCAAACGGACCTGCAATATTGGATTAGAGTTTAGAATCTCATCCACCTACTTGACATCCTTCCTTGACTTCAAATTCCGAACTCTCGTTCGACCTCCTTGATTTGCACCTTGCTTGACTCCTACTACCGTAAATTCTTAGTTCGTGTTTAGTAAGATGACTAAACTAATATATGCCTATAGGTTAAACAGATGGCTAGATGGATTGCATTTGGCAATTAATATGCATTGAAATTTTATTTGAGTTATATAAAGGAATTTATTTTTCTAGAAAGTATGATTTTAAGGATTAGTTAATTTCAAGTTGGGTAGTAGCATATTACCGCCTTCAATGGATAGTTGGAATTTTATTTTGCCATTACAAGGTGGTATACACAAGAGGACAGAAAATAATTTTATGAATTATGATTTTTGGAAATAGAGAAATAGTTTATGATTTATTTGGGATATAGAACCGAATTGAGTAACATCTTTAAATTGTGACCCATGATTACGATTTAGTTCAAGTTGGGATTGAATATGTTGAAGTTTATCTCGAATTTATTAAAGTGTTTTAAAATTTTAAGTTATGATTTTGTAAAGAATATGAAGGGTTTATGATTTACGCTTTATTAGAAAGCTTGAGGTTTTAAATTGGTTCTACGATTTACGAATTATAAAGTATTAATTTTGAGTTTGAAGAGATAATGGTAAAAAATTTGTTTGAAATATTTGGAAGATATGAAATCGACTTTGAAGGAAAGTTTAAATATTTAAAAATTTGCTCATATGATTGATGATTTATAAAGTTATTTAGATTTCGAGTTTAAAGCCTTGATTATGGATATTTAAATTTGGAAAAAAATATATCACTTTTCTAGAGTAGTTGTGACTTATTGGAAGCTAGAAGGATATAGAAATAAAATTTGGGAGTTATTTAAAAACGTCCATTTTGTAGTATGAATTTCGACGGATAAACTTATTAAATGTTGAGTTTAAGATTTGAAAAAAAGGGGGTTATTATTCAACCTGCGATATACAAGGGTTGTTTCGAGATTTACTAGAGATTTAAAATTGGGATTAAAGTTGACAGTCTAAGATAATTGAAATTTTGGCGAAGTATCTTGAAAATTTTATTGAGAAAATTTCATGGAACTTGAAATTTTAGATTTGATCATATATTGGTAGAAGACCAAGAAGCAAGTAAGGTCACCATGGTGAGATAGAAGTATTCTACATTAGATTGCCATGCCATCTATGACTATGATATTGCATATACACAAGTATAGTTAGTCATCGACTAAACCGATGAACATATCTTGACTTACTCGACCTTCCCTCAAACCTAGATCTTTATTCATGACCATCTAATTATTTAAAACTTAGAAATGATGAGAGTCGTTCCCTTGACCATACCCTTATCTATGAGACTATTTTCTCTATAGAAACTGTGCCTCTAATTTATCTTAACTTGATCGACGAGATTTTCTAATTATCTTATTTCGTGCTTTAACCTTTTAATTTTTTGCATTAATTAGTATCTTATGAAAACCCACTTTCTATTTTTGACCATTCGGCGTTCCCTATCGTGGCTTTGATATGTGGAGCACAACACTAGACCTTTTCTTCCAACAAATTTCACATGCAAGACCTAGACGAGCTCATCTTCATGTAAGTATATCATGTCCCACTAAAATACGTCCCCTTGTACTCTATTTTTATGGTACGACTTTCGGGCCATAAAGACTCAACTATAACCTATACCATGGCACCGATATACTTTTGACTATATATTTAGACTCAATCATGACTCAAATTTTTGGCCCGATTACGATCTACTAAATCCGTTAAATGCTTACCCTTGTGTTTTATCTTGACTGCTTAACCCTTATCATTTTATTTTCTTGTATTATCTTGATTTACTTAGACCCATAACACCTTTTACTCTTCATGTAATATTAGCAACACCTACTTTCTTCCTTCCAATTAAATTGCTTACTCATATTTTACTACGATTTCTCCATTATTTATGCAACCTTGTTCCTTGTTTGATTCCCTTATGCGAAATAAAATTTGATCATGACAACCTTGGGCTAGTAGAGGTTAGATTGGAGAAACCCACAACATGGATAAATAATATAGTGGTTAAGATAATTACGAGATTATGAGGTATAGATGGGCCGTGAATAGAAATGTGCGATAATTCTGAATATATGAGGTAAGGAATGATATATTATGTGTTGACGAAATACTCGAGGATAAATAAACTTCGCGAATTTCAAATTTTGTTTTAAAGTAACAATATAGTCGAGTGGAGAATCGTCTAAAGTGATTGGTGGTTTAAGAACCACATGTTTATACAAAATTTAGGGATACAAATTTTTGGATAAAGGCAATGTTGACGTTATGAGGATATTAGCTTTCAAAGATGACCAATTGTGGAAGAAAGAAACATTTACATAAGTTCTAAGATGATCATGAATACGAATTTAAGATGAGTTTCAATTCTACCATCAAAGAGATGAGATTGTTGAATTTAAATTTTCGAGAGAGTGACTAATAAGTATTTTAGAAAAAATTGCAATTATGATGATAGAAGATTGAGTTTTGAAGGTATACGAATAGTTTTCGAGATTTATCATTGAAGACGGATTTTTGATACCCATGGATGCGTTGACCAACAAATACAAATCGTAGTAAGGAGATTTTAACTTTCACTTGGGACAAATTGGTTGAAGGTTTGAAATTTTAATTTTAGAGGAATTATAACTTGGGAGATTATGGATTCCAAATTTGAGACTATTGAAATTCTGGGACGAGATATAGGGACATAGAGTACATTTATGATCGAAATTGTTTTGTTATAATTTTAAGGGAACATGGTACGAAAGTAATTTTTTTTTTTTGGAAATAACGAGTTATGATAAGAGAGATTATACGAATAGTGATGATGTCAAGGATTAAGTAGTTTATTACCTACTTATGAGGTTGCCCTTTTTAAGGTAAATGTTAAGATTGATCGAGCTAGACACCGATTGGTTGTCATGATCAAAATCTAAAACCATCGAAATTTTTGTCGATCAAATGACATATTGCCATGTCGTTTACTTCTCGTCAAACAATCGATTTCCTTTTGATCAATATGAATCAAATTCTTATCGATTAAACTGCTTCCATCTCCTTGAGCCTACCTACCCTAATTATCCATAAATTTCGAGGACGAAATTCTTTTAAGTTGGGTAGGATGTAAAACCCCTAAATTTCTACTGTATATTTTTTGTACTATTTTAATTTTTGTACGCCGCGTAGTCGTATTGTACAGTGCGCGCAAATTTTGTTTATTCGTGAATGCTCGACGAGTACGAATATGTGCAAGCGTACATATTTTTGGAAAACATTTATTTTATTATCGGTATTTATATATTTTTAAATTGTGAAAAATATCGTATCAGGATGGCCAAATCTTATTATTATTTTTATTTAATTGTAAATGGCTAACTTATTTAATAGTGGCAATTTAGAATTACTATTTTTATGCAAATATTCTTAACATGAGGTACATGAATTTTTCATAAATATTATTTTATTTTCAAAATTATTATATTAATATTTTATAATTCAAAAAGATATTTAAAAATATTATTATTTTTGAAATTATTATTATTGGTATTTTTTTTAAAAATATATTTGAAAATTATTGTGGCCGTTTTAAATCACGATTTAATTTCATGGATTTATTTTAAATAGTTAAAAGATAGAATTTATACTTAAATTAAGTTAGATTGTCTAGTTTTAAATTGGAATTTAATTTGAGTTTGGATTTGATTATTGTTTTAAATTGGGTTTTAAATTAATCCTAATGTTTATCTAACTGGGTATTCCCACCTCCTATAAAAGGAGAGGTACTCCTCCAGAAATTTCCATCACAGGTGCATCGTGTCTGTGCCTCATCTTCTCCACTATATTTTCCCTTTACAAATACAATGTTTTTCGTTCCGTATCCGACAATCCCGGATACCCCGTCCGTGTCTCGCAGGACACGACGGTTCTGCCATCACCATCCACGTCTCCCCTTCACCGTACCCATTTTCGACTCCGTCACGACCACAACAACCCCTGTCCTCCCCGTTCTTCCCGACAACCCCCAACACAACCAAAACACCACCAACACCCAGAATCCACAACCCCGACATCCGTCACAGCACCACCACCACCTTCGTCATCATCGCCACCATTGTCTTCTCCGATTCCCACCATCGCCACTCAACACCCCAACCCAGATAACCATCGTGGCCGACGCCATGAGACTCCGCCACCACATAGCCGAAACCCAAAAATCTGTAACCACCAGAGCAAAGGGAAAAGAGTAGACCTTACCAACCCGAGCGCCGCCCGTGGTTGCGTGTCCCACCGCTTGTGGCGACAGCAACTGGAGCCAGCGCCTCTCTACTGCGACGAACCAACAGTGTCGGGAGCCATCCGCCGCCACTGGCAACCGCCCCCTTCCGAAACTCCGGTGCGACCGCCCCTTTCCGCGCACAGCCAACAACCGCCGCGTCGAGTCTTCCGCCGCGATCCTCGCAGCCAACCGCCACCCGACGGACCACCGAGCGCCGCCTCTCCTCCGCGCTGGTAGAACGACGACCGCCGGAGCCCCCTTCTTCCTCCTCCGTCGGCCACCAAGCCGTGAAACGCCGACGACCACAACGGCTGACGCACGCGGCGAGAGCACGCCGCCTCTCCTCCGTCGTACACCTCCATTTTTGCCGCCGCCTTCGTGCCCAAGTGGTCGAGCCACCGGTGACTTCGAAAACCCCCTTCCCCGTGGGTGTGCCTCTGGCTTCCCACATCCCGATCTGTGCCACGTCTCTCCACTCCGTGGTCGGCTAGCCCCGCGGCCGCCGCTCCACGTCGGCGGAGCCGCCGCCATCAGGCACACTCGATGACCGCGCCGCCCGCTGAAAACCTCCGCCGTCGCTGCGGATCTGCCCTCCGTGCGCCCCCAGCGTGCAGGGTCAGCCCGGATGGGCCGCCTCCAGCGCCGCTCCGGCCATCTAACGCCGCACTCAAGCCTCCGCCCCATTGGTAAACCCCTTTTCCACTCTCTTCTCCCTCTCTCTGAATGAAAATTTGGATGGATTGGAGGGATCATTAATATCATTAGCTTTTATTATATTATTATTACTTATATTTATTATTACTATCACAATAGATAGTATTATTATTATTATTTATTATTATCATTACTATTATCATGCACATTATACTGTTATTATTATTATCTATTATTATTATTATTATTATTAGTATAAAAAGGGAAAATGGCAGTATAGGGTTTTTGATTTATCATTATTATTATTATCATCATTATTATTATTAGTATTAATATTTGCAAAATTTGGGTATTACTAAAAATACCTTAATCACAAGATTTTGTCATTTATTTAATTATATTTATTTGTTAAAAAAATAATAATAATTATTTATATTATTATTATTACCATTATTTAGTGGAACAAATATTTCCTAGTAAAATTTTAAAGTTCGTTTTTAAAACACTAGAATATTATTTCGATTGACCAATTATATTTTTGTCTAAAATGGCTTAGAAGTATTTTTCTAAAATAGATATTTTAAATTAGGAAATTTAGTTTCCACCTTAATCATATTTTACAACTTAGAGTATTTTGACTAAAGATATAATTTTCAAAATTATTATATATACATATTTCAAAGTATTTTTCATAAATAAATTTTACAAGTAAACATGTTTTTAAAGGTAAAATAATTATTTTCTAAGGAATTGTATATTTATCTATTCCTCAAATTATTCCAATACCTTCTTCAATTATCCTCATTTTCTCATGACTAATGAAATGTTCATATTTTCTCGTGACTCTTGGACCATTACACATCGAACATGGCTACTGAACAAACATAACTTGTCGGATTATCGCACCACACCAGGCGACACACCAGGCAAGATACCTTGCCATTATACTGTTTATTTTAGTTGCATTTTTATTTACATATCACTGTTCATTTATTTCTAGTTCTTGATTACTGCCTGCTCAGTGATATTAGTTGTACCTTGTTATTTACCCTTGATTGCATATGGACTTAGAGTTAGAGGACTACCACTAGCTTAGTGTATTGCATAAACTTTGACACTGTTATGCCACGAGATGTGTGAGTTATGAGTAGCAAATAGTCTACGGACTTGCGTGTTGGCTGATCACTGATGTGTACAGGACGTGCGTTAGGTCTAACTGTCAATAGTTGTGTGTTAGAAGACTTGACGGTTAGTAGTGTTACATGGTCGTGGATGCGACATGATAGGTGCATTGGGTGGGGAGAATATATCCTTGTCGTATGGGCTTCGATTGCACTTCCCCTATAACCCGGAAGCTCCGCTGGAGATACGGGTATTAGCCTCTCATGTTAGCCACTATCGTTTTTGAACGTCATGCTCTCGGTCACTGGTACCCAAGTGGGGACTATACCAGATCCCATTACAGCCAGGGCTCATGCGACGAAAGGTTTGTTCTCACTGCATGTTCACTTTAGTTAGGTTAGATTACCTTATAGTATCTTGTCACTTTCTTTGATTGTGGCATATTTTATATTCAGTATTTATATAGCATGTTGATGTATCTTGTTACGTCCCTCTGAGGACCTGGTTATCTCGCCAGGTGTGTGTTCTTGTCTTTCGCAGGTGTTCTAGCCATGGCCATGATCGTCACTATTTTCTCGAGGATGGTTGCACTTCGATCGTCTTCGCTTCGCCCGCCAAACTCATTGTATTTTGTCCATGTATTTTTTTTTCTTACTTGTTGGTAGTGGATTTGTCTCCGCCCAACAATTGTATTCATGACAAATCCAAAGTTGCTGTTTTATTAATATTTATCTTTGTGGATGAGATTTAGTACCTTGGTTACTGCATGTTACAGCTTATGTATATATACGAGGGTCCGTATACTTCGTATGTATACAGCTGGCATGAATACGTTCTAGTCCTACGTATTTTGGGATTGGGGCGTTACAAAAACCCCTATTTATTATTATTTTTTAGACTTAAAAATGAATTTATACAATTTATGGTTTTTATTAATTATTAAAAAGGACCTTAGTCATTTTTGAGTTTTGGAGCACTAGACGACCATGACTTTTAGCACGAAAGTTGTAGCAGTGTGCCTTGACTAGTATATTACCATGCCATGGGAGGCCTAGCCATAGTTTTGTCCAAACTAGAAAAAAAAACAGGCCAAGTTGTGCATTAACTTATTTAAATTATTTTAATTAAATATTATTTTATATATTGATTTTTTTAGATGATCCGGGTTGTCCAATTCAGCCCGAACTGGGCCCGAACCAAATTTAAGCCCATGTAGGCATGGGATGAGACCAAGGTGGCCATGTGGACATATTTTATGTATGTAAAAATAATTTCTAAATTATTTTAGAATTTTATGTACAAATTTTAAATCGTTTAATTATTTGTGCAATTATTGGTATTTTATTATTTAAATAATATTTTACAAAATAGTATATTTTGTGGACCCGAAAAAGTGTGTGCGGTATAAGTGCACCCATTGGAACAATTTTATTAATTTATTATTATTGAAGTTATTTTTGGAGATTTATTAAACAAGTTTATTTTATTTAAATATTATTATTAATATGTTGAGTTGGTTTATTGTGAATGGAATTTATATATATATGTAGATATATTTAAATATAATAAATATTTGGATATGTGATATTTAAAGTGTTATTTGGATTTATATAGATTTTTTTGGATATCTATAGTTATATGTATAAAAGAGATAAGAAAAAGAAAAAGAAATGAAAGGAAAAGAAAAGAAAAGAAAAGGAAAAGAAAAAAAAAAGAAAGAAAGAAACAAACCCAACCCCTTAAAGTGGCGGGCCCCACCCCTCTATGCTTGCTGCGTACAACAGCAAGCCCCGAAAAGAAAATTCGTGAGTGGGCTATTGGTGGTGTGAGTAATAATAGTTGTATTAGGTTTTCACATAATTTGTTTTATATATAACTTTTTCAACAAGCCTCAAAACCCTAATCTTCCAAAACAAAAGTTGAGGCTGATCATACCCTCTTCGCCTACGAATTCGTTTCACCAGCGACGGAGCTTTGTGCACGACGAACGGAGCATCGTAATTCAGCCCCGCGTCACCCACGGAGCTGTTTTTCCACTTAAGGTATCCCACTTCCCCACGGCGTAACTTTTTATTCGTAGCACCGATTTTCGATCCGTAAGATTTTCTGAAAAGTAGACTTGACCCTCTTCGAGATCCTCTAGGTGGATTTCGAAAACTATCCATCTACTTGCTCGAAAAATCGAGACGAAGTTGAACAAAAATCTGTTTTCTGTAATATTAAAAACGGTTTCAAATCATCAACTTGTCGGCCACTTTTCTCGTTGTCCATTAAACTTTCGTAAAAACTAATTGAAGGTAGTCAAAGACAACCTAACCGAGATTGTAACACATCTTCGGGATTCACTTTTCATGTAGTATGTAGAAAATTACACGTTAAAGTTTCCCAAAAAACTGTAAATTCTGTTTTCAAAAAAGTGGAAAAACACCCGATACGGCGTGCGCCCCGACGAATCGGACGACGTGGTCGTGCACTATACGCATCGAAAGGCGTGTATGGATGTTGTCGACGTGTAGGAACTGACGGAACCCGATTTTGTTACATGTGTGCGACAAAATCAGTGCGTATCCATCGAGATACCCCCGTATCGACCTTTTGTAATTAAGTCACAACTTTGTGCACACTCATCATATCGCGATGAAACTTGCGCCATTGGACTCAAAATATTTTTATGGTCCTGTGAGCCAAGTTTGGTCCGATTCTGAGACCGTTGATCGGGACGCTATTTAGGCGGGCCCACAATCCCACTCAATGGGCGATTTTGTGCACAGCCCACCGAAATACAAAATTGGACATACCGTTGGGTTTGTCTCATCAAAACCAATCCATAGGAATATAGTTTGATGACTTTAGAGATCGTAGGTTCTGGCGCGCATTTTGGTACAAAACGGGTCCAACGACAGACATCGTTTTGACCCGAAATTACGATTTTTCCCCTGTTCCAGAATTTAACTTTTGGACAGGTGTTTCCTAGGCATATCTTTTATTCCAAACTCGTTCGTGATGTTTTTTTCAGCATCCGGAGCTTCTTGTGGATTTTGACTTTCGTGTTGACGATTCTGATTGTTGGATTTTGCTGCTTCTCGCACCACCCTCAGGCAAGATACCTTGCCATTATACTGTTTATTTTTAGTTTATATTTTATTACATATCACTATTCATTTATTTCCAGTTCTTAATTTACTGCCTGCTCAATGATATTAAATGTACTTTGTTATTTATCCTTTGATTGCATATGGACTTAGAGTTAAGAGGCTACCGTTGTAGTGTATTACATATACCTTGACACCATTGTACCACGAGTATGTGTGATATGAGTAGCATGTAGAGGTTCTTGCGTGTGGACTGATCCCCCATGTGCTTGCGTTAGGACTAACTGCTAATAGAGGCGTGTTAGGAGACTTAGCAGTTAGTAGTGTTACATGGTCGTGGAGGCGACATGATAGGTACATTGGGTGGGGGAGAACATTTCCTTGTTGTATGGGCTTTAATTGCACTTCTCTTATAACTCGGAAGCTCCGCTAGAGATATGGGAATGAGCCTCTCAGGTTGGCTACTATCGTTTTTGAACGTCATGCTCTTAGGTCACTGGTGCCCAAGTGGGGACTATACCAGATCCCATTTACAGCCAGGGTTCATGCGATGAAAGGTTTGTTCTTAACTGCATGTTCACTTTAGTATGGTTAGAGTGCCTTATTTATGTCTTGTCACTTTCTTTGATTGTGGCATATTTTATGTTCAGTATTTATATGACATGTTTATTGTATCTTGTTATGTCCCTCTGAGGACCCGGTTATCTCTCCAGGTGTGTGCTTTTGTGATTTTGCAAGTGTTCTAGCCAAGGTCGTGATCTTCTCCATTCTTTCGAAGATGATTGCGCTTGGTTTGCCTCGTTATTTTATCGATCACTTCTTGTACATTTTATTTGAGATAGTTGGTAGTGGACTTTGTCTCCGCCCAACGATTGTATACATGACAAATTCAAAGTTGCTTTTATATCATTTATTTATCTAGTGGATGAGATTTAGTTATTATGGTTCTACTGCATTTTACAGCTTATGTATACATACAAGGTTTCCATATATTGGAGTGTACTTTGTATGTATGCAGCTGGCATGGATACGTACCTAGTCCTAAGTATTTTGGGACTGGGGCGTTACAAGTCCCTGTTGAACTAATGTACAACTCCATCAAAGCTAAGAACAAGTTACTGTTCATTGGTTTACCTGACTCGCGGAGGCCACTACTTCATAAAGTCCAATGTCTTCCAGTTCTGTCTTGAAGTTCTTCATAATCCAAGCACTGAGTTGAATCCAGTTATGACTATAAGGAGTCAACCACCCTGGCAGCCTAGGGTTAGCTTGGGGATATAATACAAAGGCCTTTATAAACTTGTTGATGAACATTGAGGTCTGTACTGGTTGGATCAGAGCCGAATCTTCGCTTGGTATAAATCCAGGCAGTAGACCGAAGAAAGGGACAACACCACCACTAGAAGTACTGGTGCGATAGCCTGTTTCGTTGGTCCCATCCCTCTTGAAAATAATTTGGCCTGGTCTACCATAATTGCTAGGAGTCAGGTTCCATAACATCTGCCTTGGATGAATGGTATGAACGAATGCAAATAAGGGATAGTCTCTGGCCATGTCTGGGAGATACATTGCCCTCTCTCCAAACTTAAATGCCCAAGCCTCCTTCTTGGGGTTTGTTTGTGATTGGAAATCTATAGCGTCCCCAAACAGAAAAGCAGGCTTCAAAAATTGTTGGTCATCTAGTGATACTAGCAATTCTCCATTTATCATTGATAATAACATTCTGTCTCCCTGAGCAGCTATCAGTTGGTGTCTTGCCTCAGGGTACTGTTTGTCATTTTGAGAGAATTCAACATGTGACAGATTCTCCAAGTAATTCAAACACACAATTCCAACTGGTGATCCGAATACTTCTGCAAGGGGATGAATTTACAAGTCCACTGCCAAAAGAAAAAGAAAAAAATCAAGATAGTAAAAATCTAATTTAATTCTTTTGCAGATGAACTTAGTTTGCATTTTACGCATAAAGATTAAAGACTCTGTACTAGCGAGCTTGACTATGCAAACTTTACGCTTATGGGCAAAAAATTAAGTTAATAAAATTTTTTTATGTGCAAAAGTTCTTTGTTTTACTCAAAGTCTTTTAGTTGTGATTTTACGTTGGCACATATAAATTTGGGCGTATTTGATGCATAAAACATTTTACGCGGGCACGTATAGACGTGGGCGTATTTTGTTATTTTTACGCTGGCACGTATAGACGTGGGCGTAGTTTGTTATTTCAATTTTTATGCTGACACGTATAGATGTGGGCGTAGTTTGTTATTTCAATTTTTACGCTGACACGTATAGACGTGGGCGTAGTTTGTTATTTCAATTTTTACGTTGGCACTTATAGACGTGGGCATAGTTTATTACTCCAATTTTTACGCTGGCACGTATAGACGTTGGCGTAGTTTGTTATTTCAATTTTTACGCTGACACGTATAACGTGGGCGTACTTTGTTATTCCTATTTTTATACTGACACGTATAAACGTGGGAGTAAAGTTTAGGGTTCAAGCCTTCTTCTTCTCCGACGAACTCACGGCCGAATTAGGTAGTGTCCTACCTTTCATGGCCAGAGCAACAGAGGGATTGGTCTTTCGGGGTGTCTCTGATGACGCGACGGCGGTTCCCGTACGTTCACTCCTCAACGAAGCAGCGGCGGGCTTCTTGCCCTTGGCGTCGGCGGTGGTTTTGCTCTTGGGGGCCATCGATTCGAAGTGAAAGGATGAAGAAGAAGAGAGTAAAGAGAGTTCGAGATTACGAGAATAAGTAAAGTTGTCTCTCTATCGGCAAGGTTCTATTTATAGAGAAATTTAAAATCGATTCAAATTCCCTAAATTTATGCTGCTGTTGGATATCCCGAATATTACGCTTCTAAACCGACTGTTGGAGATCTCGAACTTTAAGCGGACTGTTGGGTATTCCGAACTTTACGCGAATTATTGGATATTTCAGACTTTTACGCTTCTGTTCAAAGTATTTCAAATTTTAGAAATTTTTTTGAAAACTTTGAAGGGGGTCTTGTAGAAGCATAAAATAAATTTCATAGAACAAGTCAATGAAGTTGAGAATTTTACGCAAGTCAAAACTGAGTCAAATTCAGACTTTATGCAGAGATTAAACAGAGCAAACTCTATGCGAACTACTTTACGCGAGAGCTATCCTGAAACTTTACGCGAGAGACAGACTGTCAGACTGCATTTAATGCGCATGATACTGTTATGACAGAATAATTTTCTGACAGTGCATTGCACAGAAGTCGAGAAAATTTTACACCAAAACCAACATTTGTCGTTTAGCGTGCAGAAAGGCTACTTTACGCTCAAAAGACCACTTCTTTTACGCATGAAAGCTATTTGAAATTTTACGCTCAAAGCGTTTGTGTGCGTAGAGTTTATTTGAGCTAATTATATGCTCAAGGCTATTTTTCAGCCACTTTACGCAGGAAGTCTATTTTGGGCTATTTTACGCCTAGTTTGTTACTTTACGCAGGGAGTTTGTTTTGAGTTATTTTTACGCCCGATCTTTTCTGGCTATGTGAGAACATGGTTTGCATACGTGGCTTTCATACCACACTTATCGAGGAACGTGTGTACGTGCTTTCCCCATTTTGTTAAAGTTATGGGACACGTGTCACCATGCGTAGAGATCAGAACTCTACATGGGACACGTGTCATCACACGTAAAGGTTGATTTTCAATCATGGGTGGCAGTTACTTGCGTAAAGACCCAATTATGTTGCTTTTTACGCATAGAGGGTCTAGTCTATAAATAGACTTATTTTTTACAAAAGAAAACAACAGGAGAACACATAGAGATCAGAGCCCCGAGACTTTGATTTTCTAGAGCATTCTTCTTCAACTTTTCTTCAAGAACAGAGTGAAGCAAAGCAGGAAAGCATTCGACCTCGCCATCAGTGTCCAGTGCGTCAATACCATTCTGGTGACTTAGTTATTCCGGTTGTTCATCTTTCAGCAGTTCTCTTCATCATCATCATCATCGTGTGGTCCAAGGAACAAAGTGATCGAATTCAGATCAGACTTCCATAGCAATACTTCCCAGAAACAATTTGTACTTTTGTACTTTTCTCGTTTTCTTTTAAAAGCCTTTCAAGGGCATTTTGTTGAGTGAAACAGACGCACAGTTTTATAATATCAAGAAAAAAATTGCTAAAAATAACAACTGAAAATAAGAATATAATAATCACAGAGTAAAGTGGTAAGGTATTTTGCCTGACGGTGCAAAGTGGCAAGCCCAGGAAATCACAATGTCAGCCAAGAAACGTCACGGTCTCCAAACAACTCCGGACGCTGAAACAAACATCAAAAATGTACTCGGTATAAAAGATATACCTAGGAAACACCTGTCCAAAAGTTTAATTCTGGAACAGGGGCAAAATCGTAATTTTGGGTCAAAACGATGTCCGTCGTTGGAACCGCTTTGCACCGAAATACGTGCCAAAGTCTATGGTCTCTAAAGTTGTCAAACTACATATCTACAAATTCAGTTTAAGGAGTAGAACTCAACGGTATGTCCAGTTTTGGGTTCCGATGAGCCGTGTACAAAATCGCCCGTTTTAGTGGGTCGCGGGCCCGCCAAAAATGGGTTCCGACTCGACCTTCTCAGAACCGAACCAAACTTGGAACACAGGACCAGAATTTCAATTTGGACCTGTTGGCGCCAGTTTTGTTTTGAATCGACAATTGTACACGAAGTTAGGACGAAGTTTGCAAATTGGCGATACGGGGGTATCTCGACGGATACGGACTGATTTCGTCGCGCACACACGACGAAACTGAGTTCTGTCAGTTCCCACACGTCGACAACGTCCATACGCACCTTTCGATGCATATAGCGCACGACCACGTCGCCCGGTTTGTCGGGGTGCACGCCGTATCGGACATAATTCTAAAATTGTAATATTTTTAAAATAGTTTTTCTTCCAAGTTAATCGATCCGTAACTTCCTGTACAATAAATAAAAAATTATTCTACCTAATGTGTTTCCATCTCGTATAGGTTAACTAGGACTGTCTACATTGTTTTCGCCAAATTCCTAATATCTGGGTCGAAATCGTCCTTCCAAAGTCAGGGGTTGGAGTGTTTTCTCGGGTTCGTTTTCGAGGAATTTTCCTCTACTTTCCCGAAACTTTTCTGTGATTTCTAAGAAGTAGAAATTTTTTTAATTGCTAGGGTTTAGAGATGGGTATGTTGTCTACACACAACATTTGATAGATCGAATCTTTGTTGAACTGAATCAAAAATATTTGGATTTGAAATCGGGTACCTGGGTTCTTCGAAAACAGGGTATTCTCTATTTTACTGTCGACTTCGAGCGGTTGGCCGGCGATCCAGTCGTAAGCGTCGGTGGGCAGGCGATCGATGGTGAGCGCGGGGGTGTAGGGGTGGTCCTGGAGTCGAAGCTTGGGCTCGGGATAAAGTTTGACAGGCGAATTTCCAAGAACCCTATTTCCGAATAGCTATATAGGATGTTTAAATTCCTATTTCTAATCGAATTAAAATCTGCAAGGTGCTAGGATTAGGTCTGGGTTTTGGTCGACTAGATAGGGGAGGATCCAGTTAAGATTTTTTAAAAAATTTAAATTAATTTTATGCAGAAACGAATAAGTTTGCATCTGAGCTTCTTTCGAAGTTCCGCTCGGACACTCAGGTGCAGGGGAAAAACGAGTACTGTTCATGTGAACAGTACTCTCCCCTCTTTTTTTTTCTCTTAAAGGCATATATGCCTCTATGTATTACTTAGGCTGCCACAGCCTGGCCCGCCCCTTTGCTGGGGTGTGGGCCGGGCCCCCTTTATTTGTTTTTGGTTTTTTTACAACTAGAGATTTATATATATATATATATATATTTTTTTTTTGTTTTATTTATATTTTTGTTTTATATATATATATATATATATATATATATATATATATATATATATATATATAATATATATATATATATATATATATTTTTCTTTTTTATATATATATATATATATACAAATCACGAAAATCCTATAAATTGTAAATAAGTAACAAGAATGTTTATATTAATTGTAGACTATATTTAGTAGCACTTAAAATATGTCAAGCACACAATCATACATATTATATATATATACCTATAAATACACACATATATACTAATTACCTCTTTAATTCTAAATAATATAGCAAAAATAATTTTTAAATCACTGAAATAGTTAGAAAAATTTTGGGGGTTTACATAATGCCACTGATGGAAAAAGAAAATCTCTGGCTACTTGTTGGCCTAAATAACAGCATAGAGGCTCATGGCTCAGTACCAGCCACAATTCTTTCGAAGGAAGTTTCTGCTACTGAGACCCATGATATACACCATGCGTCTAGAAGAGGCTCTACCAATAAGCCATCAACCAAGCCTTGTGCTTCTCACAAGAGGAAGAACACCTTGAAGGCATATGCCAACCATGCGTCTAAGAGTAAGGCTGTCATCTGTGACAAAACCGCTTGTTCCAGCCTAGGCAAAAAGAATGCACAATATTTAAGTTTCGACAGAGGAAAATACTACGATGCCAAAGATTCAAATGTTGGAATTTCTACCTCACACTTGGTTAACCAAGATGGGAGTTCTACCTCAATGCAGAACTCTAGACACATGACTGGAGACAAGAAGTCTATCTTCCACAGACTTTTTTTCTCGACAGATTCTATGTGTCACGAAGAAAGCTTAATTCGTGCACCTCTCCGCGTTATGCGTGCAGGTGATGGAAATTTATATAAGTTAAAATCTATACGCCCAGTCGTCCATGTGCCTCTCTTCCACATGCTGTGAACTCCTGTACATTGCCTCCCAATGTACCTAAACTGAGTTCGCATGACAAAACATCTCAAGACCTAGGTACTAGATTTTCCCAAGTACATAAAATAGGTTGGCGAGTTCAGAAACCGACTTTTCTATTCACCAACTTTGTCTAGTTGCATAAAAAGATAAATGAGGTCATACACCCTTCTATTAATTTTCCTAATATGCTTCGGCACAAGCGTAAATCAAAAGAGGTGTCATCAAACACAGTTGTGTCTCATCAGAGACATTCATGTGCAAAAGTTGTTATCAATTATTGCTACTCAAAGACAGTTAATCAACAAGTTAGGCGATATGTTCCAAGGATTGCAACAAAACTTTCTGGATTTGTCATGACTTGGACAACAACTTTCAGATAGTGAAGATGAGTTGCCGATGGCCACGGTTTATGCAACATCAAGCCGAGCGGAAGATCAAATTTATACATCCGCTTCATCTAGGGGATGTCAGAGAGCTTCTTCACCAGAAGGTGTTTATCAAAGACCTCATTTTTGATCTAGATGTTCTTCTGGTGTTCCTCAAGTTCTGGAGAAAGATAGTACTGGGGTACAACTCTCCTAGTTTTTAATTATTCTACACCTCAATCTGATGATAGAGTACTTCGGATCTCTAAAAGAGATGATGCAGTTTCACAGTCATGGTCGAACAGTACTAGTTCTAGTAATGCTTCCTGTTTGCCATTGATTGTAAAAGAACAGAACAATTATCGGAGGACTGAACTTAGACTCACAATACAAACTCGCTTGTACAAAGAAAGCCTAGGAACGAAAACCTAGGTACAGCAATCTAAATATAATTGTTTATTTTAGATTCTGGGGGGTGACGATAGAGGCTCGGGAAAGCGACGGCAACTCTGCCTTACTCCTTGGACGATCGGGTGCAGCCTTGGCTCTAGAGAAGAACTGCTTGGCGTTGATGAAGAAATGCTCTCTTTGTTCTCTCTGTATGCTCCTCTCTCCTTTCGATCTCTGTATATTCTCTCTCTGATTCTCTCTGGATCCGGGTCGGGGTCCTTTGCAAGGGAATGACACCTTGCTATTACAAGAGTGGGGGGCATCATTAGGGTTTACAATGATTGCCCATTCTCAAAAGTCGGTGGTCTGAAAGTTAATTAATCTGGGCCATCCATCTTGCATATAATAGATTTAAACAATTAATATGATTGCATTAAATCTCTGTGGACAATAAAGGTTGATTGCCATGAATATTTACGACTTGTGATGGCCTACCACGTGTCTAATTTGTTCGATTTGATTTGATTTGGGCACTTATTGCAACAAATCTGATTAGGATTTGTTAACACCCATAATTCCAGGAAGATAAGACTGCCACGTGTCCCAATTATCATGAAAAAAGCAACGTGTCTCCACTGAGCTATCTTGGCAGAGCCGCAGATGAGTGGGCCGCATGAGGCTAAATGGCCGTATGAAGATGGGCAGCCGCATGGGGATGAACAGCCGCATGAAGATGGGCTGCCGCATGGGAGCGGGCAGCCGCATGCTGATGGACGGCTGCATAAGGGATGCAGCCGCATGCTGATGGACGGTCGCATAAAGGATGCAGCCGCATGAAGATGGGCAGCCGCAGCCGCATGCCTCGGGATTAGATGGATTCTGCCAGCTGTGAGAAGATTTTCTCCTCTTCCCTAGGGACGCGCCATTACGTCAGTCATTATTGCGCCTTTTTTCAGAGTTGTCATTTGTCAGAGCTGTCAGCCGTCAGGACATTAAATGCAGTAAAAGACGAAGGAAAGAGCTGTTGAAGGCCACGTGGCTCATGGAATTATTCGAGCCGTATAGACTCTTGAGCCGTATGGATCCCTGAGCCGCATGGATTCCTGAGCCGTATGGGCTCTCTGAGCCGCATGGGGATCCTTGGCCGCATGAACCTTTCTTTATTATTTTCCATGCTTCTACAAGACCCCTTCAAAGTTTTCAATTTACAAAATTAAAATACTTTGAATAAGAAGCATGGCTATGTATAAACTCCTCTGGCCGCATAGGATGTTCTGGCCGCGTGGGTGTCTCAGCCGCATAGCCCCCTCAGCCGTATGGCCATCTGAGCCGCATGGTCATTCCAACCGTATGATCATCTAAGCCGCATGGGCTCCTTGTCACGTCTTTATGCCATGTGTGCAAATCTTTTGTATTGATTGCCTTTGATTTGCTGTCAGATTCAAGGCCACTTTTTAGGGCAGGATCCCAAGAGTTTGGCCTTTATTTAGTCGGTTCGTCTTGATAACCGAAGAGTCAGTTTTCGTGCCGCACATGGATCAAAGCGCCCTCCTTTTTGCCTATAAATATGAACGTGTTCAGTCGGAGAGGCTTCTTTACTCTCTCCCTCGTCTCCAACTCTTGCTGCCCTAATTTTCTGTCTCTGTTTTTCTTCTCCGACCGATGGACGACCATGGCCCCCAAGTCTTCCAAGCTGCCTCTGCGAAGGACAAAAAAGCGGCTTCTTCGTCGGCTACGATGCCTAACGTGCACCCTGACGTCTACCCTGCTTTTAAGGGTAAGGATTGGATGAAATATTGAACACTTTGAACCCTAAAAAAACTATGGCTCTGTTGCATATTTTATGCACAAGACTTCGTTCTTCATCTTTATTGAACTGTCCAAGTTCAACATGATGAAGCCGCATATGTTGCATGGGCCGCATGACCCTCTCATATCTGAGTCGCATGGGGCATGCCCTGTGTTTGAGCCGCATGAGAAGGGCTTGAGCCGCAGGAGCACGTCTGGATTTGAACCACATAAAGTCCCATTGAACGGGATCGCATGAGCTCCTGATGACCTGGACCGCATAAAGCTTCGCTAAATCGTGCCACATAAGCTCATTTGCTGAATAGAACCGCATAAGCTCAACCGAACCACATAGGCTCTATTATAATAGTGCCGCATGAAACCTAACTGAATTAGGCCGCATAAGGCAACGTTGAACCGAGCCGCATAGGCTCTATCGAAGCAATGCTGCATGAAACCCAACTGCTTTGGGCCGTATAAGGCTACTTCAAACCGAGCCGCATAGGCTCATAGGAGCTTTTTAAGAAACTTCAAGTGGTTTCGTTTTAACCATCTGTTAATCCTGTTTCTTTTATTCTTTCTTCAGTGGATCTGCCAATCAATCCAGTAGGAGAACTTTTGGTGGGCTCAGCCCAATATGCCATGGGTGTGCAGCTTGACAACTTGATTCGACGTGTGTCGGATCAGCTTCCCGCCGATGAGCCTTTGGAGAGAGTGAGCGCCATCAATAACCAGCCTTTCCACTTTCTTTGTACTATGATGAACTTGAGAAGGCTGGAAGGAGAGTATCTGAAACCAGCCTTCCTCTTCGGGGATTCTTTAACCATAAAGAACCCCCGAGTGCTGGACATTTCTGAGAGCTGGGATTTTACCGTAGACGGGGTGGAGATCCATATTCCCGAAATGGAACGTCATTTTCCCCTCTCGTGGTTCAATATGGTACCGTTGAGCAGGCGGATGGTGGGCTCCCTAACTCCAACCCAATCGGGGATGTTCGTGGGCAACATCTATTATAATAAGAATATTAGGTCAGCATGTGCGAGCAGGGACTCGGTCAGTCGGAGCGTGATGGGGCTAATTCTGGGTACCTTCATAAACGTATCTGGTCCCAACTTCACGTTTACTCTAGCCGATACCTTTCTGAATCAGCTTGCTCGCAAGGGGTCTTATCCTGTTGGCAGGTTGTCGCTGTTGAATTGGATAAACCCCATCCCTACGTGGGCCAACATGACCTCATGGATCCTGAGGAAATACGAGGCATTCCTTCAGGAGATTGACCTCTATTATGCCATTCGGGGCACCTGTTATGGGTTACCCATTAACAAGCCGTTGTTCATGGCTCTTTCGGAAATGTATAACCAGCGGACGGGAACTTTCTTCGCGCCCGGAGGAGAGTTGGGACTTGCTCTCCATGAAATGTATGCTGTTTCTAAGCTGCCATGGGGGGGGGGGGGCGAGGCCTTTTAAGTATACACCCCGACAAACGGAGAATTCGAGGATCTGGATCGACGATTCCCGGGTTTCGTTGTCGTGTACCGGGAACTGTTATGCCACCGTAGTATCTGTCACCAAACGGCTATCAAGAAGAACAATAGCTCAGAAGGGAACGCTCCCCATACTACGTCTTGGGTCTCGTATCTTTTCAAATTCAGTCCCTCTGGCCGGGTTTCTTCTCGAGGTCCTCAGACCCAAGAGGAGATAAACAACCTGATGTCGAATGCCAAGAGCTCGAGGTCCACCGGTGACAAGTTTGGGAGTCGTACTGTCTCCTTCAGCTATTTCTACCACTGTACCCGACAAATGTTTGAGAAAGCGCTCTTGGCCGGATTCTTGATGGTGTGGCTACGGAACTGCATAGTCTCGAGAGGGACAGGTTCTATTAAAAGGATCAGCCGCCACTTCATCCTTCCGACCGTGAAGCTGGTCTTCAGAGTCAGGCTGGCCCTTCTTCCGGCCATGGTGTGTAGCATACACCACGACTTCTGCGCCTTTTCGTCCAAAGTCATTGCTCGCGAGACGACACTGGACTTTAAACGAATAGAGCTACCCTACCATTATCTAATGGGGTGGCTATTGATGCATTATCAGTCGTTGATGAGGCCCGAAGCAGAAGATGGCATTACCGATGATGACGCTTTCCTTTTTCGATACCATCGTCAGCCTTGGGAATACGACACCATGCCAGCCTGTCGGAGGGCGTTGGCGAGAGTAGACGGACACAACTTCTTTGTGTCTGTTCCTCAATTTACCGCTAGAGAAGTGAGGGGTGTACATGTTGATGGCATTGAACCTTCCCTCCTTTTATCTGAGAAATTGCTCCTTTGGCTGTGCAATATTCGTCCAGCGCACCTAGTATATCGTTACCGCAATAACGTATACCTGGAGCCCTACTTGCCCAGCAGGTTCTCCCGCTAGTTCGGGTATAGCCAGCTGTTCCTTGATTGTCCCAGTGCTTGCCTAGGCTTTGAGGACAGTGTCCTTGATGGTATCAAGGCTTGGCATTATTACAATGCGGTTCATAACCGAGCTAGCTTCTCGGTCCCCGATGCTAATACGTGAGGGAAGATTTTGTACATGGCGGCCCTCTATCATGTTGCGGCGAGCAAGCCTCCCGTTAATTTTTACATGAGCACCGGCTTTATTGTCGGTACTGGCTTGGCAGAGAAGCCCGAGGGGTCAAAGAAGCGGAAGAAGAAGGCAAATATGGTTCCTGGGCCAGACTCGGAGTCTACTACGGCGGGCGAAGAGGATGATGAGCAGGATGCCGATGATTCATTCCATCTCTCGGACGAGGAGGTGGGAGATCATCCTCCTATTGTACCGGATGAGGTGGCGGGGCAGCCGCCTACTGTGCCTGGTCCTTCGCATAAGCGAAGCAGGCGTACATTCACTGATGATGGCAGGGCCTACTCTACGAAGTGAGCTGCGGTACGATGCCGCAGGCTATTTATTGAGGATGTTGACGCTGTTTCTGAGGTGATTTGAATTTCAACTACCTTCTCCCTCTTTTTTTTCTAAACTATGGCCTAATCATTTTCTTTTGCTCTTTGTAGGCGTCAAAGGAGTCGGTTTTTCGGGACCCGACTGCCGAGGTCGATCCGGCCCTAACCACTTTGGTAAATGATATGTGTACCGCTATCATTTCTGCTGGGGTTCTTCCGGAGGCGGCCGAGGAGTCCCACCTTGCTGAGACCTCAACCCATGGGGATGGGGGTTCTACTGCACCTGTCCCTGAGACAGCTGAATTTCAATGGGGTGATGTTGAACTGGCTGGCTCCCTTTCAGAGGTGTCTGGGGCAGAGAAACCAGTTGAATTCAACTTGGAGGTCGCGGGTGAGGAGGCTATGCCAGTTGCGAGCGAGCTGCGGCCTCCATGCTCCTCCCCTGGTAAGATAAGCTGAATCTTAACTTGTGAGGAGGCCTATCTACTCTATCATCATATCCTTCGGGTTACGTCGATTGATGGTTGCTTTGGACGTACAGGTCCCGCCCCTTTATTGCCAGCGACGGACATTGTCGGGACGGACTCTACCGGAGGGGATCTGGTGGTAGCACGTGTGCCTCCTTCTCTTCCAACCTATATTGAGGGGCCTCCAGCTGGGTCGAGTTCGGGGGCCCAAGTGGCGGCACAGCCCGGGCAAGAAACAATGCTTCCGGCATCCTCCTCTGCGAATATGGTTTCGGGGGTTTACCTTTCTGCCTTGCCGAGTATCCAAGCTCTTCGGGCGGCGGAAGAGGAGCTAGCCGCTATTCATGTAACTTTTCGCACAGAATTTGTTTCCTTGATGGCAGGGATGGCAAGTTCCGATGCTACTCCTTCGACACTGCCAGCTACACATCCTTTGACGCCGTCCTCTACAGAAGTTTTGGATGAAGTGTCACAGGATGTGGTTGACAGCTTTTACCGCCACCTGAAGAGAGGGGTCGAGGCATCCGTGGAGAGGGAGACTCCTTTTGCTATGGCCCGTCAGTGCACCGTTGGCCAAATCGACATCCTTAGAATACTCCCTGGTGGGGCGGGGCTAGCTGCACTTCTGGAGCCCAAACTGCTAGAGGCTAATCGACTTGTGACCCTGTTTTACGTGCTGCGGCAGGCTAAATTGTCTGCGACAATAGATCAAGAGCGCACTTTCCTCATAACCGTGGTGGAGAAGGTGAGGCTTGCTCGGGAATCGATCAAGCCGACCATACTGAAGGACCGCCGTGATCTGTCCCAGTTATACGATCAATTGAGTCGTAGAAATAAAGATTGTACGGCTCGGGAAGCGACCGCCTCCCGCAGGGTAATCGACACCAGGGAACAGATCCTCGAACTCCAGAGAAAGCTGGCCTTTCTGGAGTCTGAGCTCGAAGCCGCCCGTGCCGAAAAGTGACTTGTTATGTAGGAGGCTGACAGACTTAGTCGAGCTTCTGCCAATCTGGAGCTCGTCCTGAAGAAGATGGAAGATGGTTGGCGGGCACACATGTATTTTGATGATGCGGAACGGTTGTCCCAGGAAGCGGAGCGCCGAGCTAAGCAGCGGCTTGAACGGGGGACCGCCTTGGTGAAGAACCGCCTCCTGGAATTATGTAATGCCGAACCATAGTTGGCCTTTTCTTTTTTTTTTATGTTCTTTTTGAGGGGGACATGGTCCCAGAACACGTAATGCTTTTTGTCTTCCAAATAAAAGAGTATGCTTTATTCTACCCTTTATCTGTACTGTTTGTTGTGCTTGTGGTGTTATGGTAGCGTTTGCCCCGTATGGGGGGCTTGTTTGTGGACCTGTTACCCTTGGCATACCTTGGTTTTAGGTACGGATAACAAGTTTGATGGAGATACTTAGAACAATCCTACGGCAAGTTGATCATGGACGTTCCGGGTATCGGGAGAAAGAATGCCATGGAGCAGCTGGGCTCCCGGGGCATGATGAGGAATGATGGGCCTGTACTAGGAAACTTAGCAAAGGACATTTATGGGCCTATTATCCTTGGCATGCCCTGTCTTAGGATACGTATAATAGGATGAAAAGGAACCAACATACTTACTCAGAGGTAATGAGGACATGGCAAGTATGGGGGTTTTACCGCGGAGTCTTCCTACTCAGAGGTAATGAGGACATGGCAGGAGTGGACTCAACGGAGGATATTTGTGGACCTATTATCCTTGGCGTACCCTGGGGTTTTTTTGGTACAGATAATAAGTCGAGGGAGGACCAACATATTTACTCAGATGTAATGAGGACATGACAAATATGAGGGTTTCTTCGATGGAGCCTTCCCACTCAGAGGTAATGAGGACATGGAAGGAGTGGGCTCTATGAAGGGGTACATAGGATGACTCAGAGGTAATGAGGACATGGAAATTGTATGTAGAGGGGTGATTTGTTTTTGGCGGAAGTGGAACGACTCAGAGGTAACATCGACGTGGTCGTTTTAGAAATTTTGTGGATCCTTTACCCATTTTGTGCACTGAGGGTGCGGGTAGTGGATCATGAGGGAGGAGCTCTTTCAGAGAAATAAGTTCAGTGGTATGATCATACATGACTTACTACCTAAAAGAGTGACCGGAATGTGAGTTCAGAGACACCTGCGGGTACATAACTTGATAATCTGGAATATTGTGGATGTGAGTTCAGCGGTACCAGCGGGTACATAACTCAATAATCTGGAATTTGGAAATGTGAGTTCAGCAGCACCAGCGGGTACATGACTCGATAATCTGGAGTGTTGTGGATGTGAGTTCAGCGGTACCAACGGGTACATAACTCAATAATCTGGGATTTTTGTGAATATGAGTTCAGTGGTACCAGCGGGTACATGACTTGATAATCTAGAAAATGTCATTTAGACGTAATATTTCTTTAGGAACTTGCCGTTTACGGGCAGTATGATCAAGTCTCCATTTTGTTTTGTGAGGCGTAAGCACCGTTGGAGAATACGGCCTCAATAATAAATGGACCTTCCTATTTTGGCTGAAATTTGTCGGCAGTTTTGTGAGTCATGACCATCGGCCTTCGAACTGCCAGGACGAGATCGTCCACTTGGAATGTTCTGATTTTAACCTTCTTGTTGAAGGCTCCGGAGATGCGTGCTTGGTAGAGCTCAATTCGTTGCTGAGCCATGAGACGCTTTTCATCTATGGCCTCCAACTCTTGTAGTCGGCGACGGTGGTTATCGTCCGTCGTCAATTGGTAAGTGAGAGCGACGCGAAGCAAGGGGATTTGAGTCTCCAGTGGGAGAACTGCCTCAGTCCCGTATACCAGGGAGAATGATATGTTCCATGTGGCTGTTCGAACTGTAGTACGGTACGCCCATAAGCATTCACCAAGCTTCTCGTTCTAGTCGCGTTTGTTGGACGATACGAACTTCTTGAGTAACTTGATAGTTTTGTTGAATGCTTCTGCCAACCCATTCACTGCCGGATTGCATGGTGTCGAAGCGACATTCTGAATTCGGTGTTTGTCACAGAACCGATAGAAGGCGTGGCTTGCAAACTGCGGACCATTATCGTGGATGATCCTTCGGGGCAGTCCAAAGCGATAGATGACGTGATGCTTGAGGAAGCTAATCACGTTTGAAGTTTTGACTTCTGCAAGCAGAACAGCTTCCGCCCATTTGAAGAAGTAATCTGTGATTGCGAGTATAAAGCGATGTCCTCGGAAGGAAGATGGAGTAATCGAACTGATGATATCTATTCCCCATGCTTCAAATGGACAGGATGCTACCGTCAGATGTAGAAATTCGGATGGTTGGTGGATGAAGTCTGCGTGGACTTGGCAGGCTTTGCACTTTCTTGCATAGTCTACCGCATCTGCTACCATCGTGGGCCAGTAGTAGCCCATTCGGCGAAGACGGTCTTGCAATTTTGGGCCAGGCTGACGGGCCCCGCAGACACCATCATGAGCTTCGCGTATGGCCTCTTTGGCTTCTGCGTTTGACAGACATCGAAGCAATAATCTATTATAGGATCGGCGATATAGCATTTTCGTCTCTGTATCGTAGAAAAATCTGAGAGAACGCCTTCTGATAGAGGTGGCCTCTTTTGGGTTCTCGTGCAGGATGTCGTAAACTACAAAGTCAATGAATGGTTGTCTCCAGTCTGGGACTTCGTCGATTGTCTGAGCGGAATAACTCGTCACAAATTGAACATTGTTTTTAGGACAGACCAGTTCATGGCCTATCACATCCACCGATTGATGAGTATAATTTGGCACTGCTAGGGAAGCGGCAAGGCCTGCTAAGGCATCGGCTTCGATATTTTGGAGTCTGGGAACGTGTTCGATGAAGAACCCCTCGAACGACAAGATGATGTCGATCGCTATTTGGTGATAGGGGATCATGTCTTCATGGCGGACTTCGTACGAACCCCGAATATGATTGACGATTAACTGCGAATCGCCGTATACTTCAAGATATTCCACTCCCAGCTCTCTTGCAAGTTGGAGGCTAATGACCAAACCATTGTACTCGGCCACATTGTTAGAGCAGGATTCTGTGAGGGAGTAAGCGCGATTGATCACCAATCCGGAAGGAGAAACCAGCACCACCCCGACTCCGACGACGATATTGCCCCTAGGTTCGGTCCTTGAGGCGCCGTCGAAGAACATTCGCCATATATCATCGTGAGAGGTTGCATGCGAGTCGGCGACCTCATCTGAGATTTCTTCATATATTCTGGACGACTCCGAGCCTGGGTGGGCTGCCAAAAAGTCTGCCAGGGCTTGACCTTGAACATCCTTTTGTGGGACGAAGATCATATGGTAGGGGGACAGTAATATTGCCCATGTAGCGAGGCGAGAGCTGAGTGCCCCTGGCTTAGTCATGAGGACCCTGAGAGGGTTGACTTGTGAGATCACATGTATGGTTTGTCCTGTGACATAGTGTCGTATCTTTTGAATGGCAAACACCAGGGCGAGGCATTCTTTCTCCACAGCGATATATCGGTGCTCTGGCCCGATCATCATTCGACTGAGGTAATATATAGCTTTTTTATGGCCTGTATCGTTGTTTTGTGCCAGCAGAGCGCCGAGGGAATGCTCCATTGCTCGTACATAGAACATGAATGGTTTTCCGACAACCAGGGCCACCAGGACTGGAGGGTTCGACAAATATTCTTTGATGCTGTCGAAGGCACGCTGACATTCTTCATCCCATACGAATGAGACACCCTTCTTCATGAGATGGGTGAATGGCTGACATTGCCCGGAGAGGTTAGAAATGAACCTCCTGATGTAAGCTAGCCTCCCTTGAAGGCCTCTGAGTTCTCGGAGACTTCTCGGGGGACATGATTGCCTTTGTTTCTCAGGTTCTACGTGGATAACCTGGGCGGTGATGATAAAACCCAAGAACTTTCCGCTGGATACACCTAAGAAGGATTTGTGGGATTCATCTTCAGGTTGTGTGCTCGCATCAGGTCGAATACCATCCTCAGATCCTGGAGATGGTCACCCTTACAGCGACTCTTGACGGCGATGTCATCAACAAAGCACTCCATGGTCTTGCGCAAGTGGTCCCTGAAGATGATACTCATAGCTCTTTGATATGTGGCGCCAGTATTCTTTAAACCGAAAGGCATGACTGTGTAGCAGTATGTGCCAATCGGTGTTCGGAATGATGTATGCTTTTCGTCGTTAGGAGACATCTTGATTTGGTTATACCCCGAGAAACCATCCATGAATGACATGCGTTCGAAACCGCATGTGTTTTCGATTATGATGTATGTGATAGGGAGGGGGAATTCATCTTTGGGACATGCCTCGTTCAAATTGCGGAAGTCGACGCAGATTCGAATCTTTCCATTCTTCTTGAGGACCGGAACTATGTTAGCCACCCAGTCTCGATGTTGTTCCTCACGAATGAAGCCGCTGGCTATCAGTTTGTTGACTTCGGCTTCGATCGCATCCATGATGCCCGGGCGAAAGCGTCGCTGTTGTTGTTCGACCGGCTTTGCATCTGGCCGAATGTTGAGCTTGTGAAGGGCAACCTCGGGATTTAGTCCTGGCATGTCTTTATAGCTCCAGACGAACACATCAATATATTTTTTGACAAGTTCCAGTAGCGATTCTCACTCCTCGTCTGTCAGGCTTTTGTTGACGAAGATTGGTTTTGGAGAAGATTCGTTGTCGAGGTCGACCTGTATAACCTCATCCTCAGTAGGAGGTTCTCTCTGTTCGAACCGTTTTTCCCATTATGCATCCAGCTGTCGGGCCCACGGCTCTAACTCGAGGATTTCAGGAATGTCTTCATCTTCTTCTTAAGCGTCGACGAATGTCATGTTGACTGACAGGACTTGTCCGAATACGTCTCCGATGCTGGCATCCGAATCAAAAGTTGGTGACCCGGTTGAATGTGAATGCCAGTCGCATTCCCCATCTGAACTTTCAGGGGTCGTTGCGGGTATAACATACCCTAATCCACATCGGGTCTTGCTATAGTAGTCCCGTGGTTTGCCAGCCGGGACTGGTGGCTTTAAAGGTAATCGTCGCCCAGTGCCGTAGTTCAAACCTGGCATAGTCTCGAGATCATACCTCTATTTTTGCATGAGGTATTTGGATTGGGGGCTATAAAGATATAGAGGTAGTCTCCCGGCATCTGATTCAAGATCGACCTTCTCTATGGTGAAGGGTTGTGGATCGTCCTTCCGGCCGAAGATGATTGGATGGTCCCCTCCTTCGATTATGCGGTAAGAATTTTCCACTGGAGTAAGCTGGTTTACAGTGTAAACATTTGTCACCTGTGTGTGTAGGTGAGTGCCTATACCGTGTTCCATAGCATACATTGTACAAAGCTTATTAATCTCGAGGTAGTTCAAAGATAACCCTTTATTGATGAAGTAAGGTAACTTTTCTAGCGGGATTACATCATTTGCGGAGGGAACATCAGTGTAGACAGCCACATACTTGGCTAGCTCCTGTTCTTCTTCGGCCACCCCCTGTATAAATGAAGACTGAGAGGATGACCTAGGTAGCTTGATCGTCAGGGGTTCTGCTGGTGGAGCAGAACGTAGAGTCGTTGGCATACTAGCGACCCCCAGTTTAGTACTCGATGCTGGACGGGGAGTTGTTGGCTTGCTAGATGCCCCAGACATTGCATCGGGATGACGTTTCTTCTTGGGAAGGCGTATCATCATTGTCTTGTCAGAGGGATTGAGCTTCTCCATTTATGGCTGGCCGACTCTAGGCAGTCTGATTATCAGTGGCTCCATTGTGGGTCTTGGCACTTGGCCAGACCTTGGCAGCCGGATTATCATTTGCTCTTCTTGTGCCGAGAGGCTGATTGCGTCCTTACGCAAAGTGGCTGTAAGAGGTGCGGACTTGCCAGGTTTGCGAGCTTGGAGGTGGATCGTCAGAGGTTCTTCTGATCCTGTGGCTGTCTCGGTACGAGCTTGCACATCTCCTTTATCAAGGTGCCTCTTTGACTTTTTGTATCAGCAGGAGTCTGAGTAGTAGGATTCGACTCCTTTAAAGGAATCGATGTCGGCAAATTCTGTCCTCACGAAGTCATGTTTGTCGACATACTTGAAGCACTGGTACAGTGTGGAAGGCACGATCATATAATCGTGTATCCAAGGGCGTCCCAAGAGGATGTTGTAGGAAGTGTCCGCATCTATGACATAACAGGTTACTTCTGATTGGAGATCGCCAATTTGGCACTTCAAGCGAATCTTTCCGATCGGGTAGCTCCTGCCTGAATTGAAACCGTTGATGGCGGTGCTTGTTGGCGTCAGGCGATGCATAGGAATACGAAGATGATGTAACAGACCCTTCGGAATGATGCTTATGGAAGAACCAGGATCAATGTGCATCCGATCCACCTTTACGTCCCCGATGTATCCAGTGTAATATAACGGACCATCGTGCAGGTTGGTTTTGATGAGCATATCCTGCGGAGTAAAGACAATATTGGGCATCGCTCCCGTGCAAGCGTTGTCTTGGAGATCTGTAGGCGAGCTCTCCTCCGTGAGGTTGACCTGAGCCAGATAGGCGTCAGCATTCTGGAGTGCATCGCTCAAAGCCGCACGAATATCCTTCGAGAGTCTCAGAAGCTCGTATAATGAAAATTTGGCCGGTGTGTTGGCCAATTGCGCTAAGATGTCGAAGTTGTAGGGCCTCTCCAGCCCCTGCGGTGCCTCTTTTTGGAGGGATTTGTCAAAGCGAGTCTCCTTCGGCTTAGGCTTGTCGGTCGTTGGAGGCTGAGAAGGTCGTGGAGCGTCAACAGTAGCTGTCTGATGATCTTCAGCCGAGTTATTAGCCACAGGTTGAGATTGTGCCCCAGACCGGGTAACGACAGCCGTGACTTCTTCGACATCTACCGAGATTGTGCGGCATGATCTGACTCTTCCACTCTTCTTCTTACGAATGGAAGGTGGTGTGGATTGAGTCACCTCGAGTACCAGGTCCGGATGGACCCACATGACCTCCCCCCATGATGTGGTGAGGGGCACTAGACCAGCAGCCAGATCCCGTGGAGGTAGAAGATTAGCAATTTCCATCGTTGCCAGAGGGACGGGTACCACACCGTCTTGAGTTTCTGTTGGAGGGAAGCTGCCAAATTGTACTGACACCATATTGGCTGCCACGGTTACCTCTTCGAAATCAATAGCCAGAGCATTCAAATCGATGAGATGTTGGATGTACCGTTTGAGTTGGTACTAGTCGTGTGTAGCATGGTGGACGTAGCGGTGGTAATGGCAGTACTTTGGGCTCTCCATTTCTTCCGGCCGAGGTTCTCGTCTTGGCGGAGGGAGCTGAATTCTGTCTCCTTGTATGAGCATGTCCAAGATGGGCTTGACGTGGCCGTCTTCGAAAGAGTAGGTCATTTGCGGCCATTGTTTGTCCGCTGGTTTTGACTCAGGTTTCTGGGCTATGTCGGCCACCATAGCCTGCTTGCCCTTGTTGTCCCAATTGTTGGAGGAGTTACCACCATTGTTGTTGTTGGCATTAGGACGTCTGCCCTTGTCCTCTCACTCTGAGATGTGCAATCCCAGTTGGCGAGCCTTCTTCAACCGTTCTTCGACGCTAGTGGCACTGATAATAAATGTCTTCCAGTCCTTGAATTGACTTTCACCCATTCAGAGGCTGATTGTTGGAAGCAGTCTCTTTTGGCAAATTTCAATTAAGGAGGAATCCGGATTACCGGACGGCAGCTTCATGGCGGTTTGGCGGAACCGCTCAATATAGTTCCTTGTCAGCTCTTTCTCCCCTTGAACGACGTCCATGAGGGTGGACATTATGATGTCCTATCCTACTTCGTACAATCTCTCCAAGAATATGCGTTTGAAGCTGGCGAAGGAGTGGATGCAGTTGTCTGGCAGGTTGCGATACCAGTCGAAGGCGACTCCTTCCAATGCCCGAATGAATAATCGTGTAAGGATGGCATCGTCGTGGGGCAGATGGTTGGTTGTGACCTCGAAGTAAGTGATGTACCGACTTGCGGAGGTCTTCCCATCATATAGATTGATGTGGAATGGTTTATAGTTTGGTGGGAAGGGAATATCTCTCCACGCAGCAGGATATGGTTATCGTATCCTGAGGTCTTGGCAGTTTTCTCGGGCGTAGAACATAGTCCGGAGCTCCTGGACCTCTCTTCTTGCCTCCTTGGCTTCGTCTGCAGCGGTAGGAGCCGACATTTTAGAAGGAATATTGCCCGGGTTTGGTGCCGCTGAGTTTGAGTCTGTATTGACCGCGGGGCCCAAGTTTGTTTGCCCAGGCGTCCCTTCTTGCAGAGTAGGGAGGGCTGCTTTGATCTCGTCCACAGATTTAACCAAAGTGCGCAGTATGGCCTCTAGAGTGTCGATGCGTTGGTGATCACTGGGACCATCATGTTCATCATTTGTCATGAATGCTGTCCTGACATGAGTAGAAGTGGAAGGGACGGTGGATGACGTACACTCCGAATCATACCCTGTAACGAAAAGTCATCGGGGTATGTGGGAATGTCTTCTTCTGGTTCGGAATCAGAAGGAATAGTACCCCCAGCTTCCGAGTTCGCCTCGTCTTAGGAATTGCGGACGTCCTCAGGGACGTCGGGATTTGCTGCATCTTATGGGAGAGTTGTTTCCCCCAGCTCGTCTTCTTGGAACATCGGATTGTCGTTGAGGTTTGGAGGAGTGCTACCCCCAGTTCCAGCAACCCCCAGTGATGTGGACGATGGATCTCCCACTGTAGCAGATTTCGTCTTTGAACGGGTACCTTGGAAAACTCCGGTGGTGGGCACCCACTTAGACGACAGTATCTTAGTCATAGTGGTTGAAATCTTCGGGCTGGAAACATATGTCTTCTTCCCTTTCCCATCGGTGGGGATTTTCTAAGCAGAGTTGCAGGAGACGACGGAGGTGCTTCATCCTATGAACATGGTTGTTGCAGTCTTTGGAAGACGGACTGCCAGTCTTCTTGTATCGTCGTGTTATTGCAACAGTAGTTGACGATGACTTGGGTGCAGCAACGTCCGTGGGAGGACTCTTTGCACCCCGAGGCCCCTTCTCTTTCCTTGCGTTTGTGGAGGATAGCCTCACGCAAGTCAGATGGGTCCGAAACGACCATGTTTGCTCCCTAGATTTTGGAAGACTTTTGGGAACCATCCTATCCGTTTGCCGCCGGGGGCCGGACTCAAGTGGTTCTGTACAACTTCCCATCAGAGGCCCACATAACAGTATGTGGAACGCTCGGATAGTCAGAGGTTGGGTCAGCGGACTGAGCTCGCCAAGCTCGCGCTGCCCTAGACTTCTTCACTCTGGTGCGTGAGGGCACATAATAGGAAGAGTCTAAGTGGTTGTGGAGAGAGTCAGACATGTCTTCTTGGGAGCACGAGAGATCAGGACCATAGGAGAGGCGGTCGAAGACTGAGCCGCGTGGAGCAGGCGGCATGCGGTTGGAATCAATAGTCTTCATGCGGCTGGCAGTCGTAGTCGCATGGGCTTTCTTCATGCGGTTGGAAGTCTCAGCCGCATAGGTCTTCTCCATGCGGCTGGAAATCGTGGCCGCATGAGTGTTCTCCATGCATCTTGAAATCCTGGCCGTATGAGTGTTATACATTTGGCTGGCAGTTTCGGCCGCATGGTCATCATTCATGCGACGAGCAATCTTGGCCGCTGAGTCTTTGTTTTGCGGCTAGTGCCTTTGTTCGGTTTCTTCCTGGAGCACATAGGATCACTCTTTGCCCCTGCAAGTCCAGCATCGTAGTGCTTTTCTCTGCCGGACTTGGGGACAACAGAGTCCTCTATGGCTTGAAGTGGGGCCGCATGAGAGTTGCCTTCGCCATCTTGTGTAGCAGAGAGTACTCCGTCCAGAGCTTGGGGAGGAGCAAATGACTTTGGCATCCACTCCCTGCGAGCCTTCTTTGTGCGGGTTCGCTTCTGGACCGGGCCAGCGCTTCCTTCAGAGAGCATTTCTTCAAACGCCTGTTGGTCGAAGCGGACGACCATCTTCTGTTGTGTGGAGCCAAGTTTGGCTGCATCCGATTGCGTCACCAACTCCTCAGCCGTGGAGAAGTTTATCCCCAGCAGAGTTGCCATCGTGTTTTCCATTGATTATAAAAGAACAGAACAATTATCGGAGGACTGAACTTAGACTCACAATACAAACTCGCTTGTACAAAAAAAGCCTAGGGACGAAAACCTAGGTACAACAATCTAAGTACAATTGTTTATTTTAGATTCTGGGTGGTGACGATAGAGGCTCGGGAAAGCGACGGCAGCTCTGCCTTACTCCTTGGACGATCGGGTGCAGCCTTGGCTCTGGAGAAGAACTGCTTGGCGTTGATAAAGAAATGCTCTCTTTGTTCTCTCTGTATGCTCCTCTCTCCTTTCGATCTCTGTCTATTCTCTCTCTGATTCTCTCTGGATCCGGGCCGGGGTCCTTTGTAAGGGAATGACACCTTGCTATTTATAAGAGTGGGGGCATCATTAGGGTTTGCAATGATTGCCCATTCTCAAAAGTCGGCGGTCTGAAAGTTAATTAATCTGGACCGTCCATCTTGCATATAATAGATTTAAGCAACTAATATGATTGCATTAAATCTCTGTGGACAATAAAGGTTGATTGCCATGAATATTCGCGACTTGTGATGGCATGCCACTTGTCTAATTTGCTCGATTTGATTTGATTTGGGCACTTATTGCAACAAATCTGATTAGGATTTGTTAACACCCATAATTCCAGGAAGATAAGACTGCCACGTGTCTCAATTATCATGAAAAGAGCCACGTGTCTCCACTGAGCCATCTTGGCAGAGCCGCAGATGAGTGGGCCGCATGAGGCTGAATGGCCGCATGAAGATGGGCAGCCGCATGGATATGAACAGCCGCATAAAGATGGGCAGCCGCATCGGAGCGGGCAGCCGCATGCTGATGGGCGGCCGCATAAGGGATGCAGCCGCATGCTGATGGGCGACCGCATAAAGGATGCAGCCGCATGAAGATGGGCGGCCGCAGCCGCATGCCTCGGGATTAGATGGATTCTGCCAGCTGTGAGAAGATTTTCTCCTCTTCCCTAGGGACGCGCCATTAAGTCAGTCATTATTGCGCCTTTTTGTCAGAGTTGTCATTTGTCAGAGCTGTCAGCCGTCAGGGCATTAAGTGCAGTAAAAGACGAAGGGAAGAGCTGTTGAAGGCCACGTGGCTCATGGAATTATTCGAGCCGCATAGACTCTTGAGCCGCATGGATCCCTGAGCCGTATGGGCTCTCTGAACCGCATGGGGATCCTTGGCCGCATGAACCTTTCTTTATTCTTTTCCATGCTTCTACACTTCCTTATATACCTTTCCATCTGGCAGCCCATATACAACATCGATGTATGTGTCTGGTAATGAAGAAGGAGGTAGTAGTGATCGATAGATTGATAATCTGGGGAACATGCTACAAAATGTTATGACGATGATGCAGCAGATGCAAACAACCATGAACCTGTAAATAGTTCTGCATCAATCTCATCCATCAACTCAATCTCCTATCGATCAAGATAAAATTGGGGTATAATTGAACCTTAATCCATCACCGATAGTTGGAAATGTCTCCACACTAGTATTGCAATAGGCATGATCGACTATTATTCAGTCAACCAATTGATACTCTAGAAGCTTTTTGAGGTATCAATACTCGATTAGATGATATGCTTCTAAAGAGGAGCTCCACCAAATAGGAATGTCATGTCCTTATCCTTCAGAATGGGATGATGTGGTTTGTCTTCCAAATTATAAACCCCAATCTTTGATTCCTTATGACAAAACAGGCTCGCCCAGACAGCATTTGACATACTTTTACTGCCAGACCGTTCACATACTATGTATGACGCACTTTGGCCTAAATTTTTTATTGGTACCCTGAAGGGAGTATCTTTCGAATGGCTTTTCAATCTACCTGACGATTGTATTAAAACCTTCAAAGTCTTCGAGAAATTGTTCCTCACCAGATTCTATGAGGGGACGGGTGATGTCTCCATGTCAAAGATCATTGCAACGAAGTATGATAACAAAGATCCAGATCGTGAATATATTGATAGATTCAGGAGATTAGCAATGAAGTTGCTCCCCGGGACTCCTCAATCAGTATTGATTGATACATGCAGGGGTAATTTCTTACCCACAATCAGATTCTGCATTGGGCTTGGAGACTATAATGTTTGGCCAGCATTCATCGCTACAACTGAGAAGGCTGAAGAATTCATTCAGTTTTTACATATAATCGGGCTCAAGTCACTGAAAGACAAAGGAAAGCATACCTAGAACAATAGTACTTCTGGGAAAACTACCAAATGGAAGGAGTCCTTTACAATGGATGTGTCTGCAGCTGCTTCCCAGTCCAAATCAAAAGTTCCAACTGCTCCGAGGCCCAAGCCACACTACACCTTCAACAAAGCCCTCACATTGGACATCTTCCAAGTACTCATGATTGGTAACAAGTTGCAATTACCTCCACCTCGAAGGCCAAAGGAGGTAGGGTGAACTAATGATCCAAAGTATTGTTTCTATCACCAGTACGTGCATGCATCACCTACGAAGGATTGCTATAATTGAAGAATCATATCCAGCAATTACTGGATTCCAAGGCCATCAAGTTGCAGACTTATGAGAAACATGTTTCTACAAATCTCGTTTCCTTACAATTTGGAGATCATCCTGCGATTGAAGTTCAAGACGGTGTCACACCTATACCAAAGGCAACGTTACAAGTTGTCAACCTTCCTCCGGTTTGTGAACAGACAACCGGACTTGTACCAATTACTACTTAGCACGGTGAGGTTATGTGGATCCATCCTGATCTTCTTCAAGATATGAATTTAAAATTTGCCTCTTCTATTTCAAAAAATCAGAGGAAGAAGAAGAAGAAGCCATATAACATAGTCAACAAAGCTCTAGTCGGAGAAACGGGATCCGAAAAGGCATACCTACGTGCCTCCAATTAGGAGTAAGAGGATAATCCTTTTCCTACACCCCGTGCTCATAATTCACATGTAATTTTGGCTCGATATAAATCAGGACCATCAACGCAGACCTAAAAAAAGGAAAACATAAAGAAGTGAGGTTTACCAAATCCTTGAAGAAATCTAATCTGCTTAGACTCGATAAACCTTCCAATTTTGATATATTGGCACATCTAGCCAATACCCCAGCTCGATTATAGATATTTGAATTGCTTCGTCTTTCCAAAGATACACGGGAGGTATTGAGTGAGGCATTGCAACATGAAGATTCGTATTTGTCTTAGATAGCGGAACCCGATGATGATCTTGTGACTTGTCCTTATTGTCATAGTGTGTCAGAGAAGATTCTCGATACCACCTTTACTCAAGGATACATGTTATTGAAGAATAACCGCCACGATAGACCCCTATACTATATATGGTACATTAGGTCTTGTTGTAGAAGCATGAAAATTTTAGCAGACTGGACATATGCCCCCAGTCAGCAATGAAGCCTTATGCGCCCAAGCCTCCAGTAAGGTTATATGCGCCCAAGCCTCCAGTAAGGACACATGCGCCCATTCTAAGCTACTCCAGAAGGGGGTGCATAGCCCTGTTTCAGGCTATGTGCCCAAGCCAGAACAGCCCCTGACTCGGTCAAATCCACAATCAAAACGTGCACCGAAGCATACGGCTACGTCAGTCTCCACGAGCAGTCGTGCACCGAAGCATGTAGCCACATAAGCACCACGATCAACCCACGATCGCACAACCTGCATGCGCCTATACCCTATACACCCAAAGTAGGACCATGCGCCCAAATGAAAACCAGTGTGTTTTCTCATGTTGGCGCATAACATCATTCCATCTGAAGAACGACTATAAAAAGGGGTCTCATCCCTCTTCAAAACAGAGAACGGAGAGCATTTTCAAGAGCCAAATTGCTGCACTTCTTTCCACTGAGCCGAGAGTTAGCAATTTTCTTAGGTTTTCTTCCACTTTTGTAATCGGAGTGTCAACGGAGTAAAGAAGCAACCGTCGCTCGATCTCCATCATCCTATTCCCCAGAATTCTTTTTGTACTCAGGGATCCTCAGCGCATGATCTCTCATGAGTACTTGATTTTTGGTGCCTTACGCCAATAATAAAAAGACAACATTTTCTTCTTCTTTTTATGTGTGTCCACAAAAATGGCGACTCTGCTAGGGACTACCTTTTCCTCTGACAAGAAAGTGGTGACACAATCCGATACCGACAAAGTAGGAAGCACTCAGAAGATGTTGATCGTAAAGTTCGATCAATATGCATTCGAAGAGATGCTCTCGGGGGACGGCTCTACTCCTTCAAAATCAGCAAAGTCAAACAAGTCTCGTAAGACTTGGCTTCCGAAGGCTTGCCGTGCATATCCTGCCAGTGTCATAGCAGATATGCAACTGAAGGACTCTGTCTCTGCCACAGAAGCTCCACAAATAAAGAAGGCTCACACCGTTCCGGGCTCTACTAGTCTAGTGACTTCTCTCTTGTACAACCAACAACAGAGTATTCAACGCTCGAGACTTGGCAAAGAAAAATACTACGATACCAAGAATCGGAGTGTGCGACACTCGAGACAAACTCAGCGAGGCTCACAAATGAAGGAGGCGCTGCTGGGAGAAAATAATACTGCTCCACCAAGCATACGCCCAAAGCTATGCTCCCAAGGGAGTGTGTGGGCGCATAACTCTGATCAAAAGGCTACTGTCTTCGACAGATTGTGGATACAGGGCCATGCACCCAAAGCTATGCGCCCAGGCTCAACTGACCCGTACTATGCGCCCATATCGAGGAAGCTTCGACATGCTGCCAAGAAGCATGTGCCCAAAGGCAGACCCCATGGCCTATGCGCCTAAAGCAAAAAGACAGGCCCCAACGTGTATAGCATGGGGCTGTCTTCAAGGTCATCACAGAACTTAGGTGTGGGGGTTGCCCCTGCACATGAACTAAGTATGGATGCGCCAACTCTCCTTACAAACCTACACGCAAAGCTCGGCGATGCATGTGACATGGGTTTTAAGGCAAAACTCCCTTCCGATGACTTACGCGACATGATAAATAATAAGCGTAAAGCGAGGGAGGACACAACAATTCATGGTGTACATTCGTGTACCAGTATTGTCATCAACTGTTGCTGCTTCAAAGCAACGAAAGTGCCTCAGAGGCAGTCTATTTTTCGACGGTTGCAATTCTCTGACGATGAAAAGCCGTTGTGTGTTTCATATAACATGGCGTCTTGGGGTCTTTCTTACGGAAGCCCCAATCAAAAAATGTGGACCACGAACCCAACTTTTTCTCTCAATTCTGCAAACATCAGAAGAAGAAGTCTACCAACAGATAGCCAGCAGGCTGTTACATCTGAAGGAGTTTATATGGATACCCGATCGAAGGCGAGATTCCATATAAATGACGATGACTCCCAAGCCGGGGGTAGTATTCCCTCAGAGTCTGAAGCAGATGACCTTCACACGGGGGGTAGCCTTCCAGATGACGATGATCTCTCCGAGTCTGACGGTAACTATCTACATCCCCTACCTGAAGATGAGGGACTTGTCAACTCAGAGACAGACAATATCAGCACCAGTTGTACAGTTTTCTCTGTTCGTCCTCGCATGTTATCTACATACATAACGAATGGAGAAAGACCTGAAGAAGTCAGTGATCAGACCAACAAACGGCAAGAGGGTCTTGAAATAGCATTTGCCAAGATCACTGATATGCTTACCAGTATCATGGCAGTCCAAGCTGCTGGGCTGTTCCTCCATATTAATAAAATATCTCAGCTCACGTTAGTCCGGCTCATAGTAACAACCCTCCTTTACTACAGAAGGAGCATCATTCCGTTGCACCTTCTCCAAATCTTGCAAATGCTGGGGGTGGTCCTTCACCGACAACGTTTGACAATCGTACAACAGCCGTTTTCCAATACCTGCTCAATCAACATGATTCAATTGATTCTCTGGTTGCCCGTCTTGATACCATCTCACACAAAGACGAGCTTCAGAAGATGGGGATATCTCAACTTTATCCTCCTAAATGAAAGAATACTACTTGCCCTCATAACTACAAGCCGCTGACGCTAAATTCATTTGACGGGATGACTTCTCCTCGTCAACACATGACATACTTCAACACGCAGACTCTACACTTACCCAGGGACGATCCGTTCCTGTCAAAGCTGTTTATAAAACCCCAATTTTATTATTATTTTATTATTAATTTATTAGACTTAAAAATAAATTTATATAATTTATGGTTTTATTTTTTTTTATATTTTTTGATGACCCGGTTTGGCCAATTCAGCCCGGACAAAGCCCGAACCAAATTTAAGCCCATGTGAGCATGGGGGTGACTAAGGTGGCCATGTGGACATATTTTATGTACATAAAAATAATTTCTAAATTATTTTCGAATTTTATTTACAATTTTAAATTATTTAACTATTTGTGCAATTACTGGTATTTTATTTATTTTAAATAATATTTTACAAAATAGTACATTTTGTGGACCTAAAAAATGGTGTGCAGTGTAAGTGCACTTATTGGGTCGATCTTATTAATTTATTATTTTTAAAGTTATTTTTGTGGAGATTTAATAACCATGTTTCCTATTTAAATATTATTATTATTTTAAGTTGATTTATTAAGGATTGAATTTACATATATATATATATCTAGATATGCTCAAATATATTAAATAATTGAATAGTTGACTTTTAAATGATATTTGGATTTTAAGTAGAATTTGGTATATTTATGGATATATGCATATATATATATATATATATATATATATATATATATATATATATATATATATATATATATATATATATATATATATATATATATATATATTATACCCATGATTATAAATATATAGAAAGGTTAAAAAAAAGATTTAGTAAAAAAAAATATAAAGGAAAGAAAGTGGTGGGGGCTGACCCCCACCACCAACACCAACTTCAGCAAGCTTGTTGCACATATGCCATGGATATACGTATAATATATATATATATCAATATGTATAAGTTGTTGATAAAAAGATAAGAAAGAAAGAAATAAAAAATAAAGTATATCATGTAGTGGTCGGCCCCACCACCTGGCCGACCACCCACACATGCATAAGGAGCAGCAGCTGCCCCCCCTTTAGCAAAGCAGCAAGTGCCTTGGCCGAACCCATTACATGTATATATATATATATATATATATATATATATATATATATATATATATATATATATATATATATATATATATATATATATATATATATATATATATATAAAAAAATATATATATATATATATATATATATATATATATATATATATATATGAGTTTAGCAAATTAAAACCCTAATTTCTTCCACCTCCATCCTCTCCTCCTTCCTCCTCCCCACTCCACGGCGAAGCTCGGACTCACCATGGCGAAGCCGTGCTCGTGAAGAAGACAAAGGAACCATCGACAATAACAACAGATTCCCACTTTAAGGTACCCAACTTCTCCGTTTGATTTCTCTCTCGATTCTAGTCCGTTTTTAGATCCGTAAATTCGTGTAGAAAGCCCACATGACCCTCTTCGAGATCCCCTAGGTGGATTTCGACATGCCATCCAACTTGCTCGAAAAATTGAGACAAAGTTGGAGAAAACCCACTTTTCTGAAATATTAAAAACTGTTTTGAAACATCAACTTGTCGGCCAATTTTCTCGCTGTCCATTAAACTTTCGTAAAAATTAATTGAAGGCAATCAAAAACAACATAACCGAGATTGTAACGCACCTTCTGGGGTCATTTTTCATGTAGTATGTAGAAAGTTACACGTTGTTAAAGTTTTACGAAAAATTATAAATTCTGTTTTCAAAAAAGTAGAAAAACACCCGATACGGCGGGCGCCCCGACAAACCGGGCGACGTGGTCACGCACTATACGCATCGAAAGGCATGTATGGATGTTGTCGACGTGTGGGAACTGACGGAAGTCGATTTTGTTGCATGTGTGCAACGAAATCAGTGCGTATCCGTCGAGATACCCCGTATCGACCCTTTGCAAATTAAGTCACAACTTTGTGCACACTCATCATATCGCGATGAAACTTACGCCATTGGGCTCAAAATATTTTTTTGGTCCTGTGAGCCAAGTTTGGTCCGATTCTGAGACCGTTGATCGGGACGCTATTTTGGCGGGCCCACAATCCCACTCAACGGGCGATTTTGTGTACAGCCCACCGGAATCCAAAATTGGTCATACCGTTGGGTCGTCTCCTCAAAACAAATCTGTATACATGTAGTTTGACGACTTTAGAGACCGTAGATTTTGGCACGCATTTCGGTGCAAAGCGGGTCCAACGGCGAAAATCGTTTTGACCCAAAATTATGATTTTGCCCCTGTTCCAGAATTTAACTTTTGGACAGGTGTTTCCTAGGCATATCTTTTATTCCAAACTCGTTCGTGATATTTGTTTCAGCATCCGGAGCTTCTTGTGGATTTTGACTTTCGTGTAGACGATTCTGATTGTTGGATTTTGCTGCTTCTCGCACCACCCTCAGTCAAGATACCTTGCCATTATATTGTTTATATTCAGTTTGTATTTTATTACATATCACTGTTTATTTATTTTCAGTTCTTACCGTTCCTGATTTACTGTCTGCTCAGTGATATTAGATATACTTTGTTATTATCCATTGATTGCATGTAGACTTAGAGTTAAGAGACTACCGTTTGTAGTGTATTACATATACCTTGACACAGTTATACCACGAGGAGGTGTGAGATGAGTAGCATGTAGAGGTTCTTGTGTGTGGGCTGATCTCTCATGCGCATGCTATAGGGCTAACTGCTAATAGAGGTATGTTAGGAGATTTAGCAGTTAGTAGAGGTATATAAGAGATGGATGTGACTCTGTTAGGCATTGGGTGGGAAGAACAGTTCCTTAACGTATGGGCCAAGTATGCACTTCCCTATTGCCGATTATCTCCGCAGGAGATACGGTCCTGGATCCTGATACTGATTTACTGCTGGCCTCTGACATTCGATGAATGTTATGCTTTGAGGTCCCTGGTATCCTGATGGGCCATACCTGAGATTACTGCTTCTGAGCCAGAGTGCCCATGCGTCGAAGGTTTGTTCTTAACTGCATAAACACTGTAGTACATTTAGATTACCTTATTGTCGTCTTTCACTTATTTCGGTTTGTGACATATTATATATTCAGTTTATTATGGCATGTTCTTTATGTATCTTGTTACGTCCCTCTGAGGACCTGGTTATCTCTCCAGGTGTGTGCTTCTGTGATTTTGTAGGTGTTCTAGCCAAGGCCATGATCTTCTCCATTCTTTCGAAGACGATTGCGCTTGATTCGTCTCGTTATTTTATCGTTCACTTCTTGTACATTTTATTTGAGATAGTTAGTAGTGGACTTTGTCTCCGCCGAACGATTGTATATACGACAAATTCAAAGTTGCTTTTATATCATTTATTTATCTAGTGGATGAGATTTAGTTATTATGGTTCTACTGCATTTTACAGCTTATGTATTCATACGAGGATTCCATATATTGGAGTATACTTCGTATGTATACAGCTGGCATGTCGATGTACCTAGTCCTACGTATTTTGGGGCTGGGGTGTTACATGTTTTTGTGGTAGCCCATGCAGGTCAAGTTGTCACTTCGGTTACGTAATTGTACCGATGTGAGCCTGCAACATAGGATTAAAATCTAGGAATCTCATCCAAACAGCTTGACCTCTTCCCTTGGCTTCAAATTTCGAACTCTTGTTCGACCTCCTTGAACTGCATCTTGCTCGATTCCTTTCTAACGTCGATTCTTATTTTCATGCTTAGTGTCAACTAGAAAGATGACTACAATAGTATATGCTCATAGGTCAAACACATGGCTAGAATGGTTATATTGGCAATTGGAATACATTTAAGACTCTAATTGAGTTAAAAGGTTTTTTTAAAAAAAAAAGTATGATTTAATGATTGGTAATTTGTAAAGTAGGATACTACCAAGGAAGGTTTTAATCTTGAGATTTCTAAATAGTAAACACCATAGGATTGATACTGCAAGAAGGAGAGAGAGGAAAAAAAATAGCTAGAATCATTGCACCATTGATTGGCTTTTTGAGATTTGATATTTATGATTTATTGGGTTATAGTTATACATCTTTGCACAAGGGTAAAAATCGATTTGCTCTTCGAGTTGTGATATTTATGAGTTTTGGGTGATAGATATACATCTCTGAACAAATAAAAAAAATTTATTTGATTTTCGAGTTTTGATGTTTATGATTTATTGTATTATAGTTATACACCCATGAACAGTTGTAAACTTGGTTTGAAAATGATCTTAGCTTTTAAAAATGGCCATAGGAATTATTTAAATTTGAGTTGTACAACTTGCGATTTTCATGTTTAGTAAATTTTGAATTTTAAGTGGAAGTAATGACGGTGAATTTTGGTTTAAAATATTTGAAAGTTATGAAAATGATCTTCAGAAATTTTTATTTTAAATGGTGTCTTATGATTGAGGATTTACAAATCTATTTAGATTTTTGGTAAAAAAAAAAGATTTTGACTGATAAGATTATTTAAATCAAAAGTTTAATGTCGGATTGCTAATTATAAAACTTTTTGGAGAATTTCGAAGGATGTTATGGAAAGTTATTTTGATTGATTAAAGGAAGTTACCATTTAAAAGTTGTGATTTTGTTGGAATAACTTAGCATGAATAGAAGTTAAAATTGATGATAGCATTGAGCTTAATTTTGATATTGCTTTTAATATGCTAAGAGTTTTGTTATGAGTTATTTAAAAATTTTAGAGTGTTAAATTTTTGATTGATTGTAAATTTTTATGGATTCGTAAATTATGAACTCTTGAGTTAAATGTTGAATTTAAACGTTAATTTTGGAAAAGGTTATTAGTAACGAGATAAAATTTTGCTTTGAGATTTAAGAAAGTGATTTAAATTTTTATGATAAATTTGAACGGCTTAGAAAGAATACAAATTTTGGTGGTATATTTTTGAAAGTTTATTTTTGAAACTTTTGGAGGATACTTGAGCTAAAATTTTAATGGTAGGCCCCAAGATAACCCTACTGAGTATTCTACACTAATTGCCATGTCACTCATGACCATGATAGTAGTTTATACACAAGTGTTGTTAGTGATCTACCCAGCTATGTGACTGTATTACCACCTCGACTTACTCGACCTTCCTTCAATTCTAGATCTTTTAATTGCGACCTTCTAACCCATTTGCAATTGGAATAATGAGTTAATGGTTCCTTAACTGTGTTCATCTAGGAGACTATCTTCTCTCCGGAATTGTGTTCCTAAATTATTTTTAATGGATTCATTAATTAATTTTATTTCATGCTTTAGCTTGATCTTCTTTATTTTGTGCATTAGTTATCACCTCGTGAACTCCGACTTTCTATTTTAGATCTTTTGGCGTCCCTTACCATGACTTGGATATTTGGAGCACAACACTACAGTTTTCCTTCCAACAAATTTCACATATAAGACCTAGACAAGCCCATCTTCCTGTAGACATATCATGTCCCACCAAAACTCATCTCCTTGTACTCTATTTCTTGATATGACCTTATGGTCAAAATGGCCAAACTATAATCTTTACCATGATACCGATATATTTTTTCGACCACAGATAGGGATTCAAACTCGACTCAAATCTTTCTACCGATATATGATTTTGTTCTACTTAATTCCTTAAATGCTTAAATTTGTGTTTTATCTTGATTGCTCGACTCATTGTCCCATCACACTACTAGTTTAACTCTTGTAAGTTGGATAGAATACCTCACCACCTAACAAACCTTTTTTCCTTGTGAACCACATTGGTAAGTTCACTTAGACTATAAATTCAGAGGACCCTACCTTATCTAGTCTACCAAGTCATAAATGAAGAAACACTAGGAAAACTGTATAGGCCCAAACTTCGGGCGATCCTTGATTTTAAAAGATCCGGAACTATTTAATTTCCTTCGATATTACCTCCCTTACTTATATTTCAACAACCTGATGCTGCTAATTTAGCCTTGGTTTTGCAAGCTTATCTTTTTCGAGCTTGATTATGACATATTTTATTGGGTGCACCCACTAACATATTGTCTAATCAGAACCGGTGCATGATGGTCTGATCAACCTATTGTACTTTGGTTCGCTTATCATAACTTATTCTATGCGAATGGAGACATAGTTAAACTTGCATTAGAGTCTCATCCGCGACCGCCTTGACAATTCTCTTTTGAATTATTTTTGCCGCCTATGAACCCCACAAATTGTACTCAATATATAATGCCATCTTTGAAACCTTTGTTGTTCTTGTCTTTTACTTATTTGGAAAGACAAGGCACTGTACTTGCTAAGATAGACTCAAGGTATCATCCTTGGTTGCCCAATCGGTTAATTATACACAAATGTAGATAGCCACCGACCGACTCATGTGGCTATATCCACGCCTTTAACTACTCCTCATTTCTCAACCCTAAAATTATTATCGTGTCCTTCCAATTGTTCTTGAGCACTCGATAATGATTCTAATGATTCACTTAAATCAAACTCTCAATCGAGGCGATTAGTCTCCAGTTTCTCTCAAGGAACCATATCTCTCAAACGTCTAATTATTCTCTTTGATCTACTCAATCCCTTATTACTCTCCAATTTGGATTATCGAAATTTTGCTACCTTCACTAGCAACCCTTATTCAATTCCATAATCATGATATATTTTTCTATATATCGACTCCACAATTTTACATTGCATGGTGGTGTTGAACGCCGTTTTATCGCCTCCACCCAAATTTAATTGTATGTTGGTATTGATAACTCATTTCTACACCTCCACCCTATCTACCTTATTATTCCTAAATTTTGAGAACAAAATTCTTGTAAGTTGGGTAGGATGTAAAATCCCTATTTATTATTATTTTTTATTAATTTATTAGACTTAAAAATGAATTTATACAATTTATGATTTTATTTTTTTATATTTTTTGATGACCCGGTTTGGCTAATTCAGCCCGGACAAGGCCCGAACCAAATTTAAGCCCATGTGAGCATGGGTGGTGACTAAGGTGGCCATGTGGACATATTTTATGTACGTAAAAATAATTTCTAAATTATTTTAGAATTTCATTTACAATTTCAAATTATTTAACTATTTGTGCAATTATTGGTATTTTATTTATTTTAAATAATATTTTACAAAATAGTACATTTTGTGGACCCGAAAAATGGTGTGCAGTAAAAGTGCACTTATTGGGTCGATCTTATTAATTTATTATTATTAAAGTTATTTTTGGAGAGATTTAATCACCATGTTTCCTATTTAAATATTATTATTATTTTAAGTTGATTTAATAAGAATTGAATTTATATATATATATATATTTTATATATATATATATATATATATATATATATATATATATATATATATATATATATATATATATATATATATATATATATATATATATATATATTTTAAGTTGATTTATATATATATATATATATATATATATATATAAAAAAAAAAATATATATATATATATATATATATATATATATATATATATATATATATATATATATATATGCTCAAATATATTAAATAATTGGATAGTTGACTTTTAAATGATATTTGGATTTTAAATAGATATATCAAATATCATTTAAAAGTCAACTATCCAATTATTTAATATATTTGAGCATATATATTTAATATATTTGAGCATATATATATATATATATATATATATATATATATATATATATATATATATATATATATATATATATATATATATATACCCATGATTATAAATATATAGAAAGGTTAAAAAAAGATTTAGTAAAAAAAAATATAAAGGAAAGAAAGTGGTGGGGGCCGACCTCCACCACCAACACCAACTTCAGCAAGCTTGCAGCACATATGCCATGGATATACGTATAATATATATATATATATATATCAATATATATAAGTTGTTGATAAAAAGATAAGAAAGAAAGAAAGAAAAAAAATGTATATCATGGAGTGGTCGGCCCCACCACCTGGCCGACCACCAACACATGCATAAGGAGCAGCAGCTCCTACATGGGGCGCCCCTCCCCCCCTTTAACAAAGCAGCAAGTTCCTTGGCCGAACCCATTACATGTATATATATATATTATATATACATATATATATATATATATATATATATATATATATATATATATATATATATATATATATATAAATATATATATATATATATATGTTAGCCCAATGATTATTTCATGTTTTTGAATATGGCTAATCAATTAAGTTTAACATATCGACGTCACTAATATTCATGTAATCACTATCATGTTGCTACTTAAACTTAGTATTGTCCTAAATGTTCTATATCATATTGCTATGCTTGTATTATATTATTCTATTTGTCTAACATGTTCTTATAGACATGCAGTAAGCATGATCAAGCTTTGTCAAACCAGGACATATGCAATGGAGAATTATTGATGGGCCAAAGACGGCATTACACAAGAAGATTTCTCTGAACCGCCTAACGACCTATGCCGTCAAGTGAAAAAGGCGTCTTCAAGTCTGCTCAAAGTTTTGAAGAAAGGCGTCATCAAAGGGCTCTTGGTTTTCCTATTTTATCAATGTAATTTTGCATATTTATTGAGTCTAGGAATACGATGTACACTGCATCGTACTGGCAAATAGGCTACCCAAGAAACGTTTTCAAAATACCCTTTCGTTTTGAAAACAAGCCCACTTACAAAAGCCCAAACTACTTCCTAACTGTTTGACTTTTCAAAAAGCCCAAAACCAATTTGCAAAAACCCTGACAGAACTCCAACAGAACTGGGACAGAATTCGGCCAGAGTTCGGCCAGAATTCGGCCAGAGTTCGGCCAGAGTTCGGTTAGTGAACGTTGCTTTTTGAACTTGGTCTTCCTGCAGTTACGGATCCCACCGAGATTTTCTCATCGAGTTCTGCCCGAATTCTGTCAGAATTCTGCCTTTGGAAAAACTATAAATAGAGAAGGATTTCGATCATTTCAACTCACCAATTCACTTTCATATCTCTTCTCTATCAGCCTACTACTTCTTTCAAAGTATTCTGAGCTTTCATTTTCAAATCCCAAGCCAGTTACAATCCTCTAGTCGATTTGCCAGTACGATACGGTCTAGAAGTTTCAGAGTGGTTGTAATCGGAGGCTTGATTGAAGTTACACACTTCACAATTGAAGTTGGACGAGTACTTCGGATCAAAGCTCGCGTTGTAGAAGTTGCAAGAACTTCGGATGAAAACTTGTGATGATTTTCCATAGTGGATTCAACTGGTAGCAAGAGTTCTACCGACTGGACTAGTCCTCAACAGAGGGAAACCAGTATACATCCTTGTGTTTGCGTTTGCTCTCTACTCTCTACTTTTTATTTGCATATCTGTGATATATTATCTGTGATCTTGTTACTAACATTTTTAAATAGTTAAATTCCGCTGCCTACTCTATTCACCCCCCCTCTAGAGTATTACGCTTTACAACTCGTTCCTACAATCGGTCCTACAATATATATATATATATATATATATATATATATATATGAGTTTAGCAAATTAAAACCCTAATTTCTTCCACCTCCATCGTCTCTTCCTTCCTTCTCTCCACTCTACGGCGAAGCTCGGACGCACCATGGCGAAGCCGTGCTCGTGAAGAAGACAAAGGAACCATCGACAATAACAACAGATTCCCACTTTAAGGTACCAACTTCCCCGTTTGATTTCTCTCTCGATTCTAGTCCATTTTTAGATCCGTAAATTCGTGTAGAAAGCCCACATGACTCTCTTCGAGATCCCCTAGGTGGATTTCGACATGGCCATCCAACTTGCTTGAAAAATCGAGACAAAGTTGGAGAAAACCTACTTTTCTGAAATATTAAAAACTGTTTTGAAACATCAACTTGTCGGCCACTTTTCTCGCTGTCCAGAAAACTATCGTAAAAATTAATTGAAGGCAGTCAAAAACAACATAACCGAGATTGTAACGCACCTTCTGGAGTCACTTTTCATATAGTATGTAGAAGTTACACGTTGTTAAAGTTTCACGAAAAATTATAAATTATGTTTTCAAAAAAGTGGAAAAACACCCGATACGGCGTGCGCCCCGACAAACCGGGCGACGTGGTCGCGCACTATACGCATCGAAAGACGCGTATGGATGTTGTCGACGTGTGGGAACTGACGAAAATCGATTTTGTTGCATGTGTGCGACAAAATCAATGCATATCCGTCGAGATACCCCGTATCAACCCTTTGCAAATTAAGTCACAACTTTGTGCACACTCATCATATCGCGATGAAACTTGCGCCATTGGGCTCAAAATATTTTTCTGTCCTGTGAGCCAAGTTTGGTCCGATTCTGAGACCGTTGATCGGGACGCTATTTTGGCGGGCCCACAATCCTACTCAACGGGCGATTTTGTGCACAGCCCACCGGAATCCAAAATTGGTCATACCGTTGGATTCGTCTCCTCAAAAAAATCCATATACATATAGTTTGACGACTTTAGAGACTGTAGATTTTGGCACGTATTTCGGTGCAAAGCGGGTCCAACGGCAGACATCGTTTTGACCCGAAATTACGATTTTGCCCCTGTTCCAGAATTTAACTTTTGGACAGGTGTTTCCTAGGCATATATTTTATTCCAAACTCGTTCGTGATGTTTGTTTCAGCATCTGGAGCTTTTTGTGGATTTTGACTTTCGTGTTGGCGATTCTGATTGTTGGATTTTGCTGCTTCTCGCACCACCCTCAGGCAAGATACCTTGCCATTATACTGTTTATATTCAGTTTGCATTTTATTACATATCATTGTTCATTTATTTTCAGTTCTTACCGTTCCTGATTTACTGTCTGCTCAGTGATATTAAATATACTTTGTTATTATCCTTTGATTGCATGTGGACTTAGAGTTAAGAGACTACAGTTTGTAGTGAATTGCATATACCTTAACACAGTTCTACCACGAGGAGGTGTGAGATGAGTAGCTTGTAGAGGTTCTTGTGTGTGCGCTGATCCCCCATACGCATGCGATAGGCCTAACTGCTAATAGAGGTATGTTAGAAGACTTAGCAGTTAGTAGAGGTATATGAGACATGGATGTGACTCTGTCAGGCATTGGGTGGGAAGAAAAGTTTCTTAACGTATGGGCCAAGTATGCACTTCCCTATTGCCGATTATCTTCGTGGAAGATACGGTCCTGGATCCTAATACTGATTTACTGCTGGCCTCTGACATTCGATGAATGTTATGCTTTGAGGTCCCTGGTATCCTGATGGGCCATACCTGAGATTACTGCTACTGAGCCAGAGTGCCCATGCGTCGAAGGTTTGTTCTTAACTGCATAAACACTGTAGTACGGTTAGATTAATTTATTGTCGTCTTGTCACTTATTTCGGTTTATGACATATTATATATTCAGTTTATTATGGCATGTTCTTTATGTATCTTGTTACATCCCTCCGAGGACCTGGTTATCTCTCCAGGTGTGTGCTTCTGCGATTTTGCAGGTGTTCTAGCCAAGGCCGTGATCTTCTCCATTCTTTCGAAGACGATTGCGCTTGGTTCGTCTCGTTATTTTATCGATCACATATTGTACATTTTATTTGAGATAGTTGGTAGTGGACTTTGTCTCTGCCCAACGATTGTATACATGACAAATTCAAAGTTGCTTTTATATCATTTATCGAGTGGATGAGATTTAGTTATTATGGTTCTACTGTATTTTACAGCTTATGTATTCATACGAGGTTTCCATATATTGGAGTATACTTCGTATGTATACAGCTGGCATGTCGATGTACCTAGTCCTACGTATTTTGGGACTGGGACGTTACACAGTTTATTAGCACCTTGCAGGGGGTAGCTTTTGAATGGTTCTGCAGTCTGCCTGACGGTTGTATTAATTCTTTCAAAGACTTAGAGAGGTTATTCCTCAACAAGTTTTACGAGAGTGGCATGCATATTAGTATGTCCACCTCATCGAGACCAAGTAAAGGAGGACTGAGTCTGTCATTGCTTTCATTGAACGCTTCAGGCGGCTAGCGTTGAAGATGCCCTTCGGCATACCAGACTCAGAACTTATGGATACTTGTCGACATAACTTCCTTCCTACAATAAAGTTCTTTCTGGGTATACATAAGTATGATACATGGCCCGCTTTTATTGGGACCGCTGATGCTGCTGAAAAAGACGTTCCTAATCTTGAATTCCTGGGGCTGAAAACACCTAAATCTGAAGATAAGGGCAAGCATCCTCAAACTATCCCTGTCCGTGGGGGTAAAGGGAAAGAAGTCTTAAAGGTCGACACTTCCTAGGGAGCTTTCAATTCTCAGGGTGCCTCTGACAAACCTAAGGAGACTTTCTTCTTTGACGAAGACGATGTCATTACCATTTTTCACACAATGACGAAGGGTAATAAACTGACATTGCCTCCACCACGACGTCCTGCAGAGGCGAACCAACTCAAAAATCCCAAGTACTGTCTTTATCATTAGTATGTGCATCACTCTACCAAGGATTGCATCGTCCTGAAGAAGAAGATACAACAGTTTATTGACAGCCAAGTGATCAACCTCGAAGCTTAAGACAAGGTCGTATCTAACCTGATCTCTCTTCAGTTTGGTGACTTTCCTCCCACATAAGTCCCAAATGGCGTGATCCCGATCCCCAAAGCAATAATGAAAGTCGTCAACCTGCCGCCAGCTTGCAACTCAACCTTGGTGCTACTAACGACTGAACGTGGTGAGATCATGTGGGTCCATCCGGACCTTGTGCAAGAAATGATACAGGGGGTGGTATCTTCCAAAGCAAAAAAGGGCAAGAAATATAAGTCATGCCATATGGTGTCTTCTCCCATCTACAAAGTTCTATCTGGCGAGACGCGATCGGGGAAGGCTTACCTACGGACTTACGACCCCGTACAATAAGAAGCAGTAACTTCTCAAGCTCCTGCTGCCCCCACAAGTTCAGAAACCGGCCCGTCTAAGCCTTCAACTACCGACAAAGCCAAGTAGAAGGAGACGCAATTTGACAAGTCTTTGAAGACGCCAACACCCGAAGGCATGGATTAGCCCTACAACTTCGACATAATGGCACAGCTGGCCAATACACCTGCCAGGTTGTCTTTGTTCGATCTAATGCAACTCTCCAAAGAAACGCAGAAGGCCTTAAGTAAGGCATTACTACATGCCGACTCTTATCTCGCCGAAGTCAAAGCTCCCGCTAAAGACCTTATCTCCTGTCCCCACTGCCACAGTACTATAGAAGTGGTGCCCAATATCACCTTTTCGCAGGAGGACATGCTACTAAAAAATAATTGTCATGATAGACCTCTGTACTATACAGGGTATATCGGGGCGATTAAGGTGGATCAGATGCACATCGATCCAGGTTCCTTCCTCAGCATCATTCCTAGAAGTTTGCTTCAAATTCTAGAAATCCCTCTACACAATATATCTTCAACCAATACAACTATCATGGCTTTCAATGCAGAAAAAAGCCACCCTCTGGGCAAGATCCGTCTCAAGTGCCAGATCGGTGATCTCTGAACGAAGGTTTCTTACTATGTAATCGATGCCAATGTATCCTACAACGTCTTGTTGGGACATCCGTGGATACACGAGAACATAATTATTCCTTTCATACTTCACCAGTGCTTCAAGTATGTCAACAGCGATGGCGTCGTGAAGACAGAGTTTGCCGATGTCGATCCTTTTAAGGGCATCGAAGCCTACTATGGAGATTCGGTACTTTACCAATCTCAGCCCTCCAACGATGACGGCAACGAAGCTAACGATGAGGCTGAAGCAAGTACATCCTCCAATGATGGTCCCTTGATTATTCGAGTCAAAAGACATACTACTCCAAAAGTACTCCAAAGCGTCTCACAATCTGGGTGAAAAAGAAGAACCCTTATAAGGTCAAACCATTGACCGTCACTCTCCGTAAGACACCTCGGGTGGAACCTGTTGAAGTCCGTCCTCCCAATCCTGAAGAATTATCCTATGTGGTGAACTTGGCCAAGACTGTGGCTCCTCTTCCAGATAATGATCCTCTCAATGAGTATATCAATACTCATAATAATGTACCTTTAGCGGATGATATTATCTCTGGAGAAGAACTTGCGTATTTTCTTAGTAAAGGTTTATCTTTGAATTACTCCAATGTCAATCAATCTGTAAACCACTACATAGATACGATATACGCTCTAGAGCACGACATAGAACAACACCTCTGCATGCCGGTCATGACGCCTCACCTCGAAAAAAAGTTTACCCAGAAGATATCCACTACTTCATCGTTCCAGCCAGAAAGAAGGATAAAGAACTAATCATCTTCGGTCGGATAATTGGCGAAAGAAAGTTCGTTCCGGACTCTACTTCTCCCAATCACAACAAGGATGCTGACTATGACTCTGGAAAAAAGCAACTTTTTTGATATAGTTGGCAGGCCAAGAATATCATCCAGAACATGGGATGTGACATAAAAAGCAACCAGGGACTAAACTACGGCCGGGGATGATGGTTGCCAATACGTCACTTTGCTCCTCCCGGCAAACCCGAGAACTATTATCAACAAAACGGTATTGGTTTGGGTTATGTCACTCCTCCAACAACTCCCGAAAGATCAGATGATGAAGCAGATCGTTGTTCTCATTCTTCTGATTCCTGTCTCTGGGATTCAGACTCCAGTATTGGCGACATGATCAAAGCAACTCTGTCCGTCAACATGGTGTCAGTTGACCAAATTATGGACGATGTCCAATCGATCGAGCTTGAACAATCAGCTCAAAAGATGGATACTAGGTGGGAGCTGCATTTTGAACAACGTAAACCACCTACCGAAGATGAAGTCGTCCAAGCCCATTTAGGAAATGAATCATCTTTTAAACCAATCTTTATCAGCAAAAGTCTGCTTGGCGATGAAAGACAATCTCTTATACAGCTTATAAGAGAATATATTGACATCTTTGCATGGATCTATGAAGACATGCCTGGCATGGACCCTAAGTTGCCATGTACCGCCTAAATATTTCGTCTAAAGCTACGCCAGTGAAGCAGCAGCAACGACGATTCCGACCAGATATCATGGAGGACATCGAGAATGAAGTCAAGAAGTTCATTGCCAGTGGATTCATTTGTGAGGAACAACACCCTGATTGGGTTGCTAATATTATCCAGTCATAAAAAAGAACGGTAAAGTTTGAGTCTGTATCGATTACCGTGATTTGAACTCTGCATGCCCGAAAGACGAGTTACCTCTACCGATCACCAACGTAATGATCAACAAAACTTGCGGCTTCGAGCAGATGTCCTTCATGGATGGGTTCTTAGGCTACAACTAGATCAAGATGTTTCCCGACAATGAGAAGCACACATCTTTTCGAACACCGTTGGGGGTATACTGCTATACGGTGATGCCCTTCGGATTGAAAAATGTAGGGATGCCATACCAGTGAGCCACGAACATAATTTTTCACAATCATTTGTGCAAAACAGTGAAATGCTGCATAGACGATATCGCAGTTAAAAGTCGTCTTAAGGGCAACTACCTCCAAGACTTGAGAATGTTGTTCGAACTAATGCGTGCACACCAACTCAAGATGAATCCAACCAAGCCTTTTCTGGGAGTCTCCAGCGGCAAGTTTCTTGGTTTCGTCATCACTTCAAAGGGTATACATCTTGACCCGAAGAAAGAGAAGTCTATCCTCGATATGCATCATCCAAGAAACCTCAAAGAGCTACGCGGACTGCAAGGAAGGCTAGTCTACATCAGACGATTCATTTCAAAACTTCCTGGAAGGTGTCAACCATTTACTCAGCTCATGAAGAAAGGCGTATCTTTCGTCTGGAATGAACAATGTCAACGCGCATTCGACGACATCAAGAAGTATCTCACAAGCCCCCCAGTTTTGGTGGCTCCAATAATAGGGAAGCCCTTTTTACTATATGTCCGCGCTATGGACTATTCTCTTGGTACCCTATTAGCTCAAAAGAATGAAGGCGACCATGAACAGGCAATCTACTACCTCAGCCGCACAATGGTGGGTGCCAAGCACAGATACACAACTGTGGAAAAGGAATGCCTTGTACTGGTATTTGCTATCCAGAAGACACGTCACTATGTGTCTGGGCAGACTATCCACATCATATCTAAAGTCAATCCTCTTAGAATACTCATGACTAAACCGGGTTCTCTCAATTTCCATTTAGCTAGATGGGCAATGTTGTTGACTCCATACGATATGTTGTTCGTTCCTCAGAAGACAGTAAAAGGCCAAGCGTTAGCTGATTTCTAACAGCTCATCCGGTGCCAGAATCTTCCAAACTCTACGACAAAATCCCCGATAAAGAAGTGGAGTCTAACACCGCAACTGAAGAAATCTCCATTTGGCGAATGTTCTTTGTCGGTGCATCAAAAACATAACCTAAAGGAAATATCGTGGCCGGAGTAGGCATCATGCTCGTGTCACCCAACCATCTGGTTATACATCGTGCATATTCTCTCATAGAACCCTGCACCAACAACGTAGCCGAATATAACACCCTATTGATCGGCCTACAACTGACAAAACAACTGGGAGTTGACTATCTAGAAGCTTACGGCGATTCCAAGCTAATAGTTAGTAAAGTCGGAGGGGATTATGAAGTTCGTCACGAAGATCTCATCCTATATCACAAAGCGATAATCGAGTTGGCCTCTACTTTCGCTGGATTCTTTATCGAGCACGTACCTCGACTACAGAATATAGAAGCAGATGCTCTAGCTGGTCTCGCTGCTTCCTTAACCGTCCCTACCAATAGTCAATAGTCGATCACAGTGTCTGGTCTAGAACTACTCTGTGTGAAAGATTCCTTATATATTCATCATAGTTACACAACGAAAACAAACGTCGATGTTAAAGACGGGAGATGTCCTTTCATAGACTACGTCGTCTATGGAATCCTCCCTGAGGACCCAAAGAAAGCAGTGTCTATCCAAAGACGATCCCTCATATTTTACTACGACACAGCTACCAAGATACTGTACCGATGCTCTTATGATGGGCTACTGTTATGATGTTTATTAGACACAGAAGCCAAATATGCACTCTGAGAGGCTCACGACGGAATTTGTGGTGCACATCAAACAGGCTCCAAATTACAAGATCGCCTCAGACGAATGGGTTATTATTGGCCCACGATGATAGCAGATGCTGTTGAATACGCAAAGAAGTGTAGGGCATGTCAGTTACACGCCAATTTCATTCATCAACCTTTGGAGTTTCTACACCCGACGACAACATCTTGGCCTTTTGAAGCCTGGGGTATGGACGTCATAGGTCCAATCAGTCCGCCATCTTCCAGAGGGCATCGGTTCATCCTAGCCATAACCGATTACTTCTTCAAATGGGCAGAAGCTATACCGCTCATCGAAGCGAAGGCGTCAAACGTGATCAGTTTCATCAAACATCATGTTATCTACTGCTTTGGCCTACCTTACAGGATCATCCATGATAATGGTCCACAATTCGTAAGCCATGCATTCTATCGGTTCTGTAATAGGAATCGAATCCAAAATATAGCCTCTACTGCCTACAATCCAGCGGCTAATGGGATAGCAGAAGCCTTCAATAAAACCATCAATAAACTTCTCAAGAAGTTCGTGTCTTCAAACAAACACGATTAGAATGAGAAGCTCGGTGAATGTATCTGGGCCCATCGTACAAAGGTCCGGACTCCAACAGGCAGTACGCCATTCTCTCTGGTTTATGGGAGTAAAGCAGTTCTTTCCCTAGAAATCTAGATTCCTTATCTGCGGGTAGCCTTAGCCAATGAGTTGACTACCAAAGAAAGCTACCGTCTGTTACTACAGGAGCTCGAAGCGCTAGGCGAAAAATGCTTGTTAGCTCAGCAGCGCATTGAGCTATACCAAGTATGCCTTTCTAGAGCCTTCAATAAAAAGGTGAAGTAAAGAATCTTCCAAGTCGGTGATATAGTCTTAGCAGTAAGAAGACCAATGGTCATGAGGCACAAAATAAGAGAGAAATTTTAGCCTAAATGGGAAGGTCCTTTCATTATAGAATTAGTGTATTATAACGGTGCGTACCGACTAACCAAGTCTGACGGTGACTTGCTCTTGATGCCTATCAACGGCAAGTTCCTGAAGAAATACTATGTGTAACATTTGGTAAATAATGTTCACATACATTCGGTCATGTAAATATATAGTGCAATGTTTATGTGATTCGAAAAATCATCTAACTAATATCCGTATTTCAAGAGTCTTGAATACGCCTTGGATAGTAGGTCCTCTAAAATATTTCTCTAGTGGAATCATTCCCGTCTTTGACTCTGTCTAAACTCGATTTGACGAAAACAAGTCACGTCCCTATTACCTCTGAATTATTTTTCGATAATTATTTTCCCAGTGGAATGATTAAGAAATGTTTTGCCATGTCCATATAACCTCTGAGCAATGCGTTTATCAAGGATAATCATGTCTATATTACCTCTAAATTATCCACTCCTACCTAATGTTATATCTTTTCACATCCATATTACCTCTAGTCAGATATAAAACATCCTCTGCTATTACGTCCATATTACCTCTATTAGCAGCTTCGTTCAACTTATTATCTATATTCAGAAAAAACTTGAGTATAAAATGGATAATGAGTCCACATCAAATTCTCCAGCGGAATACCCACCAGAAATATTCTTACTACGTCCACATTACCTCTAGTTCCGATATTTCACAAAACAACATTTATAAAGTTTTGAAAGCCAAAAGATTCATTACTCTTCATTTTAACGTCTATCAAGAGACGAAAAAAAAGGGATACAAGAGCCATGACAGCTAGAAGAAACAGTCACAAATAAAAAAATCTAAGGGATACATAGTCGATTGATATTGTCCTTTAGAGCTGCAAATTCGGCTTCAGACTTCACGGTAGCTCGACGACACGCCTCTTCTTGACGAGCGACTTCATCATGGAAGAGGATCAGACTCATGTGCTCTTCCTCCAACTTTACCAGCTGTTCTTTTAAATGGACGGATGTGGTGGCGGTCATGGCAGCCTGAGCCAAGTAGTCCTCCTGCTCAGATGTCGCTGTCCTCAAGTCGGCTTCCAGTTGAGCAATCTCGCTTTGGATCCGCATGATATGATTATACTTCTCGGTAATATGCACAGCCAGTTTATTCTTTGAGGTAGCACGTGCCTCACTTGCAGCGTTGAACTGACCATACTGATCATCCAATTCACTGATCTCTTGAATGAGGGTATCCTTTCTCGCCTGGAATGTAGCCTTCTCCTCCGCGAGAGCCGTAATCAAAGCCTCATCTTCTGCATGGAATAACGATGTCGGGCTCTATTATTTGGCATCCCAGAATCCGGCCACCTGACCCTCCAGATCATTCAAGACTTTCCTCAGAGTATTAGCCTGCTCTTCATAGCCAAAAATGCTCTCAAGGGCTGCCATTTGGCATTCGACAACAGCCTTCACAGGGCCAAATGCAACGTTCCGATTCAAGACTCCAGGAAGCTTTACTTTCAGCACAGAGTAGAAAGCTTTGACGACTTCCTGGGCCATCTCGTCGTCTTCAGTGGAGGTCGTCGGGAGGAGGCTTGGAGTGTTTCTTTCACTCCAGGAAGGGATACCTGACAAGAAGCCAAACCTGACAAGAAAATAGTATATACATCAGTAACAAAAAAGGGGTAAATGCAAAAGGGTTGTAATTTTGTATCTTCGGCTTGCTCAGCACCAGCCTCGGCTACGTCATCAGTCTTGGCTTTAGGGAAACCGAGAGTAGGTCCAGGCAGTTCAAGTAGAATAATATCAAGGCCTCGAGCGGCATCAGGCCGGGTATCCTCCTTAGTCCCAGCTGGACCAGGAGGAGGTTCAGCGATAGCCCCTCAGTAGGTTGTTCTACCTCTCTCTCTGCAGCCGATGTCGGCTCACTAACGGATCCCTCAGCACTAGCAAATTTAGACGAGCCGGGGACAACCTTTGTTCCTTTCCCAATGTCGGGGGATATCTTCACGAGTGATTCTTTTTCCTTGTCTACAAGGGAACATACAGTCATGGTTAGCCTCACGAGGAGCACACAAAATCGAAGTCAAAAAATCTCATCCAAAGAGAGACGCAAAGATAATGTACCCGCAGGAGGATGAGCCGATTGGACTTGATTCTCGTCCTACTCTTTCATTACAACTCCTATTGCAGACATATCCCTCAAAGATATTTTGTAGAAGGGACTGATCTTTTGATCGCCGTCATGGTCTGGGCCATCGCCGTGATCATCCCATCGCTCAAATCTTACAGCTGAAGAAGACCCGCCCTCATCTATCGGTCGAGGACGAGCAGGGGACACTGTCGTCACGTCCACCTCCTCAGACAAGGAGGCACCTACCTCAGCTAGAACTTCAGGTTCCTGTATAAAGGACAAATGCAAGGGCGAGAAAGCTTCTAAAGGCTTGACCAGAACGACTATAGAGTCTAGGAAAGGATCTACCTCCCAAATGGTAACGGCCTGTAACGTCGTCTGCCGAGAAGATCTTCTGGGAGGAGGCGAGCCGGCACTTACGTCCGCAACCTTCTTCCTCGCCCGAGAAACAACTACCTTCTTCCTTTTGGACCGTAGAACCAGTTGGGTGGAAGCTTTCCGCTTATGAGGAATGTCTGGAAGAGGTTCTTCAGTATCCTCTCTCCGAGGTGCTGCAACGATAGGCTCCTCAACAATAACTCTAAGCTGCGGCGCTGCAGCCGGTTCAACTGTGGGAGCGGTGCCTTCCTTTTTGTTACCCCCCATTGCGCGCACTCGTCCTATATCAGCAAGAGTAGGGGCAAACCTAGTCCCTAATATAAAACTCTGCTCACAGTCATACCGAGAAGAAAAGGTATTGACCTGAATATAGAACTTAGCAGCAGTAAAGGGCATGTGGGTGTTAGGTTTATATTTTGGCAAGGTAAAAACTACCCCCGTACATCTAGCATTGTAGCAGTCCCAGGCACGTGCCCCGTCAATCAGACCCTATCGACTGGAGATGAGGACTGGGATTGCCCAAGAGTAGCTAGCTGTAGCCGAATTGCCGTGTAAAGCGGCTCGGCAAATAAGGTTCCAAAAAAGTGTGGTTCCTATTCCTGAACACCATATGGAATGGCCTAATGGATTGGAGACAACGAAATGCCCCAATTGGAAGTCTAGTAGCGAGTGCTCCCTCATCTACTAGGGTGTCTTCTGTGCGACCACTGCCAGACGGAGGCGACACTCTGAAGAATTCATAGTTCTGCAGAAAACTCAAAGCTCTCTTGCAAACAGGCACCCCTGTAACGGTCCAATCTGTATCTCTGAATCTCCGAAGGAAGGCATCTCCCGCCAAAGAGTCTGTCATCAGCCCGGCATTCATCAATCTGGGATAATGCAGCACCAGCCATCCCATCAGATAGTAAAAGGGAAACTCAGTCCTCGCAAAGTCCTTTCTGTCATCGGATGTTATCGTGTTCACAACAAAATGTCGCAAACCCCGTTGGATGGCACAGACCATCGCTGGAAGCAGAGCAAGTTAGCGTCAAAAGGCCAGCTTTACAGCTGAAAGTATCATACCCCAGCTCATTCTCTCAATAGACCCTGAACCACCAGGGACTACGCAATCATGAATCCATATCATCAGGAAAGCAGCTAGCACTGCCTTTTCTGACATCTTGAACTCGGCCTGCCTGAAGAAATGATAAATTAGGGAGTTTTCCTCAGGATCATCACTATCCTCGGCATCTACAGCTCAGTGATCTGCCATCAACTGCTCTATCTTAGAGCTCGTCAAGGGCTTGCGAGACGAGAAAGTGACTGGGCCATCCCCCTCTTCTCTAGTGAAAATGTAGTTAGTCCAGGCCCTCGTATGTGGAAGGGACCCCTCAGTCTTACCCTTCTTCATAATCTGGTGACAAATAAAAAAGTGACAGAGTAACTCTTTGTACACCTCTATCAATTCGGAGTTCTCCTTCTCTAGATCCAAGAGCTCTGCATCACTGGGGACGTATTCTGCGTATGGCTACGTTTCGCAGGAAAGTTTAGATATCGCCTGCATCTCGTAAAGAGCCAAACCCATCTCCCCACCCGGAGTGAAGAAGGTGTATGTGTGATGGTTGTATAACTCTAACAATGAGATAAATAATGGCCAGTTAACCTTAATGCCATATTGGGTGGCTCTAACGGCATAAAGAAGACCGACAGCTTTAAGGGTGGCCTCGTACGTTGAGAGCACCCACCCAGTAAGGTCACTCCAGAATAGGACAGAATGTCTCCAACCTGCCATCCGCAGCTTCCCTTTCAGGTACGATTCCCTTTTTGACAACATCAATTTGGAGAGAGTCTCACCAGCATAGGGGTGAAGATCAGTCGGAACATCATTTATTATAACACCAGGTTGCAGCCCCCTCATGGAGTAGGACGTGGAACCCTTGACATACTTGAACGTATCCTTCTTCCGGTCACCAGAGTTGAATTGGATCCTTGTGCCAATAAAGATTTGTGGTGCCTTTTTGACAACATCAAGTTGGAGAGAGTCTCAGCAGCATAGGGGTGAAGATCAGTCGGGACATCATTCATTATAACACCAAGTTGCAGCCCCCTCATAGAGTTGGACGTGGAACCCTTGATACACTTGAATGTGTCCTTCTTCAGGTACGATTTGTGGTGCCTTGTGCCAATAAAGAAAAGACATTATTTTTTTCTTCTTTTTGTGTGTGTCCACACTTGTAAGGTGGACTTCATCCAAATTGATCCCAGGTCTTCTGTCAGTGTTATCCCTTAAACTTTGCTTCAAGTGTTGGGGATTGCAATGCACAAGTTGTTACCTACCTCTACCACTATCACTGGCTTCAATGCCGGATGACGTCATCCCCTAGGAAAGATCCGTCTTAACTGCCAAATCGAGAGTCTCCGAACTGAAGTCACATGTTATGTTATTGATGCCAATATGTCCTATAATATTTTGTTAGGATGGTCGTGGATATATGACAATCTTTTTGTAACGTCTACTCTTCATCAGTGTTTCAAATATATGAATGAAGAAGGAGTAGTCTGTACTGAATTTGTAGATGTCAATCCTTTTAAGGGGGTTGAAGTGTACTTCTCTGATGCAAGGTTGTATAAACCTCTAGATTAGAGACCCTCTGACGATGAACCATTGCATCTCGTGGTAGACAAGGAGGAAGATGTTAAAGGCGAGCTAGAAGAAGCATCTACTGATAAAACCACAGAGTAGCCTTTAGCCATATATTTGATGGGCCCTGTGTGGAATGAGCCAGTTGAAGCACCCTTGGCTATTTATTTGAAAGGACATGTATGGAAGGAGCCTGTCAAAACTCCACAAGAGATTCATGTAGGGGGTAGTACACCATTTGTTGTTGATCTTTGCAAAAACAAAACAAACATAAGGATAGAGGAGCCTCTAATAATTGATCTTAGGATAAAGAAAGAGAAACCTCTGGTGGTCGACCTAAGGACCAAGAAAGATGAACCATTTATAATTGATCTTCGTCGAAGCAAGCATCCAGTTCAACCGAATGAGCCCCTCGTGATCGATCTGACTCAGGCTGTGATCCCTGCAGGTGCAAATATTGTAAATAAACCTTCATGTATTAAACTTCCTGAGTATGTTTTCCTGGAAGAAGAAATCATGTACATACCTAATGACAGAGGTTCTACTTTTGATTACTTTGGTGTTCCTGAGATTGGTCTAAAAACTGTAGACTCTGTGTGTTCACTTATCACGAATATGAAGCTATCACTGCCTGTATCTAATTATTCTAAAAGTAGTACTACATGTTTATCATATGAGGATTCTTACTTTGAAGGGCCAGCTAGATCGATTGGTGAAACACCGATCATTTTTGGCCGAGCCAAGGTTCCTAATGAAGCTTTAATTTATAATACCAAACCGGGTAGAATCTAGCGTTACCGGTAAACTCCTCAAGCGAAGAATATTATTCAAAGAATGGGCTATGATTTGCATAGTCAGCAAGGTCTCAATTTTGGTAAAGGTCAACGTCTACCGTTTTGTATCCCAACTCCAAAAGGAAATTGTAAGGCTACTATAATTGGACTCATTCTAGGCTAGGATATGTAACTCCTCCAACTACACCAGAAATCTCAGACGAAGAAGATAGTGATATACATTCTTATTCTTATGATTCTTCAGTATGAGATTTAGATCAAAGTGTGGAATCAATATTTATGTTACGACCTGCACCCAGTATAGGGGCATGAGAAGTGGGTACGTCCAGCTGCAGTGTCGGCGAAAGAAGGCTATTCTAGGTCATGAACATAACTAACACAATGTAAAATACTCTCCAAAAGGAGGCCAATCATAGAAGGTATGACTCAATAACAATCTAGATGTAGAATATAGCACGATGTAATAGATAAGGGAATCCTCAAAACTGAGGTACAAATAGAAGTGAAATAAATCAAAGTTAACAAACACAAGTCTCAACATCTCCAAATTAATACAACTCTGAAATCAAAGACAACGACAGACATGAAAAGAAAGAACAGTCTAATCTATCTATACTATACATGGGTATCATCCTCAGCAGCTGCCTGAACCTCCCAAAGGTCCAGGTCACGAGTTTCATCTAGGCAAGCTCCATAGAAGGTAGGAAAGAACTCCTCAATGTCATCTGTAATATTTTCAACAGGCACTACACCAAAAGAGTGATTTTCCAATACCCCCTTTTTTATCACCAACGGTTTTTTACCGTTACTGATTACTAACGGTTAAAAGTGTTAGAAACATAACAAAACCGTCAGTATAAATATTAAAAACTTAAATTTTATATTTATATTTAGTTTTTAAAGCTACTAACAGTATGCAACCGTTAGTAAATAAGTTAAACACTTTTTAATATTCAAACATGTGCCAATCACGTGAGTGAAAAAGTGTTAGAGGGGGGAACACTTTTTCATTCCCTCCTATTTTTCCCGTGAGGAGTATTTTGGGGGGGGGGGAGGTTCCACGAGCCCTAGCTAGCCTCTTTTTTCCCGCGAGCCCTAGCATCTTTCTTCCCGTGAGGAGTATTTTGGGGGGAGGGAGGTTCCACGAGCCCTAGCTAGCCTCTTTCTTCCCGCGAGCCCTAGCCTCTTTCTTCCTGTGAGGAGTATTTTGGGGGGCGGGGAGGTTCCACGAGCCCTAACCTCTTTCTCCTTATTCTAGTACAGGTACATATCATCGGATCCTTCTTGCCCCGAATTAAACCCTCAAGCCCTTAAACTCTTCTCCTTCTCTATTAATGCTTAAAATCTCATCTTCTCAAACCTTAGGACTCGTGGATGTCGGCTCTGTACAAAGCAAACCACCGGTTGTGCACAAGAGGGCGGTGGCTGCTTCTTCTTCTCCCGTGGAAAGGAACAACCGTTGGTTAGTAAAATTGTTACATTCTGTACAAGATGGCTTCTTCTTCCTCTTCTTTCTATATTTGGTTCTTTTTTGTGAAAATAGTTCCATTTTGTTCTAAAAATCAAGAGAGATCCGATTGATTTTTTACTAAAAATGGGCGGTTGTGCACACGAGCACAAGAGGGCGGTTGTGCACACGAGCTCACCGACTGCTGTCAGTTTGATTTTTTTATACTAAAAGTGGGTTCATTTTGTGTCCTGTAGCTGTTGGATTCGCAAGAAGAGGGATCCGAGACCAAGAAAGACTGGGTTTAGGTATTATTATTTACATCTTTATTTTATATTTTTGTTTGTGAGATTTTATATGATCTGATGTTTGTTTCTTTGTTCTGGATCTGGTGTTTGTTGCTTTATTTATGTATTATTATGTTTTTTGCTTTGTTTAGGTATTATTATTTGCTCTATGATGATTTTGTTTGTATTCATTTAGCGTTGGTGAGATTTTATGAAACCAAGTTTTCCATGAAAGTAACAAATATATGCAGTAGCTAACACACAATTTGTTGAGGCAAGATTTCTCCTAGTCACAAAAATGTCCATTGCCATGGGTCAAAGTTCAGGATGCCACCATAGTATAAGCTTCTATAGTCGAACAATACATAGCATTGGTTGCTCGCAGCACGTGGAGTCGAACAATACATGTCTGAACTGTTAGTTTTTTAACCGTATTTACCATTATTTGTCTTAAGCATTGGTTGCTCGCAGCACGTGGAGTCGAACAATACGTGTCTGAACTATTAGTTTTTTAACCGTATTCACCATTATTTGTCTTAAACATAAACACAAAGGTAAATATCTATTATACGTTCTAATTTGGTTCTGCTCAATGTGTTTTCTTATGAATATGATTAGAACATGCAAATATTTTGTGCAATTATTTTCTATGAAAGATGGTTTTCTCTTTTTCATCTAATAAATATAAAGTTTATGAATTTATCCATTTAATTTCCATTTTATGTGTAGACGAATTTGGTAAAAGAAGGTAGGTTTGGTTTATTCCTGGAGGCACACACAATTTCACTTGTCTTCAAACCGTTGTCTTGAAATTTTGTACCTTGTTTTGTCTTGAAATGAAGGTAGGTACAGAATAAACTTGAATAAACCAAGACAGGAATAAACAAAATAAACTTGAATAAACTTATGACAAAATAAACTTGTGTGTGCAAAGTTTATGCTCAACTTGAATAAACTTGCAACTTATTTTGTCTTGAAATGAAGGTAGGTTTGGTTTGTCTTCAAACCAAGACAAGAATAAACAAGGTGCACGGTTTGTCTTGAAATGAAGGTCTTCAAGGACATGTTTCTATGTAATTTGTCATATACTTGGCTTCATGATCTAATTTAATTATCTTAATCTTACTTTTTATTAGGTTCACGGTTGAGAAAGGGGTAAACGTGCTTGCTATTATGTCTTCAAGAGAGTGGATTAAAAATCCACGCAGAAATAATGTCGAATATATAGTAGGTGTTCAATATTTCATGAACTTTGTGAAGAACCACTCTCCACCTGGGATCGGCACATGTCCATGTCCTTGTATGAAGTGCAAAAATTCGAACAGAATTATTTTTGAAAGAGTTGAGAAAAACTTGATCGTGTTTGGTATGTATCCAACATATGATGACTGGTACTTTCACGGAGAGAGGAAAGACATGAACGTAGTGGTAGATCCCATGCCACAAGTTACTGAAGAGGATGAAATCCAAGAAGAACATTTTGAGGATGTCGGGGGTGGGCTCAAAAACTTTGTCGATGATGCTTATGGAGTACATGATATGGCCCAAGCTACTTGTGAAGGGAACCACGGCGAGCCCTCTATAGTTTCTGGTAATCCATTTGTCAATGGTAATAAGTACCATGAATATAAGAGAAAAGCAAACGAGAAACTTTATCCTTCATGTGAAGATGGTCTTACAACTTTATGTGCAATTATAGAGCTTCATAACTTGAAGAAAGAGTTCAATTGGTCTGGAAATAGCGTGACTGAGTTGTTGAAACGACTGAGACGGTGGCTTCCAAAGGAAAATACACTACCTGACAAGTACCCCGTGATGAAACAAATGCTAAAAGATTTGGGAATGAAGGCCAAGTGCATCCATGCTTGTGAGAATGATTGCATATTGTACCATAAAGAAAATGCGGATGAGGTAGAATACCCTCGTTGTCAGACTCCCCGATTTAAAGTTAAGGAGACAAAGTCTGGAAAAATTATCACAAATCAACCAAGAAAGGTTTTGAGGCACTTTCCTCTAATTCCAAGATTAACTAGATTGTACACTATACCATGGATAGCTCAACAAATGCAGTGGCACAAGGAAGCAAAATCTTCTTGGCAATTCATGTGTCATCCTATCGATTCGGCTGAATGGAGATCTCTTAAAAGCAAGTGGCCAGAGTTTTCTAGAGAGGGACGTAATGTTTGGCTTGGGATTGCTACCGATGGATTCAATCCACATGGAGTTCTTTCTAGTGGTTACAGTTGCTGGCCAGTATACCTGATACCTTATAATCTTCCACCTCATTATGCATGAAATCACAGTTCCAGATGATGTGTTTGTTAATTCCTGGCCCGAAAGCCCCGAGTCAAGACATTGATATTTACTTAGAACCTCTTGTAGACGATTTGAAGCAACTTTGGGCAGAAGGAGTGACAACATTTGATATGGACAAGGGGGAACTTTTCACCTTGAGAGCAATATTATTGTGGGGAATTCTTGATTTTCCAGCATTCAGTAACTTATCTGGTTGTGTGACACATGGTTACAAAGCATATCCTATTTGTGCTATTGAGACAGAGTCTGAGCATGTTGCTAATAAGAATGTTTTCACAAAGTATAGGAGATTTTTGAAGGATGGGCCCCATATAGGGAAGTGAAACACGGATGGTACAAGGATGTAGAGCACAAGGAACCTCCAACACGACTGACAGGACCATCTCTTTTGGAGAGGCTTGATCGTATCAAATATGTACCAGATAAAATAACGAAAGCTACTTCTAAGAAATGAATGGCAGTTGAGGTAGACGGCAGTGAAGATTGTACTACAAATGAGGATAACAATGAAGGAAGACCAGCGTGGTATAAGAAGTCGATTCTTTTTTATTTAGAGTACTGGAGTGGTCATAAAGTATGACATACTATTGATGTGATGTACTCCGAAAAAAATATGGCTGAACATTTTATTAACTTAATGTTTGATAAAGGAAAACAATCTTCTAAGTATGCACTGGATAAAGCTCAGAAGCTACAATTTTGTCAATTTTTAAAAGATATAAAGCTTCCAACATGCCTTGCAACTAATTTGGACAGCCTTGTAAGTGTTCAACCACCAAGTTTGCATATTAAGAAATCATATGACTATCATGTCATTATCCAATATTTGCTTCCAGTTCTCGTTCAACATGTATATCCAAAGTATCGTGAGTTAAAATGAGCTATTTTGCAAGTAAGCTTGTACTTCAATATATTGTGCTCGAAGGTCTTAGTTCGAGAGCATGTCCAAGCTGCGAAATATATGATTGCTGAGGCATTATGCGTGTTGGCACATTATTTTCCACCACACTTCTTCGATATTAGTATTCACTTAATGGTGCATCTAGCCGACCAAGCTTTACTTTGCGGACCTACGGGATATATATGGATGTATTGTCACGCCCCAGAACCAGAATACTGGAGAGCGGGGGCAGACATAGCCAGCTACGTATATTGAAATGGAAACCACCTCGATATACGGTCACGGCTGTCTAGATATGTGAGGGTTTTCTACAAGACAACAGTCTCTTATAGTCATGAACAAGCCTAGTGTCTCAATCACCACAAGTAAGTAAAGTCACAAGATGTATGATCATTAAATATACAATAATAAGGCGTCCCAAATATTACATATTCAGCTGATCATGAAGCTAGTCGTTACAAAATGTTAGGACTAGCAAGAGTTTAGTTATACATGATCAACCCTAGGATTTGTCAATCATGTTTACAGCCCGTAGGCAGACAGTAAGTAAAAGTGCTCCGAGCTAACAGGTGCTCGTCGGCTAAACGCCTCAAAAGAATAATTTTTACAATAGAGTGAGCGAAACAAAATAGAAAACCCACTCTTGGCCCAGATTCCGTCTAGTGTTCACCATTGGATTGGAAGCTTGGTAGATCCTCGGGAGCTGCTCCAAAATCTGGCCACACAAAACCAGCTGGGTCAACCCCAGAAAGAGCAAGTGCCACAAGGGGGCCACGAAATAAGAACAAAAGCCAGCAATCAGCATAGAAAATCTAATATTAAAACTAAAATTGCGAAAATATGTCAGGATGATATACGACGAGATAACCATGGGACTATTCCGATAGCCAGGTTACAACCCGTAACCCAAACAAGGACCGGGGTTGTAACCCTTCATCTGAACAGAGCTTGGTTTCCCACCATTTATCGACAAAATAAGTAATGTAAGTAATCATGACAGGAAGCAATCTTGCATGAGATCAAGACATAGCTAGACTGGTTATACCTCATTCAATTAATCACGGCCAAGCAGATCCTACGGCTTGCTACTTTAACTAACTTGGGTTTCACAGGCCTAATTACTAACAAGATGTAGTAAGATTGTTCCACAGCCACAAGCCCTGTAGACCATCCAGGCTACCCAGGACGAAAGATTAGGGTTGAATTCAGGTGGGTACATCGCCCGGAAGACAAATGTACCCTTAGGTGACTTAGAGGGTGCAACACTCGACGGTGTGTTGGAAATGTGCCCTACTCGACGGCAGGCTACAGATCCTAAGAGCGTCCAGGTAACGGGATTGCATGTAGCTGTGTCAATCTTTTCATGACTACTGTGTTATTCTAGTTATTAACCTTAATCCATTTTAGTAGGTACTCCTGACCGTGGTACTCAGGAGTTCCATCCTAGACATGATGCAAGACTGGACAAGTGGATTAACAAGCAAGCAAGAAAGAACCACCCACGGTGTCAAGACAGGTCAGTTTAGGTTATCAAGTCATGTCAAGTCAGGAGTGCGCCGCCACGGGCCACTATCAAGTCAGGTTGGTCATGTCAGGAGTGCACCACTACGGGTCACTGCCGTGTTATGCAAGTTCTTGCCATAACATGCCATGTACAATAGTCATTCTAAAAATATTAAGTAAAATCAAGTTCATGACAAAAGGCGTAAGGTTATAAAATGGGCGTAAAATATCTAATAAAATATCAAAATACGGGGTTATAGAAGAGCCAAGCTTAAAGAAATAAAACCAAAACTCCAAGAGTCAGTGGACTAAGCAAGGGGTCAGGGGAGCAGCGTACGAAAAGGTCACACACGCTGAGAGAGCAGCGTAGGTGAAAGTCACGCACGCTACAGGGAGCAGTGTGTGAAAGTCACGCACGCTACAGGGAGTAGAGTGTGAAAGTCATGCACGCTACAGGGAGCAGTGTGTGAAAGTCACGCATGCTCAAGGGAGCAGTATACGTGAAAGTCACACACGCTCAAGGAAGCAGTATACGTGAAAGTCACGTACGCTCAAGGAAGCAGTATACGTGAAAGTCACGCACGCTCAAGGGAGCAGTGTGTGAAAGTCACGCACGCTACAGGAGAAGCTGTGTGAAAGTCACGCACGCTCAAGGAAGCAGCATACGTGAAAGTCACGTACGCTACAGGGAGCAGCTGCGTGAAAGTCACGCACGCTCAAGGAAGCAGCATACGTGAAAGTCACGCACGCTACAGGGAGCAGCTGCGTGAAAGTCACGCACGCTCAAGGAGACACGCTTCCAACAGGAAGCGTACTCAAGTCTGCGTACGCAGCACTAAAGAGCGCGAACACTGCTCACTGTCTTCTCCAAATAGCAAGAACACCAAGGAAGAGCCCAAAGCTTCACCAGTTCATAACTTGGCCATCCCAACTCTAAATCCGGATTTCCAAGGCTCCATCTTGGGTGAAACTGAAAGCACTTCCACATGGAAACATCAGAACTCAAAGAAAGCCAACCAAAATGGATCAAAACATATAAAATCCTAAAATAGCAATAACTTAGATCTACATCAACAGAGACTCCAAATCATAAAAACCCAAGAACTAATGTTGATTTCGATGTCCTAAACTAGCAAATGGACAAAGAAAAGAGGGTCCTCATGTAGTGGTAAGATGCACTTGCCTAGGGTTAGGAGAGTTGTGTTGAGGAAGGAGAAGAAGAAGAAGAAAGAAATTTATGGAGGAAGTAATGAAGAGAGAGAGTGGTAGGTGGAGTTATAAAGAGGGGAAGTTGCGGTGGGGATGAGGAGTAGCATAGGCTAAGGTGATCCATCACATAAACCAAACCAAACCGAACCCACCCAATAAAACCGAGCCATGCCAAAACCTAAAATACGGAAAATACCGAAATCCTACAAGCTGAGAAAAATAAAATACATGCCAAAATCCAGATACGAGTATAAATATGAAATACGGGAAATACTGGAAATGAGGGTGACAACTCTACCCACCTTAAAAGAATTCCGTCCTCGAAATTTAATCAAGGAGCTAGAGATTGCCACGACAAGCTACACTAAGCACATGCAAGTTACACTAAGCAGTTCAATCATTCAATCATACAATGCAAGCAAGGAAGGGATAACGTAAGGCATAAGAAAGATATTATACCTCACGAGTCAAACAGGTAGGGATATCGCGATCGGATGTCGTCCTCACGCTCCCACGTTGACTCACTAAGAGAGTGATGACCCCAAGCAACACGGACTAATTTAATAGTCTTGTTTTTGAGTGTCTTCTCTCTCCGGTCCAATATAGACACGGGCCTTTTCTCATACGAAAGATTGGTACCAACAACCAATTCCGAATGGTCTAGGATGTGGCTCGGGTCCGGAATATACCGTCGTAATTGGGACACATGGAATATATCGTGTACCTCACTTAGCGACGGCGGAAGAGCGAGACGATAGGATACATCTCCTACTCGCTCTAGAATATCGAACGACCCTATATACCTAGGACTAAGCTTTCCCCGCAAGCCGAAGCGAATGACGCCGCGGTTAGGCAAGATCCTAAGGAATACATGGTCACCGACAGCAAATTCTAAGGGACGCCGATGAGCATCGGCCCAATGGCGCTGGCGGTCCTGGGCAACTCGGAGGTGATCTCTGACCTTCCTGACCACTTCAACCGTATGGGAAATTAATTCGGGTCCGAGCATCTGCCTCTCTCCGACATCGTCCCATGCTAGCGGAGATCTGCACTTCCTGCCATAAAGAGCCTCAAAGGGTGCCATCTGGATACGGGCCTGATAACTGTTGTTGTATAAGAATTCCACCAGGTGCAGATGATTCTCCCATGAACCACCGAAGTCAAGAGTACATGATCTCAACATATCTTCAAGGGTCTGGATTGTGTGCTCTGATTGACCATCCGTCTGTGGGTGATAAGCTGAGCTGAATTGAAGGCGAGTCCCCAAACTCTTCTGCAAGCTGCGCCAAAAGTGTGATGTAAATCTTGAATCTCTGTCTGAGGTGATGCTGACTGGCACACCGTGAAGCCTGACGATCTGCCTGAGGTACATCTCTGCTAGCTGCGCCGTCGACTGTCCAACTCTGAATGGGAGAAAGTGTGCCACCTTGGTAAGCCTGTCCACAATTACCCAAATAGCATCTCTACCGGTCGGAGATCTGGGCAATCCGGTCACGAAATCCAAGGTTATATGTTCCCATTTCCATTCTGGGATCGGTAAGGGTTGAAGAAGTCCAGCGGGCCTCTGATGTTCAGCTTTAACCTGTTGGCAAACCAAATACCGAGAGACAAACCGGGCTATCTCCCTCTTCATGCCATTCCACCAAAAATGCTGACGAATATCACGGTACATCTTCGTACCACCCGGATGAATAGAATACTGTGAACTGTGGGCTTCTGCCATGACTTCCTGTCTGATATATCTACTGGGTACACAAAGACGAGTGCCGTACCGAAGTGTACCGTCTTCATGGATACATAACTCTGGCCTTCTTCCTACTTCACACTCTGTTCTGAGTCGCTGGATCTTGGAATCTGTTGACTGCGCCACCCGGATTCTCTCAACTATGCTGGACTGAATCTGTAGACTGGCCATCAATGCCACGCTGGTTGGAAGAACCACTTCAATTCCCATCTTCTGAAGATCTGCCAATAATTTTGGTTGCGCCGTCAGGAGATAAACTCCGGCTCTCCTGCTCAATGTATCTGCTACAACGTTGGCCTTCCCGGGATGATACTACAAATCCACATCATAATCCACCACTAGCTCGAGCCATCTTCTCTGCCGCATATTAAGGTCCTTCTGGGTGAAAACATACTTCAGGCTCTTATGATCAGTAAAGATCTCCACTCTATCTCCATACAAGTAGTGCCTCCACAACTTCAGTCGCCGCCAATTCCAAGTCGTGGGTCGGGTAATTCTTCTCATGATCACGTAGTTGACGTGACGCATAAGATATTACCTTCCCATGCTGCATCAAGACACACCCCAATCCTCTGCCTGAAGCATCGCAATAAACTCTGAATCCGCCGGTCCCATCTGGAAGGGTGAGAATGGGAGCCGTTATCAAACCTCGCTTCAACTTCTCAAATGATTCCTGGCATTCTGCTGTCCAAACAAATGGCACATCCATGCGGGTCAACTGGGTCATCGGCGCTGAAATCCTCGCGAAATCTGAAACGAACCGCCGGTAGTAGCCGGCCAATCCAAGGAAGCTACTAACCTCTGCCACTGAGCTGGGTACCGGCTATGACTCGATAGCCACAATCTTCTGGGGATCCACTTCCACTCCTCCTCGGGTAATAATGTGACCCAAGTACGAAATGCGATCAAGCCAGAACCCGTATTTACTGAACTTGGCGTACAAGTGATGCTCCCGAAGCGTCTGAAGGACGACTCTGAGATGCTGCTCATGCTCTGCTTCACTCTTGCTGTAGACCAGGATGTCATATAGGAACACGATCACAAATTGGTCCAAGTAAGGCATGAAAATGCGATTCATGAGGTCCATGAATACGGCCGGCGCGTTGGTCGCTCCAAAGGGCATAACAAGGAACTTCCAATGTCCATACCTCGATCTGAATGCTGTCTTCGGGATGTCCTGCTCTCTGACTCTGATCTGGTGGTATCCTGACCGCAAGTCGATCTTCGAAAACACTGAAGCCCCTCTAAGTTGATCAAACAAGTCATCTATCCTTGGAAGAGGGTATCTGTTCTTGATTGTCACCGAATTCAAGGTACGATAATCAACACATAGCCTGGACGTACCATCCTTCTTTTTCACAAGAAGCATCGGGGCTCCCCAAGGTGATCCACTTGCACGGATGAATCCCTTAGTTCTCAGTTCTTTAATCATCTTGTACAAAATCTCCAACTCTGAAGGCGCCATCCTGTAGACTCGCTCTGATACTGGTGCTGTCCCGGGAATCAAGTCTATAGTGAACTCAATCTCCCGTTCCGGCGGCATCCCTGGAAGCTCCTCTGGAAAGACATTTGGAAACTCTTCAACTATCCTGGGTAACTGCACTGCTGCTACTGCCATCCGCAATGCTGGAAAAGATGGCTCCACTGTGCCTCTGTAAAACGAAAACTCTGGCTCGCCGGGGATACTAAAGACAACTCTGCCAATACGGCAGTCTATCCTAGCATACTGGTTCCTCAACCAATCCATGCCTAGGACTACATCATAGTCTGCCATAGGAAACTCTATGAATCTAGCGGGGAACTCCCTACCGCTAACTACGATCCGACACGAGGAAAACACTCGATCTACTCCCACAAGGCCATTACCTGTAAGTATATTGAGCCTCACTGATAATGACTCGGGCTCCAATCCTATCCGTGTCGTGAATCGTGCAGACATAAATGAATGCGATGCACCAGAATCAAATAATACAGACGCTGGAGAGGAGTTGACGAGAATAGTACCTGCCACTACCTCACCTGGTGCAACTTCTTCTTCCATAGCCATCACCATGGCCTGACCTTGTCCTCTGGCCGCTGGTCCCCTCTGCTGGAAACCTCTCTACTTATTCTGGGTCTGAGCTTGGGCTTGTGCATACTGCTGGGGGTGTTGTTGCTGGAATGCCTGAGACTGAGGCGGTAAGGGCCTCGAAGACTGATACTGCTGCTGCTGAACTGGTGCTGGGGCCGGTCCTCTCACCGAAGAGCTAGAAGGATTAGATGCTGATGAACCACCCCTATTTGGGCAAGCCCCAACCCTATGATCTGCTGCTCCACAAGCCAGGCACAATCCCTGCGCCCTGCGACAGTCTGCCACCACATGCCCTGGCTTCCCGCAATGAGAACATCCCATCGCGGAAGTCTGCTTCTGCTTCTGCTGCTGTGGGTACGTCGGGGTCGAATGCTGAACCGATATTACTGAGGCCGCCCGCCTCGGAGTTCCAATGGTCAATCCCCTAGCTGCCGGGGCTGGAGCTGATGATTGATGCATCTGACTATGGGACCGCTTCCTGCCTCCGATCCTATCCACGATCCTCTGGAAGGTATACTCATGCCTCCTAGCTGCTCTCAAGACTGCATCGAACATCTGATGCTCGAACTGCTCAACCGCCAACAAGATCTCCAAATGCAGTCCCTGCTGGAACCGCTGGGCTGTATCGAGCTCGGTTGCCACCAAGGTGGGGGCAAACCTACTCAGCCTAGAAAACTCGATCGCATATCCATCGACCGTCCTGCCTCCTTGCTTCAAGTTGGTAAATCTGGTCTGCAAGTCGTACCGAGCCACAGCATCAAAGTACTTCGTCTAGAATCTCTCCCTAAATACTGCCCAAGCAATGGGTGCCACTAATCCCATGGCTTGTGCTGCCCACCAACTACGAGCCAAGTCCGACAACTACATGCATACCACCGCCACTTTCTCATTCTCGGGTGTCCTGGCTGCTTCCAGAATCACCTCGGTATCCTGAAGCCATGCATCCGCGGCAATCGTATCCTCGCTGCCGTCGAAGAAAGGAGGGTTCAATCGCTTGAAGCTATTTGCCGCCTGGTTCCCTGGATGTCCGCCTCTGGCCAAAGCATCTTGAACTGTCTGGTACAGGGCGTCGCTGCGACAATCCTGGAAAGCTATCAAGGTTCTGACGAGGCCTACTAAGGTACCATCATCTGGCTCCGCGGGCTGGACGGGCCGAACTGGTGACTCTCTCCAGTAGGCACAACTCTAGAGGCTGCCCCGGAATGCTGGGCTTGATCTTCGGGTTGCTGCTGATCCACGGAATGTGCTCCACCTCGTCGATCGGTAAGACCAGGTACAGTGCCGCTAAAGAAGATGACACAGGGATCAATAAGGAAAGGACCAAGACAGATCAATGATATAAGCACAGGATCAGGGCAAGAACCCAGGGATTCAGAGGATACGAACAGAGATCAAGGACGAGTACTGATTGAGACATCTATCTGGTAAACCCCCACACATCTTGATTTACAAGACCTGCATGGGCCACCACTTAAACCATGTCACGCCCCAACCCTTCATCTGAACAGAGCTTAGTTTCCCACCATTTATCGACAAAATAAGTAATATAAGTAATCATGATAGAAAGCAATCTTGCATGAGATCAAGACATAGCTAGACTGGTTATACCTCATTCAGTCAATCACGGCCAAGCAGATCCTACGGCTTGCTACTTTAACTAACTAGGGTTATCACAGGCCTAATTACTAACAAGATGCAGTGAGATTGTTCCACAGCCACAAACCCTGCAGACCATCCAGGCTACCCAGGACGAAAGATTAGGGTTGAATTCAGGTGGGTACATCGCCCGGGAGACAAATATACCCTTAGGTGACTTAGAGGGTGCAACACTCGACGGTGTGCTGGAAATGTGTCCTACTCGACGGCAGGCTACAGATCCCAAGAGCGCCCAGGTAACGGAATTGCCTGTAGCTGTGTCAATCTTTTCATGACTACTGTGTTATTCTAGTTATTAACCTTAATCCATTTTAGTAGATACTCCTGACCGTGGTACTCAGGAGTTCCATCCTCGACATGATACAAGACTGGACAAGTGGATTAACAAGCAAGTAAGAAAGAACCACCCACGGTGTCAAGACAGGTCAGTTTAGGTTATCAAGTCATGTCAAGTCAGGAGTGTGCCGCCACGGGCCACTATCAAGTCAGGTTGGTCATGTCAGGAGTGCACCACTACGGGTCACTGTCGTGTTATGCAAGTTCTTGCCATAACATGCCATGCACAATAGTCATTCCAAAAATATTAAGTAAAATCAAGTTCATGACAAAAGGCGTAAGGATATAAAATTGGCGTAAAATATCTAATAAAATATCAAAATACGGGATTATAGAAGAGCCAAGCTTAAAGAAATAAAACTAAAACTCCAAGAGTCAGTGGACTAAGCAAGGGGTCAGGGGAGCAGCGTACGAAAAGGTCACGTACGCTGAGAGAGCAGCGTAGGTGAAAGTCACGCACGCTACATGGAGCAGTGTGTAAAAGTCACGGACGCTACAGGGAGTAGTGTGTGAAAGTCACGCACGCTACAGGGAGCAGTGTGTGAAAGTCACGCATGCTCAAGGAAGCAGTATAGGTGAAAGTCACGCACGCTCAAGGAAGCAGTATACGTGAAAGTCACGCACGCTCAAGGAACCAGTATACGTGAAAGTCACGCACGCTCAATGGAGCAGTGTGTGAAAGTCACGTACGCTACAGGAGAAGCTGTGTGAAAGTCACGCACGCTCAAGGAAGCAGCATACGTGAAAGTCACGCACGCTACAGGGAGCAGCTGCATGAAAGTCATGCACGCTCAAGGAAGCAGCATACGTGAAAGTCACACACGCTACAGGGAGCAGCTGCGTGAAAGTCACGCACGCTCAAGGAGACACGCTTCCAACAGGAAGCGTACTCAAGTCTGTGTACGCAGCACTAAAGAGCGCACGTAGCTCAGTGTGCGTAAGCTAAACAGCTCTGCACACTGCTTATTGTCTTCTCCAAACAGCAAGAACACCAAGGAAGAGCCAAAGCTTCACCAGTTCATAACTTGGCCATCCGAACTCCAAATTCGGATTTCCAAGGCTCCATCTTGGGTGAAACTGAAAGATCTTCCACATGGAAACATCAGAACTCAAAGAAAGCCAACCAAAATGGATCAAAACATGTAAAATCTGAAAATAGCAATAACTTAGATCTACATCAACAGAGACTCCAAATCATAAAAACCCAAGAACTAATGTTGATCTCCATGTCCTAAACTAGCAAATGGACAAAGAAAAGAGGGTCCTCATGTAGTGGCAAGATGCACTTGCCTAGGGTTAGAAGAGTTGTGTTGAGGAAGGAGAAGAAGAAGAAGAAAGAAATTTATGGAGGAAGTAATGAAGAGAGAGAGTGGTAGGTGGAGTTATAAAGAGGGGGAGTTGTGGTGGGGATGAGGAGTAGCATAGGCTAAGGTGATCCATCACATAAACCAAACCAAACGGAACCCACCCAATAAAATCGAGCCATGCCAAAACCCAAAATACGGGAAATACCAAAATCCCACAAGCTGAGAAAAATAAAATACATGCCAAAATCCAGATATGAGTATAAATACGAAATACGGGAAATACTGGAAATGAGGGTGACATGTATCCATTTGAAAGGTGATATATTCATCTTCTATATTATTATTTCTTGCTAATTTATTAACACTATAAAATTTTTAACAAGTGCATTTTATATTTGATTTAAGGGCTATGAAAGAGTGTAAAAATATACCAAGCAACAAACGTTATGTGGAAGGGTCAATTTCGGAGGCATATCTTGTTTCAGAATCTATTAGATATGCTATGGAATATATGCCAAATCCGCATGATGGTAATCATAGTTCTAGTCAAGCACTCTTTTTAGATGAGAATTGTGATGATATATGAGCGCTCCATTCTTGAGGGTAAAACTATCAAGTTATCTGGTGTACAACGCATACAAATTCGAAGATGGATACTCTTCAGGATAAATATACCAGAACGAGATGAATACTACAGGTGTGATATTCTTTCATTTTTTTAAAACTACATAATGTGTATTTTTTTTCTATTTATACAACCAATTTTTTTGAATTCGTAGTATGTATCGCTCATCCTTGGAAGATGGCCCTCGTGGTAAAAGAAGAGGTACCATTAAGACAGAAGTTGTGGTACAATCTGAATTTATCGATTGGTTACACAAAAAGGTGGGTAACACTTATTTTTGAGAGCATAGGTATGTTGTGGCTTTGGTTAATGTATTTGTAATACAGTTGCTGGAAGAAAAATGCATGGACTCATTGTTGTGGTGGTATGTTAGTAGACCAAAGTGGGAAGCCAAAACTCATATGAAGTATAGGGTGAATGGTTATATATTCTCTCCTCAGCACTATGACGATACTCTTTCAACACAAGACAGTGGTATTTGTATGGATGCGATTACTACATTTGTCTCAAGTGCAAAAGATATGAACCCGATCGATGACGACATTATTTGGTATGGTATTATCAAAGAGATTATAGAGGTTGATTATTATGAATTCCAACATGTAGTGTTCTATTGTGATTGGGTGAATATTGGGGACAAGGCCAACGGCTGTAAGTTGTGTCCAGACTCTAACTTGTTAATGGTGAATCTAAAGAAGCTCAAGAGTGCTGATGGAGAATATGATGAGTCGGCTATTCTTTCATCCGAAGCGAGTCAAGTTTTTTATATAAGAGATGCTCAAAATTACGATTCGTATATTGTTCGACGCTCTCCAAAGCGTATGACTGATTCTATTGATGATTATGACATTCCAACAAGTTTCCAATCTATTTCAAAAGAGCAACCTTACTTGGCGCCACTATTAAAATATATTGAACCCAAATAAAATTCTGAAAGCAATGGCTTGTAATTTGAAAACAATGGTTTGTATTGATGGTTTTTAATATTTGCTCATTTGCTATGATGTCATATTTTCATTTTGCTTTATTTGCACATTTGATGAGATCTTGATTTCAACTTGCTTCATTTGCTTCACTGAGTTGTAGCTAATTAAATTGCTTCATTTGCTTCCAATGATGGAACATCACCTATTGGTTTTTGACTGAACTCAATATTTTTGACTGATTTTGTATCAGTCCCTAACTGATTTTTGGGTATTTCGTTATTTCGTCTCCGAGATGGAGCAAATCAGAGCTTGTATTTGTGTAAGAGAATCCCACACCAACTGGTGACTCCAAAAACAGTAAATTGGCCTCTGTCATTTCGAAGAGGAAAACTGCATGAAGATTAAATGTCGATTTCTACGTAAAATATTTCTCGATTTAATGTCAATTTCTACGTAAAATAAATTCAACTGTGTCTGTGTCTGCGATAGTTTCTAGATGCGACAAGCTCTTGTTGGCTTGTGTTTCTAGTCTTGGTTGAATTTGATGTATACTCATTTTATCATTCTCAGTGTCATGCTACCAGTCAAAAAGTAGAACTGTGCTCATAATGCAGTAGGAAGTGACAAATGGAGAAAAAAGGGGTTTTTGTATTGACCACGTACTAAATTTAAAAACGTTTGGAATGATAAACTTCATTTCTTTCCATCTACCTAGTTTCAATGCTAGGGGCTTTACTTTCTCCATCTTTTCTTTTAAGAAAGAATTGAATTGGTGTATCTACCCTGAATTGAAATGAGTTTCAGGTGAAACAACTATTATTGTGTACTTAACTTGTTGTTGTTAAGTAAAGGGACCAAGTTCTTCTGCCTCTCCATGGGTTATTGAGTATGAGAAAACTAAAGTAGAAGAGAGGAATATATTATATAGACATTAAAAGGAAATAGCAAGATAAAATGGTGGAGATTGTGTGGAAATAAGAAAAAAAAAGCTGTGTAATAATGATTTTTAATAGGACAAATTCTCCTTTCTTATTACTATTATTAGCCTCAAACTAAGAACACCAGTAATAAATGAAAGAGAAACATATCTTTGCCTTCTGTACCTCTCTACAATGGATAAATAAATTAAGTCTTTGATCTCAGATTCTCACGAATTAGTTCTGCAGACATAATATTCATTCTCTTTACTCCGTCCAGCCCCTTTGATATTGCCTCTTCTGTTCTCTTTTCTCCAAATGAATATATTAACAATCCTTATGATATAGTGGTCTTTACATTCAATTTTTATGCCTATAGTTTAAAAGGAATTTCCTACGTTTCCATAGTCCCCCCTTTCTACAAAAGGTAGCATCAAAGGAAGTATGATGCTCATAACTCCTATGTTAGGGCCATAGAGCGAGGCATAAAACTTGTCCCATTCATCATGCATGCCTCCCATGAAATTCAGCAATTAAATTGCATCAAATTAAAATATTAGGTAGAGTGAGTCCAATAAGGTTCTGAAAATCTACCTCTTTCTGCTTAGTAAAAAATGGTGAGAGTTTGCCTCTATTAATGGTTTTCACAGTTAAGCAACTAGGACAAATACTGGATATTCGTATCCCAGAGGGGATTACCTTCATCTCGAACTGGTAAACCAAAACCTTGTAATTTTAGTGACAAAAATGCTAATTTCATTATCCCAACAACAACCTATCTCAGATCCTAAAATAGTCATCAACAACTCTGAGAAGAGTCTGAGCATGAGAAGTTAGAGACTATCTACAAATAAATAAAATAGTAGCCATTGACGATGAATGTAAGATTATACACATTATCCTGGTTTGTTACTTTGCTAGGATGGCTGTGGGTGCTATGAAACCTGTGTTCTATCACTATGTATCTTGGGTTGCTATGATGGCTGTGGGTTGCTATGAAACATCTGTTCCATGATCATGTGAGGGGATAAACTTTAAGGACAAAGTAGACATTTAATACATAGGTATATACTTTCTGATATACGTCACTTACAAGGCCTTTACGTGTGAAAGATAAGATGAACTTTTCTCAACTAAATCTTAACTCCCACTCCATGGTGTATAATATCCAATGCTTCTATAAACCTTACAAGATTTCTGTTGATTACTATTTAATATAGTTGGAATTTTGGATCTCTATAGTTTCTTCTACTGATAAACGTTCTAAGATGTTATGCATCTATAACTAAATTCTGAGTGAGAAAGTGCTTGGTTTATTCTTATTAAATTATTAACTTAATATATTTCCATAACAGCAAGTTTGAAGAGAGTGCTAAAATCCTAAATATTGGATTGTAGTAAAACCCAAGAGTAACGTAAAGGCATTTTCTTAATAATCTGTTATAAATTATGAAGAGATGAAGCGCTAACAAAGTGACAAACGTGGTGGCATTATTTTGGTATTATCAAAAGCTTGTTGAAAACTTCATCCATGTGGTCAGTTAAGCTGCAGTGCTATTTCAGCATGACCTCTCCAATTTTGGGTTGATATGATCCCCAAAATCAAGTAGACAAATCTTGCGAAGAAGTTGACTCTTAGATATTGGGTGGTGAATTCAATTTGGTGGGGAAGTTTAAAGATCACATGTTGAAATGTTGTTATCTTTGCGATGTCTCTTTCAAGAATTAGACATCATAGGCCCAGTTAGTAGGAACTTAGAGTTCTCTTACCTCAAGGGTACCAACATGATTGGTTCTTTTCTACACATGTATATACATCATGTAAGTATGAAAAGTCCTACTCTTGATTGTCATTATATGTTTACTGCTTAACATTGCAAGTTTCAAATTTCAACTTTCAACAGGGATTGTCAAGGTGTTGGCTATGGTGATATGGACTATTGTCTAATTTAGTTTGTCTCAGTTTTCTTGCTGTTAATACTAAATAATTCTGCCATTTGAAGTTCTTAATACATCAAAGTTCTAACACTCTTGTTAAAATCAAAAGAACTTGGCCATTGCTTTGTATTTCTAAGTCCATAGAGTACTCCTATCTTTCCATTAGAATGTCAGGCTTCTTTTAGAATTTAGTCTCAAGCTTTTATGTATCTTACGTTACTTGGTATCCAAAAATATGTAAGACTAGGAGTTATAGTGTGAGATGGTTTGAAGATATGCAAAAAGGTGAATGCTTATGGTTGTTAGTAGTGATTCTGCTGAAACAGGTGCCAGGGCTTGGGTGGCCAAAATAAACCTGTAAAATGGATATAGTATTAGCTAAGATGAAAATGGACAAGTGTAGATGACCCCTACGTATTATAACAAAGTCTACTTGTCACCTTTATTACTTCCAGTTTTCTGAAAACTTGATCTAAATTTACTGGTTATAAATTAGATCAAGAAGGTAGCAGGACAGCATGTGGGTATATATATATATATATACCCACAAGTTAACTGTATCTTACCCCTTAATATTGAAAATCTTAAGGTATTATCAAGGATACATGGAGTTGAACTTATTGTTAATGTGTGAACTATTCAAATACTAGAAGGTTAATCAAATATGCACTTGTTACAAAAAATATGACTAAATTTTACTCCATACATGGATGAAAGTGTAGAGAAGCAAGAACCCTGAATTGAAATGAGTTTCAGGTGAAACAACTATTACTGTGTACTTAACTTACTGTGTACTTAACTTTGCAGTTTTGCTTCATTTGCTAATTTGCTTCAGTTTTGGACATTACTTTCATTTGCAAATTTGATGAGATAAATCACCACATGCTTCGTTTGCTTCAGTTGCTCATCTGGTACTGGCAGTTGCTCATTGCTATTACTTGCAGGCAGTTCTTGTTGCATAATGTTTCTTTTTCAATCTTTTTTCCATCTATTAATCTCTGAGGAAGAAATTCTGCAGTTGTTTCACGGAATGTCATCCAATCCTAGTGCTACTGCTGGTGCTGGTGCATCCATAGGTACAAAAAATACACAAGAAGCGGATGCTACACCCACACCAAATGGCAAAAAGTACTCGATTGTTGTTGATTTAGATGGTGCTAAGGGCAGAGATGCAGCCAAATGGATTTCTCGGAGTGGTATCCTAATTCGTGCTCAAATTCCAATTGGGTATGAAGAGTGGAGGCAAGTAGATGACTTCTACAAGGATAATCTATGGAATGAGCTCATGGTATTTTTCAAATTCAACATGTTTATATATATGTTTAAACTTCTTTTTATGTTTTGTCTCTAATTACTGATTTGTGTTTTGTTTGTATTGGACAGAAAGAGTTTGAGATAAATGTGGACCCTAAGTTTGCTCGGCCTATACTGGAAAAAAAAATTCCGCAATATTTTAGAACAATAAAGTCCACCATGCGCACAAAATATCTGAAAATTAATGGACAACCTATACCCAAACGTGTTGCCCTTGAAAACCGTCCTGATGATATTGATAAAATCTGGTGGGAGAAGTTTGTAGACATTGAGTATAGTGATAAAAAGAAGGAGCAATGCAAAAAAATGCTGAAAATAAGGCCAAAAATCCTATCACTCACACTTTGGGATGAAAATCTTATTCTAGAATGTATGAAGAAATGGCGCGTAATTTGTTTTTCACAAATGACAATCAAGTATTGAGTTTATTATATGTCATTAATAATGATTCTGCATGTAGGCAAAGGAAAATCCAGAAGAAAAGATTTCAGGGGTAGAGGCTTGGAAAAGGGCACACACGAAAAGAAAAACTGGAGAGGTGCTTCCATGTGCGGCGGAAAAATATGTAAGTACTATTTTTTTCAACCATATGACCACGAAATAACTTGCACCTGTGCCTTGCCCTACCAGGCGTTTATTATTTAATGTTTGTTTCCTTCTATGGCTGCTTCTTTTGTTTCCTTTGCTGGTACCCCATATAAGCAATATTTCCCATAAATTTTGGGCAACTTGATTGTTCACTAATGGCGATTGATACTAGGCCATATGCTACAGTTTCATGCATATATCCTTCACTTGGATTTCAGTCCTTAACTTGGTTTCAGTCCTTAACTTGGTTTCAGTCCTTAACTTGGTTTCAGTCTCTATTACCTGCATGTTTCGGTCCCCAATGTTCACTTGGTAGCAGTCATGTGAAGGAAGGGAATTTAATATATATGTTTCAGCCACATTCTCTTATAATATTCACTCCACTGTATATATTGTTCAGTCCATTGCTATATTCAGTCCTATATATATTGCCTACTGCTTACCTACATAAATCCTTGTATCAGTTCATAGCCTAAGTCACTCTTTATCCATATATGTTACAGACCCTTGTATCACCCTAATAGTTCAGCACTTATTTGTGTGTACTGGAATGTAATTGTACATATTACAATATGTAGTTGTATGATGTAATTTCTCAGAATTCGGCATATTTTGGATGTCAGGGAGGAAAATATGACTATAACATTCATAAATCGAACAAAAGTAGTCTTAAATAATAGAAGCATATCGTTCTAGAATATGAAAGAGATTACTCATGAACCATGTAGTTACTAATGTTAAAGCATGTTGTTATCGTAACATCACTTTTTCTATTTATAGGAGCGGATAAAGAATGGTTGGTCTAGCTAAAACTTTTGTTACTCTTCTCAAGATAGCGTATGGTTGTTATTAAATATTTAACAGAGGCAATAAGAGCAGAACAACTTGTAGGACCAAGAACTAAATCGTGCCATAGTTTGATCCAACAACTTGGCTAAAAGAGATTTATTCTCTTGTGAAGAAAAAAAAGTGTTCTATGCCTTTTTTTGGGGGCTACATGATTATAGGTTTAGTGCAGTTAAACAAAAATACATTCTAAATCACAATTCCTATTTTGGCATCTCAAATTTGAGTTTCCTTTTGGTAGCTACAACAGTTCTCTTCCATGTTTGTGATACAAATTTTAGCATTGCCAAAACACTTTAAAAAAGAAACAATAAATAACACTCTAAAAAAGGAAATTTATTTTCTTCCTTTCTCCCTTCAATTCTAATTTATACCAATCTATAAATTAAGGCAGGTATCTCCTTTGAATTACTATCACTCGTTATAGGCAAAACTGAACTTTAGACCAAATAAAAATTGGTAGTATGGCCCTATTTTCCCCTTTCTCCCTACATAATTTCAATCAGTAAAGTAAGACAGGCATCTCCATTCAACTATTAAGTCCTTTTATTTTATCTGTCACTGGCTGATGGCCAAACTTGAAATTGAGCAAATATCATGTTGCTTTCACATTTTGACAAACTTTCTCTATGTGCAGCTTATTTTTCACTTATTTTGTTTAGTTAAACATGCCAAACTTGTAAATGCCACATGTCTAGCTATATCTATAAGTGACAGGCCACCGATATGGACACTGAGTCCATTTTAAATTTTGATGCTTTACAATCCTCAGATGGTTGTGATTTAGTCCAAAAACTTCTAGAAGATGCTATGTCAAATAGTTAACGTACGAAGCTTATTACATACTTAAAATATATATAACGATTCTTCAATTACTCTTTTTCAGTATATCAACTTCCATAAAGATGATCCTGAACCTGTACGGTGCATGCCCAAAAACACATTTCAATAACTTATCCCTTGAATTTGCACTATATTCTTTAGTTGAGAGTACAACATTAAGTCTCTACCTCAATTTTAGGGGTCAGCTATCTGAATCCCTTTCTTCCATTCAACTCTTTTAAGTGCCAATCCTTTTATTTAATTGAAAACAATATATAGATAAGTCGATTATGTGTAAATTTTCTGGAATGTTGCAAATAATAACCTTGAAGGCCCAATCCCTGAGAACTTGAGCTCATATGTGAATCTAAATAGCCTGTAAGCATTTACCTTTTGGTGTCTCGCTTAATGAAGTATATATTCCATCTGATTTTTGCTACATATTTTTCTACTTAGTTCCATGAATGTACATGGTAACAGATTAAACTGCACTATCTCACGATCGTTTGAAAATCTTGAAAGCATGACATGCCTGTAAGTATGAGTTGCATATCTTTGGCCTGCCAGCTTATCAGAATTTTTTAACCATATCAGACACACATAACTGGAAGAGTAATTTTACTTTGCTTCTATTGAAATGATTATGAAGCTGAACTTGGGGAAAGTGGTCTTTGAAGCAAGCCATACTCATAAAACTATCTGCACCAGAATAGAAATTTCATGCTGTAGAAATAAGATTGTGGTTTCAAACACTGACCATCTTCTACAGGAACCTATCGTCAAATAATCTGAAGGGTCCCATACCTATTGACCTATCAAAAATTTCTAATTTGGATACTCTGTAAGTTTCTAACTCCCATAAAAGTTTTGTCTTCAAAGATTAAAATGTCCAATACCTAGATTTCCTAAGTTTTCTCTTCTCCATTACATCAAACTTAACACAAACTAATTGATTTTTGTACTGACATATCTCGTAACAAGATTAATGGTCCTATTCCTTCTTCAATTGATGATTTAGAACATCTTCTGGAAATATTAGCCCCTTAATTTACTGATGTAATTTCTCAGAATTCGGCATGTTTCTATTCATGTACTGGTAGCTAGCTACAGTAGGCATTTTAGTGTGTGCAGTCAATACTTATTTTTTGAATTTTGTCTGTATTATATTAATTTGGACTGAACGTCACTTTCTTATCATGAAAATGTAGGCTCTAATTGAAGCCGCGGAAGAGAGGCAAAAATTACAAGCAATAGATGGTAGCGATGGTATTGTAAGCTTAGAAGAATTTGAGAGTGATCCGATTGCTGAAGTTTTTGGGCCAGAAAGAAAGAAGAGTTATTGTCGTGCAGTCAGCTCTCCCTCCTCCGTGAAGCAAGTCAAAATGACACAGACTACTATAGCAATAGCAAGTCAAAAAGACGTTCAAGACTTGCGTTCGTGGAAAATAGAAATACAAAATCAAGTGACTGATGCTATCAATTCAATGATTGCTTCAATGAATGCTGCTTTTATGAATAAGCAACAGAATATGCTACAAAATATGAATATGCAACAAAATCAATACGGAGGCAATGTGACCCCAAGGACGGAAGTAGCCTCCAACACACAGCAGAGTCAAGCTGCAGTTAGTAGTCCTGATGTCCCAACCAACAATGTTGCTAGCCCTAACATCCCGACCAACAACGTTGGTTCGTCTTACAAAGGAAAGAAATATGTTATGTTGCTTTCACGGGATTTAAAGGAGGTGGCTAAGGGATATCTAGCAACACGCGCCATTTGTCATCAAAGAAAAGTGGTACAAGATGGAGAAAGTGTCGTTTGGGTGACTGAGGTAATAGATCCGGAAGCACCGATATTTGAGGGTCCACAAGATGGAAATTACAAACTTTGTGATATAGCCGATGGAGGCTTTGTGATTTGGCCAAAGTATCGTTTGCGAAATATGTAGTATTTTTTAAACTTTTGACTGATCTATTGAACTTTATGTTATGTAGAATGTTGATATATTTTCAAGTACAATCAAGTTACATAAACTTAAATTTCCTTTGACAAATGTAGTGTTTAATTGAAATGAGTTATTTATTTGATGGTGTATATCGTGATTGGTAATCTTGAATTTGAATTACATGATTTTGGCAATAAAATAAATATCAAGTTGCTTGCAATGTGCTACATCTTTTGCAATAATCATTTACAGAAAATTAATGTTTCCAATACTGTTTTACTGTTAGGAAAATTACTTTCCTAACAGTTTTTAACTGTTAGAAATGAAAATTATATTGCTAGAACGGTGAATTTGCCAATGGTATATTACCATTAGTATATTTAATTTGCCAACACTTTGTTGGCATTAGGAAAATATGGTTACTAACAATTTTTCACCGTTAGTAACAAAACTTTAGTCACGGTAAAAACCGCTAACAAAACTAATTTGCCAACGGTAGGAAAGTGTTGGTAAATTAACATTACTTACGGAAATAACCGTTAGTAAAGTTGAATTCCCTAACGGAAAAAACCGTTTGGAAAATCTGGATTTCTTAACGGTTATAAGCGTTAGGAAAAGCGTCAGTAAAATTACTAACGCCCAGGTACCAACGATAAAAAACCGTTAGCAATATTTTTTCTAACGCTTATAGTCGTTAAGAAATGCCAGTTTTGGTGTAGTGAGGTCCAGCCAGGACAGTGAAGAACAGATGGCAACTCTAGAGGGGGGTGAATAGAGTTTATAACAATAATACCCAATAAAAATTAAACTTCTTTCACCAGCTGAAAGTAATCAGAGTAAATGCGGAAATAAATAAGGAGCAAGAAAGCATACGCAAAAACAGCCGAACTTTAACCTGGTTTCCCTCGTAGAGGACTAGCCCAGGCCTGAGAACTCTAGCTCAGGATTAAATCCACTATTTGTGAAATAGTAGTTACACCCCGTGCCTTTTCTTCAGAAGAGCACGTCAACTTCTTACAAAAATTGCAGTAGCTATGCTTGGAATTTTTCAAGCGACTTCTTGAACTCTTGCACAAACTCCTAACTGAAAAGTAATGAGCACTTGAGGCTTAGGGAGCTTGTGGCTAGTAGATGAAGAAGGGTATGGCTTGTATAGAGCTTTAGAGAGAAGAGAAGAGAAGATTGGATGAATGAAAATGAGATAATTCATGGCCTATTTATAGGATACCAGGTAAGCAGAATTCGGCCAGAATTCTGGTTGGAATTTTGAAAAAATTGGCCGTTGGACAACTTGCAAACAGCCAACCCTAAAAATTAGAAAATTAGGATGCTAATTTTTAGGAGGCAGAGTTCGGCCCGAACTCTGTGTGGAGGCAGAGTTCGGCCCGAACTCTGTCTCCAGAGCACATAATGGGTCATTAGTCCAATTGGCTTAATTGGATATGTGTGGAGTTATTAGATTTTGGGTATGGGTATAGGTTAAGTCTCAGATGCTCAGCATAGCTCAGTTTTCATAAGTCTAGACTCAATAAAATTGTAAAATACAGACTCAAAAAATAACTTGTATTGCAAATCCGAGCTGTCGTCTGACTTGTACTGGATGTAGTCTTCATGTGTCGTATTGAATTATCACAAGTATCATGTAGTCAATTTTATCAATATTTGGTTGACTGTGATTTTGTGTCAACAATCTCCCCCATATTGATAATTGACAAAATGATAGTTGTATATTCAATATTCATACCTGGACACATTTAAGAGAAATGGCATAGCTCCCCCGTAATCAGTGCCGAGCTAGCAATAACTCCCCCGTAAACATTGCTTTGAATCCTGTTGGCCTGATAAAAACATTCTTCCCCCAAAAGCGCAGATACAGAAACAAAAAGAATATAGAATATACAAAATTTCTTCCCCTTTTGGCATTTAGCAATTAACCGTAAACAAATAGAACTGGCAGGCACACCAAAAGATAATAGATGAAACTGTATAGAGACTGATAAAACTACTGAATGTCTCAAGAGTCACAAATAATAAGTCTAATACAACTAAAGTTCATAAAAACAACTAAAATACAAAGTGCATAAAACATTAACTACGATCCTCAGTAGCAGCAGCAAGTAGAAGTCCATATCCATCATCGAGCTCGTGAAGGCCCAGCATCGTCGGATGGATCAGTGAAGGAACGACGAGGGTCCACGAAGGTCGTATTCTGATCCAAGTAGCGGATAACCCAAGGGTCATCGATACGATATCCATCGCGAGCAGGATCCCACTCCATAGGAATAGGCATAGAAGGATGCCGGGACATGGAGTACCGAATATCGTACAGCGAGTTGCTAATGGCACTCATCTGCAAGGTAGTCCGGTAGTCAAGTTGAGTCCAGCGATCATCCTCTAAGGTGAATTGGTCGCGGAGCATAGTTTAGAGTGACTCTAGAGTGGCAGGAGGAAGAGGAGGATCCTGTCCCAGAGGAGGGGCATCAGGCTCATCGTCAGAGTGCTCGGACACAACAGGTGAGCCGCCGCCGTGCCTTAAAGAGGAAGGCAGGGGCAGGTAAGAACTGGCACTCATTAAGAGGTACACGAAAAGCACAAAAGACCATAGGAAGATACAAGACATAAACCAAGGATCTTGGTTTTTTCTTAGAATTAATCATCCGGTCCGTCATGGTACGTGGAAGATTAAATGGAACACGAAAGTGGAGGTTATACAACGCTGAGATTTCAAAGTAGGTAACCTCATCGGTGGATCCCACTTTGGGTAGAATTGTTGTTAAAGATAATCCGATGAAGTTCATAAAAATAGGGATTAAGATACTTGGCCAAAAGCTTGCGAGGACGTGTGTTAGGGGTACACAAGTCATTCTTGAAGCTTTCAAGGGAAGACCCATTGGGAAATTAAAACGATCGAGCTTCAACAAGCTTTTTCCATGAGTTTGGCTCTTGGAGTTCAAGGTGTTCGGCCAAATCGAAATCATCAAAAGAGATGTCAATGCCCGCAACCCGTGAGAAAATATATGTATCATCATGAGTTAGGTTGCAGTAGAACATTTGAATAGCATTGCGATATATAACCGAGTTAGTGGTGACAAGTTCGTCAAGACAAAGATCATGAAAAAGTGAATCATAGAGAGAGAAAATAGTAAAATTGATAGGATGACCCGCAAACACCGGACGTGTCCGAAAATCACTAAACCATGCATTTGACGCGTCAAGTGATACAAATATCCGGTCATCAAATGTGTTTGGGTCAAGTGGACGAGGTGGGTTGAACAACGGGTGGATAGGTGGTTGTTGTTCAACGGGAAGTTCAACACGAGGAGGAGCATTCGAAGAGGACGTTCCCTCGCTTCGAAGTCTCTTCCCTCGATTGAACAATCATGGAGCCATGAAATAATAAAGACAATTAAGAAAATTGAGATGGAGAGAAATGGTAAAATATACCTCAATGTGATGATGAACAATAAAGGAGAATGGTGAGAGAAGCCTTCTCCTTTAGTTTGGAGAATAGATATGCTCTAGGGAGGAAGAACTAGGGTTAGGGTTTGGAGAAAATATGTTTGGAGAAGTGTAGAAGGTGGCAATGGAGGAGAAAGAAGAGGAAAAACCAAATATATGTGTAAGGGTTCCAATGGTCGGAATAGATGTGGACCATTGGATGAAAATTTTGATCAGCGGCTGAGGCTGCTCCCGGTTCTTGGATGACCAAGCCGAATTCGGCCCGAACACTTGGTAAGGCAGACTTCGACCCGAATTCCAGATTATCTAGTCAGAACAGAAATCAGGCTAAATTTTTTTGATAAAAAGTGAGAGATCAAAAGAGTATGATAAAGGAATATACAAACTTGAGAAAGACTAAATTTGAGAAAGAAAAGTTAACGCTGAAGCAAAGTGAAGTATAGAAAATCTGAATTTTAGCATGTGATAAAATAAAAATGAACCATGTAATAAACAAGGAATTATGCCATAATTCAATATTTTGAAGTTGTCATGGGTTAGCTGCAGGGGCCGGATCCCAGCTAGCGGTAGTCCTGAGGACTAGTACACCGTGTCGTTTAGGCTTTTATGCCTTGTTGTCTGAAGGACCCTTTCGGCTTGTACCTATAGCAATTTCATCATAAAAGAATCAAGACATACTCGATATTTACGCAGGTTTATTTTAATTAATAACAGATTCGTCCAAAATTCCAAGTTCGCGACATAGAAAATTGAAGCGCTCTTTGGATAATAGTTTTGTAAAGAAATCTGCTAGCTGATGATCAGTGTCAATAAATTCTAAATTAATAGTGCAATTTTGCTGATGATCACGCAAAAAGTGGTGACGTATTTCAATGTGTTTCGTGCGGGAGTGACATATGGGGTTTTTAGTGAGATTTATAGCACTAGTGTTGTCACAAAAGATTGGAATGTGCATAAAGGATAAGTTGTAGTCTTCAAGGGTTTGCTTCATCCACAGAATTTGTGCACAACAACGCCCAGCTGCGATGTATTCAGCTTCTGTTGTGGATAGTGCGACAGAATTCTGCTTCTTGCTAAACCAAGCGACTGAAGCCTTTCATAATAAATGACACATACCGCTCGTACTTTTACGGTCGACCTTGCATCCAGCGAAATCGGCATCAGAGTAACCAATGAGGTCAAATGATGTTGATTTGGAATACCATAGGCCCACTGTAACCGTACCCTTAAGGTATCGAAAGATACGCTTAACAGCAGTCATAAGTGATTCCTTAGGATTTGCTTGATATCTAGCACACAGGCAAACGCTAAACATAATATCAGGGCGACTAGCAGTTAAATAAAGTAGACTGCCTATCATACCTCGATACTTACGTTGATCCACAGGTTTGTCGCTTTCATCTGGTTCTAGTTTAGTTGTAGTAGCCATTGGAGTGCTGATTGGTTTGACGTTGTCAAGGTCAAATTTCTTCAGCATGTCCTTTGTGTACTTTGACTGACAGATGAAAGTTCCATTTGATATTTGTTTGACTTGTAGTCCAAGAAACTAATTGAGCTCTCCCATCATGCTCATCTCAAACTCGGTCTGCATATACTTGGTAAAATCTTGACAAAGGGTTACATCAGTAGAACCAAATATAATATCATCTACGTATATTTGCACTAAGAGAATAGTGTCTTTGAAAGACTTTTATGAAAAGTGTGGTGTCAATTTTCCCTTTTAAAAAACCTTTTTTAAGCAAGAAATTGCTTAGCCATTCATAGCAAGCTCTAGGGGCTTGTTTGAGGCCATATATCGCTTTCTTCAGCTTGAAAACATGGTCGGAAAATTTATGATTTTCAAAGCCAGGAGGTTGTTTCACATAAACTTCCTCCTTAACAAATCCATTCAAGAAAGCACTTTTAACATCCATTTGAAATAATTTAAAATTTTGAAAATTAGCAAATGCACAAAGCATCCGAATTGATTTCAATCTCACAACAGGAGCATACATCTCATCATAGTTGATACCTTCCTCTTGGTTGTATCCTTGGGCTACTAGACAAGCTTTGTTGCGTGTAACTGAACCATCTTTATTTACTTTGTTTCTAAAAACCCATTTAGTACCAATAATCGAGTGATTTACCGGTCTAGAAACGAGTTCCCATACTTGTCTCCTCTGGAATTGGTTAGTTCCTCTTGCATGGCAGAAATCCAAAATTCATCATTAAAAGCTTCTAAAATGTTTTTCGGCTCAATTTATGAAATGAAGGCAGTACTAGCAATAGAGTCTCTTAATGATGATCTAGTAGTTACTCCGCGTGAAACCTCACCTATTACTAAATTTTCTGGATGTGACGGCTTGAAAGAGAATTTCTTTAGCAAGCCCTCCAGAGAATTAGTTTTGGTGGTGGTATTCATTGGAGTAGAAGTTGATGGCTCAACATCATCATCAAGAGTGGCTGCTGCACTGTTATCCTCGTCAAAAATTACATTCGTAGACTCTTCCACAATTAATAAGAGTTTATTAAATACTCTATATCCCTTGCTCTTGGCAGCATAGCTAAGGAAAATACCATCGTCAGCTTTGGCATCAAATTTGCCTAAGTTGTCTTTGGTGTTAAGGATAAAACATCTATAACCAAAAACTCTAAAATAAGAAACATTTGGGGTTCTTCCAAACCAAAGCTCATAGGGTATTTTCTTCGTAATAGGACGAATAACTACCCTATTTAAAATATGGCATACTGTACTGACAGCTTCAGCCCAAAAGTATTTCAGAAGTGAGAACTTGTTCAACATGACTCTAGCCATATCGCCAAGAGTCCTATTCTTCCACTCCACAAAACCATTTGTTGAGGAGTTCTTGCACAAGAAAACTCATGATCAAAACCATAAGAGTCGCAAAACTTTTCAAAATCAGTATTTTCGGATTCGCCTCCATGATCACTTCGGATTCGAGTAATCATGTAGCCTTTTTCATTTTGAACTTTCTTAACAAAAATCTTGAAAACCGAAATAGCATCACTTTTATTTGTAAGAAAGAAAATCCATGTAAATCTAGAAAGATCATCAACTATAACAAAAGCGTAGAGTTTTTCACTAAGACTGGCTACTCTACTAGGGCCAAATAAATCCATATGGAGTAATTGCAAGGGTCTAGTAGTGCTTACAGAGTTTATGGAATGAAATGAGGACTTGGTTACCTTATTCAATTCACATTCGGCACATACAGTGTCCTTTTTGAATGTGATGTCGGGCAAGCCTCTAACTAGCTTCTTAGTCGATAGCCTGGATATAGTATCCATATTGGCATGACCAAGACGCTGGTGCCACAGTAATCTTTCATCCTTATGAGCATATAGGCATCTACCTGCATTGTTAGTATCTCTAGACAAATAGAAAATATAAATATTATCCTCTCTTATCCCTTCAAAAGCAATGTCTCACGTTGACCTATCATAAATATAGCATTTATCTTGTCCAAAGTTAATGTCATATCCATGGTCAGCATGATGACTAATGCTGAGCAGGTTATGCTTTAACTCGGTCACTAGGGAGACATCTTTTATTACGGGAGAGGAAGGATGACCAATAATACCATTACCTATAATATACCCTTTTAGGTTGTTGTCGAAGGATACATATCCTTCTCTCTTCATCGATAGTGATGCGAAAAGATTTGTGTCTCCAGTCATGTGCCGCGAGCATCCACTATCGAGAATCCACTTACTCTTAGTTAAGGAGGGAAGGTCCACCTACATCAAGAGTAGATGTGACCTTTGGTACCCAAGTTCTTGAGGGTCCTGAAAAGTTAATTTTCGGAAACCATGCATATATGTTTCTATCTACTAATCTTCTAACTCTACATTGTGGTGAAATGTGTCCATGTAATCCACAATAAGTACAAATAGTATTCCTATTTATGTTAGGAGCATGATGATGGTATCTATATGTAGAGTGGTGTGGAGTAGCATGGTGATGATATGTAGAGTGGTATGGAGTATCATCTATGTAGAGCATGATGAAGACTATAATCATAAGCAGTATGATGGTGATTTTGTTTATGTGCAACATAGTGATGATTGTATCTATGTGTAGCATGGTGATTATGTGTCATATTGGAGTGAAAGTTATTTCTACGTGCATGTGGTTTGTGTGCTTTATGAAAGTGGGTATATATGAAAGCATGATTGCGTGCTGCAGGTGTAAGACGTGTTTGAGTAGTATGAGAAGTGTTGTGCTTTGTGTGTGTCTCATGTGATTGGGTTTGAGGTTGAGCAACCTTTTTTTCCAATCTAATCTCTAATTTCTTAGAGGTAGCCTGTAGTTCATTAACCTTAACATTCAAACCATATATCTTAGTAACAAAAATCTTGTGTCTACTCTTTTCTTCAGCAAGCTCCGTGTTGAGTGTGGTGATTTCTTGTGTTTGTTGTTCAATACGTGCTTCGGCATCATGAAGGCTTAGTTTAAGCTTAGAAATCTCATTTGTGACTTCCGTGGGTGACGTGTCTCTAAGGTTATCAAGCAATAAAGAAAGTCTTTGAATTTCGACTTCATGACTTTTGATATTTTTCTTAGAATGTTTATATTTACCAATGACCTTTTTGTGATCATTAAGTAAATCGGTAAAAGCATCGCCAAGTTCATCAAAAGTGAAATCATCAAGAGTTTCGTTTGATACCTTGTCGGACGTTGCCATTAGGCACACGTTTGCAGTGTCTTGAGTAGGGTCCTTTTCTTCCTCGGAGTCACTAGCTTCGCTTTCATGCCAAATGCTTGTGTTGGCATATTTCTTTGAGGAAGCCTTCTTGTATGGTTTCTCATAACGGTTGCTCTTCTTTAAGAATGGACAGTCTTTTCGGACGTGTCCAGTCTTCTTGCAACCGTAGCATGTTGGCTCTTCTTTGTCATCTTCTTGTGGTTTCTTCTTTCTTCGGTTGAAGCGAAAGAATTTCTTGAAGTTGCAGACAAGGAGAGCTTGATCATCACCTTCCGAGTTGTCGTCATCCGTCTCTTCGGGATCAGCCCTTCATCGGTGAGCTTTGAGGGCGATCTCCTTAGCCTTAGGAGCAGGCTCTTCGAAGTCTTTGAGGTCAAGCTCATGAGTCATCAGCTTTTCCATCAAAGTCTCTATGGACATAGTTGTGAGATCATTTCCTTCTATGATGGCTGTCACCTTAGGGTTCCAAATCTTTGGTAGCCCCCTAAGTAGCTTGCAAATCTTTTTGTGATTTGTATATTGTTTGCCGAGCGAAGATACGGGATTGATGATGTCGAGGAATCTTGTGAATATTTGCTTGATCGTCTCATTTGGCTTCATCTTGAAAGCCTCATATTCTTGAGTGAGATGACTTATCTTCGATTCCTTGACTTGGGTGGTTCCTTCATGCGTCACTTCTAGAAGTCTCCATACTTCGTGAGAGGTGGTGCATGTTGAGACCCTGTTAAACTCATTCATGTCTATAGAACAAAATAAGGCATTAATAGCTCTTGTGTCTAGACTTGCCTATTTCTTCTCCTCGTCAGAATATTTGTCATGTGGTTTCTCAACGAGATCACCATTGACAACTATCCTGGCGGACTTTTTGTAACCATCGGTGACGATAGTCCACAGGTCGAAGTCTAGTGACTTGAGATAAAAGCTCATCCTTGTTTTCCAATAGGTGTAGTTAGTTCCATCAAATAGGGGAGGCCTATGAGTGGCCTGTCCTTCACCGTGATTGAAAATCAAGGATTGTGTGGTTGCCATGGATCAGCTCTAGGATGTTAGTCCTTGTTGAGAGAACAGAGCACTGATACCAATTGAAGAACAGATGGCAACTCTAGAGGGGGGGTGAATAGAGTTTATAATAATAATATCCAATAAAAATTAAACTACTTTCACCAGCTGAATGTAATCAGAGTAAATACAGAAATAAATAAGAAGCCAGAAAGCATACGCAAACACAGCCGAATTTTAACCTGGTTTTCCTCGTGGAGGACTAGTCCAGGCCTGAGAACTCTAGCTCAGGATTAAATCCACTATTTGTGAAATAGTAGTTACACCCCGTGCCTTTTCTTCAGAAGAGCACGTTAACTTCTTATAAAAATCGCAGTGGCGATGCTTGGAATTTTCCAAGCGACTTCTTGAACTCTTGCACAAACTTCTAACTGAAAAGTACTGAGCACTTGAGGCTTAGGAAGCTTGTGGCTAGTAAATGAAGAAGGGTATGGCTTGTATAGAGCTTTAGAGAGAAGAGAAGAGAAGATTGGATGAATGAAAATAAAAGAATTTATGGCCTATTTATAGGAGACCTGGTAAGCAGAATTCGGCCAGAATTCTGGTTGAAATTTTCAAAAAATTGGCCGTTGGACAACTTGCAACCAGACAACCCTAAAAATTAGGATGATGATTTTTAGGAGGCAGAGTTCGGCCCGAACTCTGCGTGGAGGCAGAGTTCGGCCCGAACTCTGTCTCCAGAGCACAGAATGGGTCATTGGTCCAATTGGCTTATTTGGATATGTATAGAGCAATTGGATTTTGGGTATGGGTATAGGTTAAGTCTCAGATGCTCAGCACATCTCAGTTTACATAAGTCTAGACTCAATAAAATTGTAAAATACAGACTCAAAAAATAAATTGTGTAAATCCCCTAAATTTCTACTATATTTTTATCGATTTTTGGTACTGATTTAAATTTTTGTATTGTACGTCCATTATCGTATTGTACGTTGTGCACAAAAGACGTATTTCGTAATTGCTCGACGAATGCGAATATGTGCGAGCGTACATATTTTTAGAAAAATATTTACTTTATAGTTTCAAAATAATACATAGTAATTACTTTTAATTACTTAAAATTTGTGAAAAACGTCGCATCAAAATTTCAAAAATAATTTATTAATTTTATAAAAAAGTTCTTATTTTATTTTAACTTAAGAAATGATATCTTTTTTTTTATCATATGCGAAGTACGTGAAAACTTAATTCGCGTATATTTTTATTTTTCAAAGGCTAATTGTATTTATTTACGTTAACAAGTATTTTAATTGAATTTTTGAAATTTTATTTATTATTATTTTTTAGAAAAGGTATTTTGAATTTATTGTGGTAATTTAAACTTGGATTAGATTTTATTTAATTTAAATAAGTTAATTTAAAGATTGGAATCATCTATTTTGGATTTGAAATATTCTAGAATTAATTGAGTTGGATTTGAAATTGGATTTAAAGTTTTATTTGATTTATAAAGGCTTAGTTTAAATTGATTTGAGTCAAATAATATTATCTACTAGTTTTTAAATATTCCTAGTCTTTATCCTCATGGGAATTCTCACATCCTATAAATAGGCAGGTACTCCTCCAAATTTTTCTCATCGACAATAATATCGTGCACCGTGTCCGTGTCTTCCCTCTCCACTATGAAATTTCAATACAAATACACTATTATCCAGGGCCGACAAATCCGGACCTCCATCCCTGTCGTGTCGAACACCCTCGACACGACGTAACCCATCCCCATTCCCTCGCCCGAGTTCCTCGCCAACACCACGACCAACTCAGGTCGACACCACCACCAAATCCGCAACCCCCGTCACCCTCATCATCCCGACACAGACTCCACCTCCCAACATAACCACCACCACGACCGACCGACTACCAAAATCCCCAACCACAACCACGGTATCACCACGCCGGCTCCACCATCAACCCCCTGATGCCGCCACCACCAGAAATAAAAAGTAGGAGGAAAGAACCCTTACTTGCCGTCGCGTTGGCGGCCACCGGCGAGAAGCCCTGTGCCAACCCGTCGGAGCAGTACCTCCGCCGCATCTCGACTGCGCACCATCCGCCGCCGTGTCCTCTCCGCCGCCTAGATCAAGCCGCAGCGTCGTCGCTGCGCGTGCATTGGCCACCGTCGGCGAAGCATCTCCGCACCGCACCGTCGTTCTCCTCCAAACCCTCCTTGTGCTCCGCCGCCTTCCTTGGTCGCGACACCGCAGCCCTCCGGGAACCCCTTCGCCGCGCTCCCTCCCGAGACTCCGGTGAGTCGCGAGCCTCCTCTCGTCTTCCGCCGCTCCCTCCAACGCCCAGCCACTTCAACCGTCGAATCTCGGAGCGCGTTGCCCAAACCACACAGCCGACGCCTCTTCGTCAAAATTCCTGCGCCGCCATTGTGCCGCCGTCGACAAACTCGTCCTAGCGCCGGCGCAACCGCCGGAGCTGCGGCACCGATCGCCCCTCCGTGCACGTCACCAGCACACAGCCACTGCGTCGATGCCCCCTTCAGCCCGACCCCCTCTCCGGTCAGCCGCTCTCCCTCCGCCCAGCCCGGCCGACTCCGCCGCTCCCCTCTTCGGTAAAACCGTCTCTCACCGTTCTCTCATTCTCTCTCTCCCTCATTCCCTTTTCTCCTTATACTTCTTTGTTTTTTTTGGGTTTTTTTTTATCTTCTCTCTCTGGGAGAAGAGAACACAGTCTAAGCATTGGTTTTAGTTTGTTCTGTTTCATTTGTTTTGACTTTGTTAGACTTTTGGGCTAAAGCCCATAGAGAGGGCCAGTAGGCCAGGCCGTGAATTCTTTTTATATTTTTATTTTGGGCCATAAATGTGTAGTACAACTATTTCAGTATTTATTTAATATACTATAAATTTTGAAGGAAGGAGTAAAAAAATTAAAAATTAAAAATGAAAAATGAAAAGGTTATTATTATTATTATTACTATTATTATTATTAATATTATTATTATTATTATTATTATTAGTATTATAACTCATATTATTATCATTATTATTATTATTACTATTTTTACTATTATCATCATCATTATTATTATTATTATAATTATTATTATTATTATTTCTAAAACTGGCTTAGAGTAATTAGTATTTTCACAAGTAATACCATTTGTATTAGTAATTTATTTGCCTGAAAATATGACTCTTAACAAAAGTTTGGTTTTTGCCTTACCAAATTTTCTAGGATTGTTTTGTATTTGCCTAAAAGTATTTATTTTCATGAAATATAGATTTCCAACCTAAAATGTTATTTTACATAAACTTAGTCTTTAGCCTAAAACGAATTTTGATATGTACAAGTATTTATACGAAACTATTTTCAAAGACTATAAATATTTTCAAAATAGTATCTGTCTCCACAAAAATTCTCCTCAAATAATCACCCATGATCGTGACTAATCATGACCAGTTCCTATTCCTAATTCCTCGCAACTTCAGGCCTCTACCTATCGACCATGGCTATCGGACAACTCGGAACTTGTTGCAACATCGCACCACACCAGGCCCGCTACCAGGCAAGACACCTTGCCTTTACTGTTTAAATTCTTGTTCAATATCATGCATGCTTTTTCTTTATGTTGTTCTTTCAAAATTATATATATATGCAAATTATTATACATTATACAATTGGCTTAGAGTTAAGGGACCACCATATGTTTAGTGTATCTCATAAACTGTCACGATGTACCACGGACTGTGTGTGAGTTGTGAGTCACATATAGATGCGGACTTACGTGCTGACTGATTATTGGTGCGTGCAGGCCGTACATTAGGATATAACTGCTAATAGATTTGTGTAGAAGACTTGGCAGTTATTAAGGAATAAACAGTGTCGTGGAGTTGACACATGTATAGTATCATTGGGGGAGGGGACAGTTATTAGCGTAGGGGCTACATTTATTTTTTACACATTTTGGGCCGATGGTGACTCTCATGAGCACTACCTTCGGCCCAGGCCGATAGTGTCTCGGTTGAGCGCTACTTGACGGCCACTCTCTATTACTTGCTTGCGTGAATCCGTTACATCCCCTGCGTAGAACGTTGTCCTCTGAAGTGCATTCCATATAAAATGGTTAGGACCCTTTACTCATGCATACTTTTCTGTTGAGCTTTATTATTCAGTTTATTGGCATGATATTATGTGTCTTGTTACGTCCCTCTGAGGACCTGGTTTTTTCCCAGGTGTGTATTTTTGTGATTTCTTGCAGGTGCTCTAGCTAAGGCCATGACTTGCGCTCTATTCTGTCGTGATGATTACTCTTGGATTCGTCACTTGCTCTCACTTGCTAAATTCTTTCCTTGTATATTTTTCCATATTTAATTTGGTTGGTAGTGGACTTTGTCTCCACCCAACTATTGTGTACATGACAATCTCAAAGTTGCTTTTTATATTATTATTTATCTTTGTTGATGAGATTTAGTGTCTTGGCTTTCTACATTTACAGCTTATGTATATATATGAGTCGTATATTTACTCTTACGTATACAGCTGGCATGATACGTATCTAGTCTCAAGTATTTGGGACTGGGGCGTTACATGTTTTTGTGGTGGCCCATGCAGGTCGAGTTTGTCACTTCGGTTACGTAATTGTACCGATGTGGGCCTGCAATATAGGATTAGAATCTAGGAATCTCATCCACCTACTTGACATCCTTTCTTGACTTCAAATTTTGAACTCTCGTTCGCCCTCCTTGATTTGCATCTTGCTTGACTCCTTCTACCGTAAATTCTTAGTTTCGTGCTTAGTGACAATTAGAAAGATGACTACACTCGTATATGCTCATAGGTCAAACACATGGCTAAAAGGATTACCTTGACAACTAGTATGCATTAAGGTCTTATTTGTGTATAAAAGCATTTCTGTTTCCTAGAAATTTGATCTTAAAGATTAGTTTATTCCAAGTTGGGTAGTAGTATATTGCCGCCATCAAAAGGATAGTTTAAATTTTATTTTAAGTTTACAAGGTGATATACACAAGAGGATAGCTAGATCGAGAAAACAAAAATTTTTATGAATTTTGAAACTGTGAAATAGTTATGATTTATTAGGGATATGAAATCTATTTGAGAGATATCTTGAGTTTTTATATTATGACACTTGATTTACGGTTAACTTTAAGTTGGATATCTCGAGATTTTTTGAGTTTAAATTATGATTTTTGTAGATGACTAGAGAGACGAAAGTTTAGAAGGGAGAGAACTTGAGGTTTTAAAATTGGCGCGTACGATTTATAAGTTTATTTTGAGTTGAAGAGATGATGGTAAAAAAAAATTATTTAAATATTTGGACGATATGAAAGCGATTTTGAAGGAAAATTTAAAATTTTTTATATGATCTTTGATTTAAAAGTTAATTAGATTCCAAGTTTAAAGCCTTGATTATGGATATTTAAATTTTGGTTAAAAAAAGAGAGAGATTTAATCGAGTTACATGATTTGCGATTGATGAACGGGTTAAGTGTTTATCTCAGGGTACCTTTGAGAATTGGGAAATCTTAAAAGTGATGGCTTATTATGAAAATTTAGTTGTGCCGCATTAGACATGATGAAGGATTTTTGAAATTTATTTAAAGGAAATTAAACTTTAAAGTTATGACTAAATACTTGATGGAGTATCTTGAGACCTTATTTCGAAACTGTTGAGGAACCTGAAATTTGAAATTAGATCATATATTGGTAGAAGACCAAGAAGCAAGCAAGTCACCCTAATGGGATACAAGTATTCTTCATTAATTGCCATGATAATTTAATATACCCAAGTGTAGTTAAGTCATCTGCCAACTACGTGAAGATATCTCAATCTTGACTCACTCGACATTCCCTCAAACCAAGATTTTATCGTGACTTTCTCATACTCCATCTAAGTGGCTATCATATCTTTAGAAACTGCATTTTTAACTTATTTTACCTTGATTTACTCGACTCTGAATTATTTTTATTTTGTGCTTTTAACTTATCGATTATTTCGTGCGTTAATTATTATCTCATGAACTCCCACTTTTTATTTAAATTCTTTTGTGTCCTTTATCGTGACTTGGACATTTGGAGCACAACGCTAGACTTTTCCTTCCCACAACTTTTACATGTAAGACCTAGGCAAGCTCACCTTCATGTAGCTATATCACGTGCCACTAAAACATGTTCCTTTGTACTCTATTTTTATGGTACGACTTTCGGGTCATAAAGACTAGCTATAACCTTTACCATGATATCAATATATTTATCGACCATGGATCTCGACTCAATTCTTTTGAACCGATATAGGATTTTGTTCTACTTAATTCCTTACATGCTTAACCTTGCATTTTATCTTCATTACTGTACCTATCACACCATTAGTTTAATTCTTTTAAGTTGGGTAGAATATCTCATTACCTAACAAACCCTTTTTCCTAGTGAACGATATTAATAAATTCATTGGACCATAACACTTAGTAGACCCTAACTTATCTAGTCAACCAAGCCGACTGCATAGGCCCAAATTTCGGGCGAAACTTGGATTTTATAAGATCTTGGACTAATTGATTTCTTTCATCGTTACCCTTTACTTATTATTTTATCTACCTATGATGCTAAAATAGCTTAGTTTTGCAAGCGTATTCTTTATCAAGCTTGATCATGACATATGTTTTACTGGGTCGCTCCCACTAACATATTGTCTAATCAGAACTAGTACAAGATGGTCTGATCAACCTAGCGCACTTGGTTCGCTCTTTGTATATTATTCTACGTGGATGGAACATAATTAAACTCGGCCTTTAGAATCCCATCCATGACTGCCTTGACAATTCTTTTGAAATTATTCGGTCGTCTTTGCACCACGTATTGCATTCGATAATATCGTCTTTTGAACTCCCTATTGCTTTCGCCTTCACCTATTTTAGAGGGACGAAGGCGTTATACTAGAACTTCCTCTAGCCATCCTATCGAGTACGACCATATCGTATTGTTTTTCTATGATCTAAATCACAACTTCTTGCGACATGATTTTGTTGAGCCTTATAATTGATTGTTCCCCACCGATAACCCCTTATGTCTTCTCACCCCCTGCAAATTCTTAATTTCGAGGACGAAATTTCTTTTAAGTTGGGTAGGATGTAAAGCCCCTAAATCTCTACTATATTTTTATCGATTTTTGGTACTGATTTAAATTTTTGTATTGTACGTCCATTGTCGTATTGTACGTGGTGCACAAAAGACGTATTTCGTAATTGCTCGACGAATGCGAATATGTGCGAGCGTACATATTTTTTAAAAAATGTTTTCTTTATAGTTTCAAAATAATATATAGTAATTACTTTTAATTACTTAAAATTTGTGAAAAAAGTCGCATCGAAATTTCAAAAATAATTTATTAATTTTATAAAAAAGTTCTTATTTTATTTTAACTTAAGAAATGATATCTTTTTTTTAATTTTAATTTTATCATATGCGAAGTACCTGAAAACTTAATTCGCGTATATTTTTATTTTTCAAAGGCTAATTGTATTTATTTACGTTAACAAGTATTTTAATTGAATTTTTGAAATTTTATTTATTATTATTTTTTAGAAAAGGTATTTTAAATTTATTGTGGTAATTTAAACTTGGATTAGATTTTGTTTAATTTAAATAAGTTAATTTAAAGATTGGAATCATCTATTTTGGATTTGAAATATTCTAGAATTAATTGAGTTGGATTTGAATTTGGATTTAAATTTTTATTTGATTTATAAAGGCTTAGTTTAAATTGATTTGAGTCAAATAATATTATCTACTAGTTTTTAAATATTCCTAGTCTTTATCCTCATGGGAATTTCCACATCCTATAAATAGGCAGGTACTCCTCCAAATTTTTCTTATCCACAATAATATCGTGTACCGTGTCCGTGTCTTCCCTCTCCACTATGAAATTTTAATACAAATACACTATTATCCAGGGCCGACAAATCCGGACCTCCATCCCCGTCGTGTCGAACACCCTCGACACGACGTAACCCATCCCCGTTCCCTCGCCCGAGTTCCTCGCCAACACCACGACAAACTCTGGTCGATACCACCACCAAATTCGTAACCCCCATCACCCTCATCATCCCGACACAGACTCCACCTCCCAACATAACCACCACCGCGACCGACCGACTACCAAAATCCCCAACCACAACCACGGCATCGCCACCGCCGGCTCCACCATCAACCCCCAGATGCCGCCACCACCAGAAATAAAAAGTAGGAGGAAAGAACCCTTACTTGCCGTCGCGTTGGAAGCCACCGGCGAGAAGCCCTGCGTCAGCCCGCCGGAGCAGCACCTCCGTCGCATCTCGACTGCGCACCACCCGCCACCGTGTCCTCTCCGCCACCGTGTCCTCTCTGTCGCCTAGATCCAGCCGCAGCATTGTCGCTGCACGTGCGTTGGCCACCGCCAGTGAAGCCTCTCCGCGCCGCACCGACGTTCTCCTCCAAACCCTCCTTGTGCTCCGCCGCCTCCCTTGGTTGCGACACCGCAGCCCTCCGGGAACCCCTTCGCCGCGCTCCCTTCCGAGACTCCGGTCAGTCGCGAGCCTCATCCCGTCTTTCGCCACTCCCTCCAAAGCCCAGCCACTTCAACTGCCGAATCCCGGAGCGTGCTGCCCAAACCACACAGCCGACGCCTCTTCGTCGAAATTCACGTGCCGCCATTGCGCCGCCGGCGACGACCTCGTCCCAGCGTCGGTGCAACCGCCGGAGCCGCGGCTCCGATCTCCCCTCCGTGCGCGTCACCAGCACACAGCCGCCGCGTCGACGCCCCCTTCAGCCCGACCCCCTCTCCGGTCAGCCGTTCTCCCTCCGCCCAGCCCGGCCGACTCTACCGCTCCTCTCTTCGGTAAAACCCTCTCTCACCGCTCTCTCATTCTCTCTCTCCCTTATTCCCTTTTCTCCTTATACTTCTTTATTTTTTTTTGATCTTCTCTCTGTGGGAGAAGAGAACACAGTCTAAGCATTGGTTTTATTTTGTTCTGTTTCATTTTTTTGACTTTGTTAGACTTTTGGGCTAAAGCCCATAGAGAGGGCCAGTAGGCCAGGCCGTGAATTCTTTTTATATTTTTATTTTGGGCCATAAATGTGTAGTACAAGTATTTCAGTATTTATTTAATATACTATAAATTTTGAAGGCAGGAGTAAAAAAATTAAAAATTAAAAATGAAAAGGTTATTATTATTATTATTAGTATTATTATTATAACTCATATTATTATTATTATTATTATTATTGTTTTTACTATTATCATTATTATCATCATCATCATCATCATCATCATCATTATTATTATTATTATTATTATTATTATTATTTCTAAAACTGGCTTAGAGTAATTAGTATTTTCACAAGTAATACAATTTGTATTAGTAATTTATTTGCATGAAAATATGACTCTTAACAAAAGTTAGGTTTTTGCCTTACCAAATTTTCTAGGATTGTTTTGTATTTGCCTAAAAGTATTTATTTTCATGAAATATAGATTTCCAACCTAAAATGTTATTTTACATAAACTTAGTCTTTAGCCTAAAACGAATTTTGATATGTACAAGTATTTATACGAAACTATTTTCAAAGACTATAAATATTTTCAAAATAGTATCTGTCTCCACAAAAATTCTCCTCAAACAATCACCCATGATCGTGACTAATCATGACCAATTCCTATTCCTAATTCCTCGCAACTTCAGGCCTCTACCTATCGACCATGGTTATCGAACAACTCGGAACTTGTTGCAACATCGCACCACACCAGGCCTGCTACCAGGCAAGACACCTTGCCTTTACTGTTTAAATTCTTGCTCAATATCATGTATGCTTTTTCTTTATGTTGTTCTTTCAAAATTATATATATATATGCAAATAATTATACTTTATGCAATTGGCTTAGAGTTAAGGGACCACCGTATGTTTAGTGCATCTCATAAACTGTCACGATGTACCACGGATTGTGTGTGAGTTGTGAGTCGCATATAGATGCGGACTTATGTGCTGACTGATCATTGGTGCATGCAGGCCGTACGTTAGGATATAACTGCTAATAGATTTGTGTAGAAGACTTGGCAGTTATTAAGGATTAAACAGTGTCGTGGAGTCGACACATGTATAGTATCATTGGGGGGAGGGGACAGTTATTAGCGTAGGGGCTACATTTATTTTTTACACATTTTGGGCCGAAGGTGACTCTCATGAGCACTACCTTCTGCCCATGCCGATAGTGTCTCGATTGAGCGCTACTTGACGGCCACTCTCTACTACTTGCTTGCGTGAATCTGTTACAGCCCCTGCGTAGAACGTTGTCCTCTGAAGTGCATTCCACATAAAATGGTTAGGACCCTTTACTCATGGATACTTTTCTGTTGAGCTTTATTATTCAGTTTATTGGAATGATATTATGTGTCTTGTTACGTCCCTCTGAGGACCTGGTTTTTCCCCAGGTGTGTGTTTTCATGATTTCTTGCAGATGCTCTAGCTAAGGCCATGACTTGCGCTCTATTCTGTCGTGATGATTACTCTTGGATTCGTCACTTTCTCTCGCTTGCTAAATTATTTCCTTGTATATTTTTCCATATTTAATTTGGTTGGTAGTGGACTTTGTCTCCATCCAACTATTGTGTACATGACAATCTCAAAGTTGCTTTTTATATTATTATTTGTCTTTGTGGATGAAATTTTGTGTCTTGGATTTCTACATTTACAGCTTATGTATATATACGAGTCTTATATTTACTCGTATGTATACAGTTGGCATGATACGTATCTAGTCTCAAGTATTTGGGACTGGGGCGTTACAACTTGTATTATAAATCCGAGCTGTCGTCTGACTTGTACTAGATGTAGTCTTCATGTGTCGTATTGAATTATCACAAGTATCATGTAGTCAATTTTATCAATATTTGGTTGACTATGATTTTGTGTCAACGGTTAGGAGCAAGAACAATATATCTCAACAGTTCATGTCATGACAGGAATGTAAATCTAGCAATAGAATAAGATACATAAAATGCTGTAAAGAAATGTACATGAAGTAAGAGAGATAATTGTAACTGGAAATATCTGTTATAAGTAAGAAACTGTAAGTGACTAGTGAATCAGAGTACAAGATAGAAAGTGAATGGCTGGGAATGATTCATGATTATACTACGGGATTGATTCATGATTATGCTACTTTGAGATTATTCACATGACGATTTCTACTCCCCCCATCCACAATCAATACACAAGGATCCATTCAAGTTATGTTAAGATTCATGAATATACTACTGGCTCATAATGAGTGATTCGTGAATTTGATTTGTGAAGGCTTTGTGATTCATGAGGGTACATGAGTCACAAGCAGATTCATGATAGTAGAAGCATGAGAGTACATGATGTAAGTGAAACACATATGATATGAAGTATCCGATGCTCCCGAGAGGGATAACATCTCATGAAAAGATCCATATAGTACCAATCCGTGTTACCAACGTGACAACATCAAGTAAAGTAGTCTAGGGCAAGATATAAGTCCTAACAAGTATAAAATGATCAGAGAATGTACTCGCCTGATATCTGAATGTCTGTGATAATATACTGTCAGAGATGAGGTATCTGACTCCTATTTAGAGCAACACAAGTCAAGATGTATACAGGAGATGATAAATAAAATGTACAATGCTTCTACATGCTTTCTAGGTCAATCTAGACTAAAGCCAACACTTGGTCAACCCTAGTCAATTACACTAGTCAAACTAGGTCAAACTAGGTCACTCCTAGCCCAAACAATCTCACTAAGCCTAACCAAGCTTAGGCTAACACTCAGACACAATTTCAAAGCTTCACAAGTTATTACAACCAATTTCATATATAGGCACATGTATATACTCAATGTATGTAGGCATACACATAGAAATTTATATGTAGGCTATCATGTAGGCTAATGCCTAGCGTTCAAGGTAAAGTACAAATCATGTATGCATATACAAAGGATGAATGTGTGTTACATTACATAGCAAATGTGTTTAGGCTAAGTGGCAAAGTGAAGGGTTAGAGTACACAGGGTTTAATGTGACAGTTTGTGTGTGTGTGTCAAGTGTGTGTATTTAGATTTGTACAACAGTGAGTATGTGTTCTCAAGAAAATGATACCAAGCCTATGCCAAAACCTTATATCAATATCATATATATGCAATCAAAGACTTTACATTCAACAATCTATGTAGCTATCATATCTATATATATATATATATTAATTTAGCTATTTACATGCATACATTACAATATAGAGAGAGATAGAGATGTCACATGCATAGGTTATACATAGAAAATTCAAATGTGTACATGTTAGTGTGTGTGTGTGTAAGGTAAAGTGAGTGTAATGTGTGGTTTTCAGTCACTGTGTGTGTGTGTGATTTGCATAGGGTGTGTGGTAGTTCAATATGTGACAATACATATATGTGTGTGCATGTGTGTATAGAATTCATGTTTTAGTCAACAGTACATATATATGGGTGAGTGTGTGTGTGTAATATAGATGGGAGTGGCATGGAGTTCTCAGGTTTTGTCAACAGTGTACATGTGTGTGTCTCAGTTTTTCAGTCAAGCATGCGTGTGTGTGTGTGTCTCAGGTTTTGCAATGCCAAGGCATGTGAGCATCAAGTATAGTTTAGTTATTTAGCAAAGGGATTCAGTTTAGTACATCAATGCATTGAGTGAAATGTAATGTGAATAGAGTGTACATGTGAAGTATAGGCAATGTGTTAAGGTTAGTTTATGTGACAGTCAATGCATCTATGTATCAATGCATCAATGAAATGTAATGAATGCAACATAGGTTCAGGTAATGCATGTCAAGTTCAGGCTACAATGTGTCAACGCATATAGGGTTAAAGCAAGTTCAGGTCAGTATACGTAAATTCAATGTTCAGTTTATAAAATGCATATATAGGTATTGTGGTTAACATTGTACAGCAAAAAAAAAGGTTACAGGTTCATGTAAAGGTGGTGTCAGGTTATCTAGGTATATGATCACATATCGTTACCATCATCATCATCAATAATACACAAAACCCTAAATTAAACATAGTTAAACTTACTGCAACTAAAAATAACTAGGAAATATGTATAAACAGGAAACCAAATATCAGAGCAGTATCATACTTCGAAACCAACACCAACCAATGCAATCCCTGTCTTGTATTTACACCACAACATATCTACATATATGTATCACAACAAATTATCATTTAAAACCATTTAATTATTATTAAAATCCAGAAAAACCCAAGAACAGTTCAGTATCCGGAAGTTATCAGAGAATGAGGGGAAATGTAAATTTGATTTCGAATATACATGAATCATCAAATTAGTGGTCTAGATAGGTTCGTGTACATGTGTATGTGTCATACATGACAATTTGTGTCCACCAATATAGGACACAACATGTCCACACCTATACGAACACTCACAGACACACAGTACAAGAGCCCGATACTGGCCTGTGCACGTACAGTACAGTCCCCATACGAGTTTGATTCCTCACGAATCACTCGAGGAATTTTCCTCGTACTTCGTGCACAAGGTGTCATTCAATGCTCCTTCGTGTCCCATAAGTATCAAGCCAAAATGTGTCGTATCCAGTGCACACGACACAGCGAGCAGCAGGACATGCACACAGCTCGTGTGCGAGCGTGTCCATGCCCTAAAGAGACTCGGACACGACACGTAAACATCTTAGCAGCATACGTAATCAAAATAAACATATAGATCTAGAGATTCAATCAAAAATTTTTAGAAAATAGGAAAAAAATTCTCTTGGTGACATTTCATCAAACACATTCATACAACCTAGATACGTGTCCGATACGGACACCAAAACGACACAAAATCACACAAGACTAACTCCACAGCTAGGGGACACCTAAATCTATGCATTCATGCAAGAAAATCAAGAAATGGAGGTGGTTTGAGGGGTTTACATATTGAGTGTCAAACTCAATAAAAAAGCTCAATATATGAAAATCCCTCTAGCAACTCAAAAGCCCCAAATTGCACCAAAGCTGAGATTACTCACCACCAACAGTAAATAGACATCAATTAGATCCTAATGCAAAATATTATAGTCAAAAAGGAAGAGAAATGGAGAAATTATGAAGGGTTGAAGAATGGACGATACCTCTTTCTTGCCAAAATTAGAAGTGGTGTAAGAAGAGGCAAGAATGATTCAAGAGGCATTAAATAGTGGTGGAGGAATCCCTATATGGCTGCTATGGCCAGCCAACAAGTTAGGGTTAGGGCTTCATTGAGGGAAATGGGCTATGGGCCAATATATTAGTTAGTTGATTCAACACTCTAGCTAATAGGCCCAACTACACATAGCACCTATTCTCCTCATGCACCCAAGTTACACTCAAGTCAACTTGAGTTAGATTGGGGTCCTACACCATTCCACCATGCTAACTAAGTCACCATAGTCATAGTTAAACACTAGGCTAGTCTCCAAGGTCTCAACTAGCAAAAGTCAAAAATAACAACCATCAATCAAATAATTAACAAATAATTCCATGAAACCAAAATGACCAAAATACCCCTAGACCAAAATGATAAATAAAATATCCTAATTACATGGTTAGGCTCTAGGTCAAGTAGTCTCTAGGGTTTCACTAGAAAAACATCAAAATCACAAGTCATAGAATTAAATAGTTTTAAAAATGATTAAAAATCACCAAAAATCATAACAAGATTTAAATACCATTAATAAATAATTAAAATTATAAAATTTCAAAATTACCTTCATTGAGAAAACTGGGTGTTACAAGTCTACCCTCCTTAGAGAAATTTTGTCCTCGAAATTAAGAAGGTCGTAATCCTGTAGATCAACCCCCAACAATCAAGGTCAAAGCTTATACCTAGCATCACCCCGGGTCAGCAAGTCCAAAATGGGCAGTAGGCTTAAAATAGGTCATATCCAGAATTTGGGTCAGCGGGGTGGGTCAAAAAGGTGTTCCCAATTCGAGCCAAAAATAGAAGTGACTCGATGGAGTGAATCAAGATAGGGTCTTATGTCGGAAAAGTCGTATGAAGCAAACGAAGCATAAGATGGTGTGTCTGAGTGGAACACGAAGGTCATGAGTGTAGGGGGCCATGTATAGGTTATGCAGGAGAAGTTGGTTTTGAGAAAAAATAACTAGTCTTGTGCTCCTAAATTAAAAGTCACGGTAATGTGTGTGAAATAATCATAATTAAGTAGGAATAGTCAAATGGCCTAAATTGGACCGAAGGTTGTGTTTCCAAAATAGTACAAGGGACAGGGTAAGTGGAACAATATATGGTCGTGGGTGCCAGGCTGGAAAGATAAGAAAAATAATAAATTATGCAGGGCTGTAAGGATTACCATTCTAGGGTTAGAGCTACACTATCACTTCTAAGTCAAAAGGCCTAGCACAATCACCAATTCATTAAGAGAAATTCATAACAAAGAAGTTATACAAAGGATTATACTAACAGTTAGAGCTACTCCTATACCCTAGTTAAATAATGAGAAAGCAAAATAAAACAACAACAAATTTTTTGAAAGACTGAAACGAAGAGTAGAGATGATATATTCAAAAACTTTTAAGATAAAATGTGATAATCATATGCGTCCATCCAAAATCATGGTACTTTGAATCCTCGTCACACTAGTAAGCAATGCTATGATAACCATAGAGTCCCAACTAATGTACACACTTCTAGAATAATAGTATTTAAAAATTTTGCTCTACCGCTCGCTTGGCTGCAAAAACCTTAAATTTCCACACCCGAGAAATATATCCAAAATCTGATTGTAGGTCCTTGCCATGCTGGCTAATGTGACTTTAGAAGACTTGATTCCATAACTGAGATGACCTAGCCCATATAATTTATCTTAGCAAAAAATTAAATCAACAATGAATAACAAGAATCAGATTCATCTACGAACAAGAACGATAAACAAGATCTGTTGGAACTGAATTTCGAGGTGGTTAAAATAAGTTAAGGGAGAAACAGAATCGAGATAAAAAGAACCAGCGATAAGCTCTCCTACTGCCTGTGCACCCTCAGTTGCCATAGCGTAAGCTCGCCCCTGGTGGCCTCCTCCAGCCTGATGTTGTGCGAATCTCTGCTGTTGAGTCTGTAAGGGTAGTCCCTTCTGCTGGTTCATCGGAGCCCTCGCTCCTGCCCCCTGAGCTGTCTATCCTAAAAACTTGGGGCACTCTTTTAACTGGTGATATGATGCTCTACAAAGTAGGCACTTGCCTAGCCTCATTCGGTATTTACTCCAATCCTGCCCTGGTTTCTTACCGAAAAGGCAACTGATAACATGTTGCTGTCTAGTGGCCTGCTGTATCTGTAACGATGGTCCCTCTGCTGCTCTGTCGGAGCCCTAGCTCCTGTTGCTGCCTGAGTCAATGGTGTTTGGTTCTTGGGATACTCCCTACATTGATGCTCCATTGAACCATAAATTAAACACCTCCCAAGCCTCATCCTGCAATCGTTTCACCCATGGCCTGCCTTCTTGCAGAAGTTGTACCTAGCGTCCTGCTGCTGCCTGGATGCCTGGTAGAAATACGTACGTCCCTGACCCTGAAGGTGCTGCTGAACAGGCCTCTGCTGATACTGATGCTGAATCTGTACGTGAGGCCTCTTGGCCTGACCTCCACTGCTGCTGGCTCCATGAGTGTCATATCCCCTCTTGAGCAATTATTGCCGCTGAGTCTTTACTATCTGCTGGAAGAAGGAGAACAACCGCGCCACGTCCTCTGATCCTGATGGCGGTCGCTGCTGAAGAATGTCCGGGATGACTGGGGAAAGTCTCGAAGTAGGAAGAGGTACACTCCCAAAGGCTGCAGATATTCCAGCCTAAGCTGGCATAACAGGAGCTGCAGTCTCCGGGTCCTGCTGATCAGGACGAGAAGTGGCAGACCCCTCAGTAGTATCCTCCGGATCGAGATGATGAGATTGTGTCTCCATAACCATCCTGAAGACAGATAAAACGAGAGGGCAATCACTGAGAATGAAATGATAACATCAAGGAAAGACGATTTATTTTTAAGGGAAGACAATAATGCAGCAAAATGTTGGTAACAGGAATCAGATTAAGAGTTTTTCCTAGGTGCGATTGAGTACCTTCAAAAAGTATATCCTAATCCTAATACAGGCTGTAGTGATACGCTAGTTCGAATACCACTATAAACTCGACCTGCATGGGTCACCACTAAAAAAACGTGTCACGATACGCACCCAGTATAGGGCCACGAGAAGTGGGTACGTCCAGCATACGTCGTAGTATCGACGGTAGAACGTTGTTCTAGGTCATGAAAATAACTAACACAATATAAAATACTCTCCAAAAGGAGGACAATCACAGAAGGTACGACTCAATCACAAATCTAGAGGTAGAATATAGCACGATGTAATAGATAAGGTATAACACCCAGTTTCTGAAATGAGGGTATTTTGAAATTTTGTATTTATAATTATTATTTATTGCATTTCAATCATATTATGAATTTTGGTGATTTTTAATCAATTTAAAATTTATTTTAAGTCGTGACTTGTGATTTTGATGTGCTGATAGCAAAATCCTAGAGACTGTCTGACCTAGAGCCTAACCATGTCATTAGGATAATTTATTTTTACTTTTAAGAATGAGGGTATTTTCGTCATTTGGCCTCTTTAAATTATTTTATGATTTATTGCATTGGTGATTGTTAATTTTGACTTTTGCTAAGATGTGACATAAGAGACTATCCTAGATTTTGGCCTTGACTTGGTGATCTAGTTAACATGGTATGGACCCTAGTCTAACTTAAGTCAACTCAAGTTAGGTCACTTAGGATCAAGTTTGAAATAGGAGGACTGGTGATTTGGTCCATAGGCTTGAGACTTAGAAATTGGTTCCATGACTAGTGCAAGTAGGCCCATAGCCCATTAGATTAAATCCTAACCCTAATTTTCATTTTATGACCAGCCCTAGGGCTCCCCTTCCCTATAAATAATCTCTTCATTAGTTCTTGCCTCTTTTATATCATTTCAACACATAGGAAAAGAAAGGTTTGTCCATTCTTCCCAATCCATAGATTTCTCATTTTAAATTCCTTTTAACTCTAGTTTCTTGCATTAGAGTCTAATATCCTTCTATTTTCTGTTTATGGAGAGTAATCCCATATTTTGAGCAATTTGGGGATCCGAGCTAGCAAGAAGGAACACTTCATTTTGGGGCTTTTTCTTACTTTTTGCACCTATAGGTAAAACACCTATAATTTTTTTAATATTTAGTTTTTTTGTATTTAGGGCTAGATCTTGGTGTCCCTTAGCTGTCCCTCAAATTTGGTAGAAAACCGTGTCCGTTTGGTGTCCGTATCGGACACGTGTCTATATGTATGTTTATGTGTTTGACAAAATGTCTCAAAGAACTTTTTATTCTTTTTTTTGAAAAATAATTGAGCAATTTTATAGACCTATATGTGGGCTTTGATTTTGTGTTTGACTGAGCACACATCGTATCCCTTTTTGTGTCCAAATCGGATATGAACTCGCTGCACGATGAATGTACACTGTCCCCTGATCATGTACCCCTCGTGTTCGCTACACACGCCACGTGGGCAGCTGCCATTTGGCATGAGAAAGGGGGACAGTGACTGCCTGTGCACCCCTCGAGTTTGACAAGAAATTGTATCGTGTCGAGGGTGCTCGGACACGCGCATTGAAATTGTACTGCGCAATATCGGTCAAGAAATCGACTCTGATACGCGTTATTTTCTCTAGTCACGATTTGAGTGGACACGATACAGACACTTGTGCACGCAGTCCTACTCTGGACGAACCCATATACACGAGCTCGACCCACCTCGAGCTCTGTGTCAAGCCCACGAAGGCTCGACACGCACGCACGAGGCCTGGGTGCACTGCTTTTCTGATACTTAGGTTTTCTGCTTTGGACACATCGTGTCCACGACACGAGACAACCTGTATAACACCATATTATGTTCACACACGTTTATCAACCATCTATTTGGAGTTTTAATTGTTTTTCGAATGTGAATTGTTTTTTGAATATGTTCTAATATTGGTTCAGTATCAGTGTGTTATTCAGGTTTTCGAATGGTTAATTCGTATTTTCCAAATGCAATTAAATGTTATACTAGGTTAATTTGATGATGTTATATGTACATGATGGCTGGGCTTCATAAGATGCAAGTTGGATTGGTCAGTTTGGTTTCAATGATGCATGAACTACTATTATAACTGAACCCAGTTTCAGTTGGGTTTTTTCTGAATTTAAATGAGAATTAAATTGATGATTAAATGTAAAATGTTATGCAGTTGTTCAGTATTTAACTGGAATTCTAGTCTGGACCTTGTTTTGTATATGATTCGATTTTTGGTTGATTAAGAATGGCTTTGACTGTACCAATTCAATGTATATATATAACTGCTCATATAATGTTCCCTTCACCTTATGAAGATAATTAGGAATTGCTATAAATTTCTGAGTTAAGGTTGAGTTATGATACATGTTAGGTTGTAATTGGGCTTTCAAATGGAAAATTTTTGATACTAGGATATATTTACTGTTTATACATGATGGGGCCTTGATAGTTGATGTTTATGTTCTGTTTTTACTGCATACATTGGGTTGGTTGAACTATGGGTTAGCTAAATACATGATTTATGTATGTACTGAGATAGGGATGGGCTGTCACTTGAAACAGGAAATTGTTAAACATGTTAATTGATTTATTGGTTCCAGAGATGCAACATATCCCACACACACATCGCACTATCTATAACCTAAACACACATTGTCCCTGTACACTCATGACACTACACACACACATGATTACATGTCCACCTACACACACATCTAGCCTACATAGTGTATCACATATATCACACTAATCTATACACTAGCCTATGGCATATGTCACACACACACACACACACACACACAAAACTGATTTGACTGTCACCTTGACATATATACACACACAGCCCCCTTTCCCATTTTCTATATGTATAGATGTATGCTAATATATATCCAAGTTTACGTGTAATCAAGTGAAATGTGAAATGACATGAATATAGGAATGAATGCATGAACGGGAATATGTATGCTAGTATGCTAAATATGTAAGTATCAAGAAATGGATGAATGCAAGCATGTAGGTTATGTAATGAAATAAAAGGTAGGTATGTATCTATGTATGTGCATTGTTGTATTAGGCTATAGCCTATGTGGATACCTATCTATATTATGAGTATATTTATACTTGTATGTGTGATAGCCTATTTGGCTTGTACTTGTGGTAGATTGCTAGTATAGGCTTAGGTTAGGCCTTGTGAGACTTGATGGACTAGGATTGACCAAGTTTGACTAGAGTGTTGACCATGGTTGACCAATAGTTTGACCTTGACCTAGATTAGCCTAGAAATTATGTAGATTGTATTGTATGTTCTTATTTACCATTCTGGACATGTCATAACCTATATTCCTCTGTTTAGGACATTGTGACTCTGTTGCAGACATCTGATATTACACTACTCTTTTCAGAGTAGCAGGCGAGTACATTCTCTGATAGTTCTCTCATTTATTTGTCAATTACTGTACTTCAATTCTATTTAGTTGTATGTGATTCTCTGTTACAACACGTATGGATATTTTTGGATTCATGTATGCGACACACATTTATTGTCTGGCCTCTATTACTGGAATCATTCTAGAATCATTTACTGCTATCATCATGTTCTGGCTGGACTCATCTTGAATCTTGTATCGGATTTCTGGATTCACCTGCTGGGAGGAGAAATACTAGAGTAAGACATGTAGACATACCCCAATTCTGGAATCACCTTCATGCTAGAATCAAACTGAAATGATAGCCATCTCACACCCGGCCAGGTGTGTGATGTGCCGAATTACCTATAGCCGTTTACATGTCGATCTCGGTATTTTAAAACATACTGTTAGAGTATAGGCTGGACTCACCTTGGAATCATTGATCACTATGACTAGAATCGTCTTGTACTGGATTCATCTAGTATTAGATTCATCTTGTACTGGACTTACATTGGACTTACACTTGTCTACATTTACTGTCTGGACTTATATCTTGTTACTCTAGTTCAGCTAGTTTCTATTTTACGGTCTTTATTACCATGATTCTTCTCTTGTTTTAGTTACTTACTTTCCTTGTACCTTATATGTCTCTCTATACCATCACCTGAATATAAACTGCCATGTTCATCAATACAACTGTCTATAACTGTTTTATAGTTCTCTGTCATTTACTTGGGTTTTCTAGATGAGATGTGCTCGTTCCTGTCCTGACTGGACCTGTTGAAATTTTATAGATGATTGCCCTGAGGACACTTGCCCTACTCATTATGGACCTGACGAGGGTTTAGCCACCTTTGGTCCTGACACTTAGCAGTGATCGAGATACAGTTTTAGACTTGCATTAGTTCTTATTTTAGACTTGTTGTATTGATTTGAGACTTATGTTAAATTTCAGATTGTTGAGTTGTTATTATTTCAGTAGTAGTAGTTGTCTTCTAATTCTTAGTTATCTCTTCTGTGTTATCTTATCGTGCTTAGACTGTGATTGAGTTACAATATCTTATACTTGTCCTCCGTTCGGAGTTGATCATGATGAGTACATTATATACTGCATGAGTTGATGGTTAGATAGTGACCTAGAACAGCGTTCTACCACCGACAATGCGGCGTAGGCTGGGCGTTGTTACGTACTCGTACCCTCACAGTGGGTGCCGGTCGTGGCATAAGGGAATCCTCAAAACTGAGGTACAAACAGAAGTAAAATAAATCAAAGTTAATAAACACAAGTCTCAACATCTCCAAATTAATACTACTATGAAATCAAACAAAACAACTGACATGAAAAGAAAGAACAGTCTAATCTATTTATACTATGCATGGGTATCATCCTAAGCAGCTGCCTGAACCTCCCAAAGGTCCAGGTCGCGAGTGTCATCTAGGCAAGCTCCATAGTAGGTAGGACGAAACTAAATGGCATCTGTAATATTTTCAACAGGTCCAGTCAGGACATGAGCGAGCACAATATATCTCAATAGTTTATATCATAACAGGAATGTAAATCTAGCAATAGAATAAGATACATGAAACACTGTAAGAAAATGTACATGAAGTAAGAGAGATAGCTGTAACTGGAAATATCTATAAGTAAGGAACTGTAAGTGACTAGTAAATCAGAGAACCAGATAGACATGTGAATGGCTAGGAAGGATTCTTGATTACACTACGGGACAGATTCATGATTAAGCTACTTTGGGATTATTCATATGACTATTTCTACTCCCCCCATTCCCAATTAATACACAAGGATACATTCAAGTTATGTTAAGATTCATGATTACACTACTGGCTCATAATGAGTGATTCATGAATTTGATTTATGAAGGCTCTGTGATTCATGAGGGTACATGAGTCACAAGCAGATTCATGATAGTAGAAGCATGAGAGTACATGATGTAAGTGAAACACACATGACATGAAATATCCGATGCTCCTGAGAGGGATAACATATCATGAAAAGATCCATATAGTACCAATCCGTGTTTCCAACGTGACAGCATCAAGTAAAGTAGTCTAGAAGAAGATAGCAGTCCTAACAAGTATGAAATGATCAAAGAATGTACTCGTCTGATATCTGAATGTCTGTGATAATATACTGTCCGAGATGAGGTATATGACTCCTATTTAGAGCAACACAAGTCAAGATGTATATAGGAGATGATAAATAAAATGTACAATGCTTCTATATGCTTTCTAGGTCAATCTAGACTAAAGTCAACACTTGGTCAACCCTAGTCAATTACACTAGTTAAACTAGGTCAAACTAGGCCATTCCGAGCTCAAACAAGTCTCACTAAGCCTAACCAAGCCTAGGCTAACACTCACACACAATTTCAAAGCTTCACAAGTTATCACAACCAATTTCATATATAGGCACATATATACTCAATGTATATAGGCATACACATAGGAATTTATATGTAGGCTATCATGTAGGCTAATGCCAAGCATTCAAGGTAAAGTACAAATCATGTATGCATATACAAAGGGTGAATGTGTGTCACATTACATAGCAAATATGTGTAGGCTAAGTGGCAAAGTGAAGGGTTAGAGTACACAGGGTTTAATGTGACAGGTTGTGTGTGTCTGTGTCAAGTGTGTGTATTTAGATTTGTACAGCAGTGAGTATGTGTTCTCAGGAAAATGATACCAAGCCTATGTCAAAACCTTATATCAATATCATATATATACAATCAAAGACTTTACATTAAACAATCTATGTAGCTATCATATACATATATATATATATATATATATATATATATATATATATATATATATATATATATATATATATATATACATTAAACAATCTATGTAGCTATCATATATATATATATATATATTGTTTAAAATATATATATATATTTACATTAAACAATCTATGTAGCTATCATATATATTTTAATTTATATATATATATATATATATATATATATATATATATATATATATATATATATATATATATATACATTAATTTAGCTATATACATGCATACATTACAATATAGAGAGAGATAGAGATGTCACATGCATAGGTTATACATAGAAAATTCAAATGTGTACATGTTAGTGTGTGTGTAAGGTGAAGTGAGTGTAATGTGTGGTTTTCAGTCACTGTGTGTGAATGTGTGATTTGCATAGGGTGTGTGGCAGTTCAATATGTGACAGTACATATATGTGTGTGTGTATAGAATTCAGGTTTTAGTCAACAGTACATATATATGTGTGTGTATGTAATATAGATGGAAGTGGCATAGAGTTCTCAGGTTTTGTCAAGAGTGTACATGTATGTGTCTCAGGTTTTCAGTCAAGCATGCATGTGTGTGTGTGTGTCTCAGGTTTTGCAATGCCAACGCTTGTGAGCATCAAGTATAGTTCAGTTATTTAGCAAGGGGGTTTAGTTTAGTACATCAATGCATTAAGTGAAATGTAATGTGAATAGAGTGTACATGTGAAGTGTAGGCACTGTGTTAAGGTTAGTTTATGTGACAGTCAATGCATCTATGTATCAATGCATCAATAAAATGTAATGAATGCAACATAGGTTCAGTAATGCATGTCAAGTTCATGCTACAATGTGTCAATGCATATAGGGTTAAAGCAAGTTCAGGTCAGTATAGGTAAACTCAATGTTCAGTTTATAAAATGCATGTATAGGTATTGTGGTTAACATTGTATAGCAAAAAAAAAGGTTAGGTTCATGGAAAGGTGGTGTCAGGTTAGCTAGGTATATGATCACATATCATTATCATCATCATCATCAATAATACACAAAATCCTAAATTAAACTCAGTTAAACATAAACAGGAAACAAAATATCTGAGCAATAGCGTACTTCGAAACCAACACCAACCAATGCAATCCCTGTCATGTATTTACACCATAACATATCTACATATATGTATCACAACTAATTATCATTTAAAACCATTTAATTATCATTAAAATCCAGAAAAACCCAAGAACAGTTTAGTATCAGGAAGGTATCAGATAATGAGGGGAAATGTAAATTTGATTTCGAATATACATGAATCATTAAATTAGTGGTCTTGATAGGTTCGTGTACACGTGTATGTGTCATACATGACAATTTGTGTCCACCAATATAGCACACAACGTGTCCACACCCATACGAACACTCACAGGCACACGCACAGACACACAGTCTCGTGCACGCATGTGTGTCGATCCAGGACACGACACATGACACGACACCACTCGTGCACGTGTTCGCCTAGGGTTGGGCTACGTTCGTGTCAGCCTGATACGTCTCTACGACGTGTCGTGTCGTGACACGAGAGCCGTATTAGAGCCCAATACTGGCCTATGTACGTATAGTGCAATCCCCATACGAGTTCGATTCCTCACGAATCACATAAGGAATTTGCCTCGTACTTCGTGTATAAGGTGTCAGTCAATGCTCCTTCGTGTCCCATAAGTATCAAGCCAAAATGTGTCGTATCCAGTGCACACGACACAGCGAGCAGCAGGGAAAGCGCACGGCTCGCGTGCGAGCGTGTCCTTGCCCTAAAGCGACTCGGACACGACACCTAAACATCTCAGCAACATACGAAATCATAATAAAAATATAGATCTAGAGATTCAATCAACAAGTTTTAGAAAACGGGAAGAAAATTCTCTTGGTGATATTTCATCAAACACATTCATACAACCTATGATACGTACCCGATACGGACACCAAAATGACACGAAATCACACAAAAGTAACTCCACAGCTAGGGGACACCTAATCTATGCATTCATGCAAAGAAATCAAGAAATGGAGGTGGTTTGAGGGGTTTACCTATTGAGTGTCAAACTCAATAAAAAAGCTCAATATAGGATAATCCTTCTAGCAACTCAAAAGCCCCAAATTGTACCAAAGTTAAGATTACTCACCACCAACAGTAAATAGACATCAATTAGATCCTAATGCAAAAGAGTAGAGCCAAAAAGGAAGAGAAATGAAGAAATTATGAAGGGTTAAAGAATGGACAATACCTCTTTCTTGCAAAAATTAGAAGTGGTATAAAAAGAGGCAAAAATGATTCAAGAGACATTAAATAGGGGTGGGGGAATCCCTATATGGTTGCTATGGCCAGCCTACAAGTTAGGGTTAGGGCTTCATTGAGGGTAATGGGCTATGGGCTAATATACTAGATAGTTGATTCAATACTCTAGCTAATAGGCCCAACTACACATAGCACCTATTCTCCTCATGCAGCCAAGTCACACTCAAGTCAACTTGAGTTAGATTAGGGTCCTACACCATTCCACCATGCTAACTAAGTCACCATAGTCATGGTCAAACACTAGGCTAGTCTCCAAGGTCTCAACTAGCAAAAGTCAAAAATAACAACCATCAATCAAATAATTAACAAATAATTCCAAGAAACCAAAATGACCAAAATATCCCTAGGCCAAAAATGATAAATAAAACATCCTAATCACATGGTTAGGCTCTAGGTCAAGTAGTCTCTAGTGTTTCACTAGCAAAACATCAAAATCATAAGTCATAGAATTAAATAGTTTTAAAAATAATTAAAAATTACCAAAAATTATAACATAATTTAAATACCATTAATAAATAATTAAAATTATAAAATTTCAAAATTACCCTCATTTAGAAAATTGGGTGTTACAATTTATAGATATTTTCTCAGCTTACATGGTATCTACCGATCAAACAGAGGATGATGATCTCTCTATTGAGCCTTTTGAAGTCGAGTCTTGGGCTCAACAGCTTGAGACCCAATAGGAAATATGGTTTGAACAACGGGATCCTCCTACTGAAGATGATATTGTTCAAGTTAATTTAGATGACTCAGAATTGCCTAAACTAATATTCATCAGCAAAAGTTTATCTGATTTAGATGAACATCCTCTTCTTGAGGTCATTAAAGAGTATATACATGTGTTTGCTTGGAGTTATGAAGATATGCCTTGGCTTGATACACATATTGCAATGCATCATTTTAGTATACTTCCTAATACTAAACCTGTGAAGCAACAACAACAGTGGTTCATCCAGATATGATGGAAGCTATTGTGACTGGGTAAAAAAACTTGTAGACGGTAGCTTTGTTCAAGATGAACAATAACCCGACTACGTATCGAGACCTTAATCAATATAACACCCCAGTCCCAAAATACGTAAGACTAGAAGATCATATATATGCCAGCTACGTATCGAGTGGACTCCAGCCCAACTCGAGTATGTATAAGCTGTCTTGTTGTTCTAAATCAACTATATCTCAATCCAATAAATATCGATAACAATAACAAATCAAGTGCACTAAGGCTGATCAGACCGTAATATACTGATTCTAGAATAGATAAATGTATTAGAGTGTATCCCAAGTAATACATATATCATGAACAAGCTAGAAGAAAAATAAAGCTTATAAAAGACTAGGCTATAATAACAGTGAGTATTAAATACTGGACAAAATATCGATAAGGAAGAGAATGATAATAACAACTAAATATTTCTGACGTATTGGTATAGCAATCATCATTCATCAATATCATACCTTCATCCAATAACTAGAGAGATCACCAGGTTCTCATGGGACTAGCAAGACACATAATATACATGCCTACTGTACAGTAAATAATATACGAGGAAAGATTGAAGTAACATGTACAAGAAAGAATAACACATAGGAGAACTACATAGATGGTGACATGTCATGAGAATATAATATCAATCATGGCTATAGGTACATGCAATAATAACCGCAGCCCGGTGTGGTACTAACCACCCTTTAACAGGTTCTCTACTGCAGCACGGTGAGGCACTAACAATAGAGTATACAGCCACGGCTAATAAAACACTCTCGCCTAAGGTACTAGGAAGTCAAGCCTTTCACGTGTAGTCATATCCATGTCAAGTTCGGGTCAAGGCATAACAAGTAATCTGGGCATGGCACATGACATCGCTACAATATCAAGATCTATATAAGAAAAAAAGTGATAACTAGAATAAAGTAAATTAACTCACGTACACTTATAACGAAAAAATAGGAGTGACGAAAGAATAACAGTAAAATGAACCATATGAAGTATATGATCAAGTAAGACAAAAAAATAATAGCAATATAAGAAATGCATGTAAATACTGTAAAGTTCGACAATGTGACTTGCCTGGTTGTAGCGCGTAAAACCAACAATATTCAATCACTCAGTGAGCCACAAAAGTCAAACTCCCACAAAGGTCTTAAGATGCTGAAACAGACATCACCAACGTGTTTGGCATAAGAAAAATGTCTAAGTTTGATTACCCATAAGTCCAATTCGGGACATAGGAGCAAAACGACAATTTTGGGTCAAAAGAGTATCCGTCGTTGGACCCGATTTGCATCGAAAATGTGCTAGAACCTATGGTCTCTAAAGGAAAAAAATTATATAACTATGAGTCCATTTTTTCAATACGAACTCAACGGTATGTCCAGATTTGGATTTCGATGAGCCGTGCACGAAATCGTCCATTGAGTCGGATCGTGGGCCCGCCAAAACAGCGTTCCGTTCGACCTTCTTAGCATTGGACCAAAATTGGCTCACAAGACAAGAAAAATGACATGAGTTTAGTAGTGCAAATTTCGTCTTGAGATGACAAAAATGCACAAAGTTATTAAGGTTTTTGCAAAGGGACCGATACGGTGTACTTCGACTGATATGCCTCGAATTCATCGCGCATATGCAACCAATTCGAGTTTCGTTGAAGCCCACACGTCTGCGACATCTATACGCATTTTTTGATGCTAACGGGTTGCGACCAAGTCACCCGGTTTGTTGTGACGGACCCCGTATTGGAAAACATTCCAAATTTCTAAACTGTCTTTGCCAAGTTTTTCTTAATTTTGGGAAACGAATTACTTCACATTTACGAGATGAAATCAAAAACTACAAAACGGGTTTTGATTCTTTTTAGGTTGTCTAAAATTCTTTTTAGATGCATTTCCAAAATTCTCTATAGATTGCCTTCCACACTGAGGAAATAGATATAAGGGAAAACTGTCATGCTATTTCTGAAATAATTACTAACTCGGCCTTCCCTACCATGTCTAAAACACTAGTCAAAGTACACAACTACACTAGTCGTGCCAAAATCCCTAGTCGATATGCATCCCAAAATTGAACCATGACTAATGTAACTCCACCACTCAGTTTAAATATTTTATTTATTTATTTATTTTAAAAAACCTTTTCTGAATTCAAGTTCTATTGTTTGAATTTCTTCCTCAGCTCATTGAAGGGATTTCTTTTCAATCTAATACTACTAGTAGAATTCTTTTAGATGGCCCATTAGTTAGGCCCATCTCAATAGGCCTTTAGCCATTAGGTTTTAAACCTAGAATTGGTTAGGAGAGGAGTTCTTCTCCACTATTCTGAGCTGTTAGAGCACATGGCTCTAACAAACTTTTTGGTTTTCCCTCATAATTTCCTTATCAGTTTCGAATTTCCTTTTCTGAATTCAAGTTCTATTGGTTGATAGTAATAATTATATTAAGTTTCAGTTGTGTGGGATATTAGAAAACGGAAAGGTTTGGACAATTGTTTAGGATTGATGTATCATATTTTTCCTGAGATCAGTTACTAGGAGTAGGAACCTGTATACATGATCGAGTATTCATGTATGGCATGACCAAGCAACTTATCGATCCCTTGAATTGAACCTAGTTTAGTAGTTGTTTTAGGCATTTCATTATAGAGTTTGGTCATGACCCATATTTTCTAAGCCATAACTTCTTGTCCTTAAAACTGGAATCATAAACTGAAAATGAACTAGGATTGGCCTTACTATTGATATCAGTCTATTATGGACTAGAACTGGGAACTGCAGCCACTTTTGTTAACTGATAGAGTAACTTAGATAAATAGGATTGTTAATGAACTATCTGGGTTCGATTGGACTGAACTGATTAAACTCGGTTTTGAATTTATATTCAATCAATACTTGGCTTCATGGGAACAAGTAATGAAGTTTTCATAGAGCTTTTGTTTTAGATAATTTTCTGTATAAATACATCCTGTTAAATTAAGGTAGAAGTAGGCCTGTGATGCCATCTCAGGAAATCTAAGATTGGGTATTATGATTTTTCCTAGAAGCTGTAGCCTGGGAATTCAGTACCATGTTAGGTACAGTAGAAGAGTAACTATTCTGAGATTTATTTGGTTGTGTGGCAATTTGAGCTGGGTTGCAGTGACAATGAGGAATGCATATAATGATATAGATCACCTGTGTAAATTATTTACCTGTATAGAATTTAATCCTCTTGACTGAACCTGAGTGGCCTGTACATGTTATCTCCAGTTGACTGAACCTGAGATCAACTTGCCATATTTGGACCATCACAAGAAACTGAATTTAAGTGTCATGTTGAACACCATCAGTGCCAAGTTGATTTTAGTCCTTTTACCTGAATTCAGTCAGTCTAGATTTCAGTTGGGAAACCTGAGACACCATCTCATGGTTCAACTAGTATGGGTTTCAGGAATTTAGAGATTTACATTTTATTATAGAGGACTGTTAGCTTATGCCATGAAGCTATCAGTGGCTGAACTAGAATTCAGTCCCACTTGTGAACTGAGTGAAGTCATCAGTTTCTTTGAGGGTTTTGAGGGATTCAGTCTTGATAAGATTAAGGGTACATTGGCAGGTACTAAGTGAACTGGTTTGATACATGAACAATTATAGGACCAATATAGGATGGCTTAGTAATATAGGAGAAGTAATTGAATGATAGGTTATGAGGATGAGGGAATTCGAATCCTCATGATTCAGAGTGGTGTGAAACCAACACCTTGGTCAGCTGTTTATGGAATAACATGATAGGCTGTTTAGTTCATTAAGACTGTTATTAGATTCCTACAGGACTGTGTGATTAACTGGTAACCAATGTGATGCAGGGGATTCAGAATTTAAGGAAGGGTTGTAAGCTATGTATATGGCAGTATAACCCTGTTACAACAGTCCTAAATCTAATATTGATCATTGGATGAGTGTACAGTAATGATGACAGCATTATTAAAATTGAACCTGGGCATGCTGTAACATTCCAGTATCATTAAGACTGTCATGTTCAGGACTTAGGTTGTGATTGAACCCAATAGCAAATGCCTTGGTTTAGGATTGTTAGTTTAAAGATTAATGAGGAGGAGAACTGTGATTGGGTGTAGTAGTATTGATTTAAGTTTTGTTTTGAACTAAACATAATACTAGATAAACCATTCTAGGAACCATGATTTTATATACTCTAGTAATATAGGGAAGTTAAGGAGAGGTAAGTCTTCTGTTGGAGTTTTAATTATAGGGTAACAAGTCATGTATAAGATAAGTTTAGATATTAAACCAAGTTGTTAAGTGATCTTTTAGACTACGAATTTTACCTACATTATAGATTTATCATTTGTAAATTATTTACTTATAGGAGGACACCCAGTTTTTTTGGTTACTTGTACTTTCCTGGAGCAAGGCAAGTACACTCTACGGTTTTGTGCTTTTCATTATATTCCTGTGCTTTCTTGAATGACACATTGCAACACGTCATGTACTTTCTGGTGCTCGTGTTCCCTTGTTCTTATTACTTGTACCTGGGGTAGGGAAATATACTATCTATGTGACCAATCCCAAGAAACAACTCAGGTATGTTTAGCTTAGACCCCGCATCGTGCATGCGGGTCCTAAGCCGTGCCATTTCATGTGCATTCATGTGCTTACCCTAGCCGGTCACATATTTAGTTATATTTCAAATATAGTACACACATGTTAGGAGATATACCTTGTACTTATTTCCTGTGATTCTATGATATCATGTTCTTTCAGGTGCTTACATATCATGTTCTTTCATGTTCTTACATACCATGTTCTTTCATGTACTTTACATGCCCTGTTCTTTCATGTACTTATTCACCTGTTCTTTCCTGTACTTTTCATGTTTCCTTGTACTCTCATATCATGATGTCTTGTTCATTACCTAGAATTGTACTTGCTCCGCTCCTGAATAGGATATGTTGCAGGTGAGATGGAGGCCTTGTGCGACACTTACTATGGTCAGGATATTGCTTTCCCTGCTGAGCCAGCTGGAGCTGCTTGTGACTTAGAGGCTGCAGAAGCCTTGTGCTTCTCTTAGTTTTTTCTATTATTTTCCATGTATTGAGACTAGCAGACTTCTTTCATTTGTTGAATGTAATAATTCAGATATTGTACTTTACTCGAGTTGGGACACATTTTTATAGATGCTGTGATTTCATACATGTTCATATTTATCTGGTTAGTTTTCCTAGATTGGTACAACTTACTTTGTTGTGTCTAACAACAAAGGCTGGGCGTGTCCGACTCGTATCCGGTTATTCGGGAGCGGGTCGTGACATGTTTTTAGTGGTGGCCCATGCAGGTCTATCCTAATGGTACCTAGGTCTTAGCGTACTATTGGGAGACTTGATTACACTAGGGAAACTTGATCACAGCATAGGAAAATCAGAAAATAATGGTATATCAGGTATATCAAGTATATTGATATTTTATAAACACTTGTTGTATTTAGGTCTAGGTTATTTTAACAGTTTTCTGTTTTTCAGATAGTTCAAAAGCATGCGACACCAGAACTATCGATTCACCTACACCTGAAGTTTTCGAGCTCCCACTACCTTTTATGACTCTACTATCCCCATGGGTAGTACGTAGTTGACGGAGATGTTTGAAGAGTTCCTTGACAACCAAAGGGAGCAGGCCATCCTTTTTCTAAGCCAGATATGTGGATACTCTCCGAGCCAAGAAGGACTTCTGACTTCCAGACTCTTAGACCTCGGACTTCCTCGACACCGAGCGCATATCTTGCACTGAGGAGCAGATCGAAAACCTGGAGTCGCAACTGAAGATCATCCAAGTCCCTGAGGACTCGACTCCTTTGAAGATTGGAGCTATCAGCCAGGAGATCCAGAATGTAGCACAGACAATAGAACAAGACCGGAAGCTGAAGGCCAGAAGAGACATGAAGACTTATGACAAAGACAGCAACTAGCCTGGACCCGCAAAGCGTCGTAACACTCAGACAACACTTCTTTAGCCCAGCAGAAGATTCAGATTCAGCCGGCTATCATTTGTATTTTCTGCCGCAGCCCAAGACACCACTACGACGAATGCCACAAAAGACGGAGACTATGCTTGTACTGCGAATCACCTACTCACCAAGTCAAAGATTGTCCGGAGACCGTTGATCGCATTGCCCGAGAACAAGCATGAGGAGCACCAGGACTGTAGCAGAAGGACCCGCCTCTCCAAATTCAGCAGCTATATGGAGCATTACCGCATAAACCAGTCTACGTCAGGACAGTGAAGAAGATTGAAGTGATTCCAGTCCCGGAGGAAATACTGAAGACAGAAGATTTCTTTTGCATGGTCGGGAAAACCATGTATCTTGATTAATAATCCAGTCTTCCCTTAAATTCCTCCTAACACATTGATCATTTCTTGAAACTTCTTGTTTCTATTTTGGAACCTTGATTGATGTTCGAAACTTATTTCAAGATATTGTTTCATATTCGAAAAACTTGTTTCACACCCATAATTCGATATTTGTTTGAAATCCATTATTCGATACCGTTTGTACATTCATTCATGACCTTGTTTCCTAGTGATGGCTCCTATTTGTAAATTTTATTCTTTTATCAACTTCGTGTTAATTAAAATTTAATTCCTACTCGAAATTTATTTCGAAATCCTGTTCCTCATTCGAAGCATTATTTGTGCTTTGTCCTATTTAGGATATTGTTAAGGATACCTTTGAGGGTTTTGAAATTTCGTTTCCTATTTGAGACTTGTTTCCTCATTCATGACTCTAATTTTATTCGAGAGTTGTTGTCCACTCATTCGTTTCAACCTTGTCTCCTATCTAAGATTTTGCTTGTTTTATGGACATTTTTCCTATTTACTTATTGATATTTTGATTCGTTATTCGGACTTGTCCCCAATCAAAACATTGTTTGAATCTTCACTCCTATCTTAACACTTGCTTGAGATTCAACCCTATTCGAGACATCGTTTGAAGATTTTGTTTTCTATTTTGAAACTTTGGCTCATTTCCTATGATATTTTGTTCACTATTTGAGACTTGTTTCTATTCAATAAATTATTTTTATTTACAACTTTGTTCGACCTTGTTTCCTATTGAAGTTCTAATCATTTCATAATCAGGATTCGATACATGTTTCTTGTTCGCTATTGATACCATGTTTTCTGAATCACTGTTCGTAACCTTGCTTCCTGTTCGAGATTCTGTTCAAGATTTCACTTCTTATTTGCGACTTAGTTGATATTGATTTTCTATTTTCACTGCGTACTTTATTGGAGAATTCGTTTTCAATTCAAGTTTTGCTCGAGATTTCATTTTTATTCGAGATTTTATTGAAACTTGTTTCTAGTGCGAAATTTTATTTCTTATTTTGAAACTTGTCTTCTATCTGATACCTTGTCTCAGTTCATCCTTCGAGATTCTGTTATCCTTTCAGGATAACATTCCATATGTGGAATCTTATTACCATTCCAGATATTAGTTGATAGTCCGTCATAATTTGAAACTTCGCCCTGTCTGAAATTTTAAATCTCCCTGGCTGCCCTTTTGTACTCACTGATTGGATCCCTTGTAATTTTTAGTACCTAATAAACTCTTGTATTCTAACAGTCAACTAACTTCACCATTTTCGTAACTGGACTATTGAAACTCATTTTGAATTCCTTAAAACTCTTTTGAAATCCATAGGGATAAAGTCGAGAGGCTATTCGATGACCTACTATGGCATGACAGTTGTGCGCTGCAGCCATTAGCTGGATTATGGAGACTGCGGGTTCACTGCAGCCAGTAGCGCACTGGCGAGGCAGGAACTTTAAGTTGAAGTGATTTCAGACATTCATAGGTTTCGGGTATTATTGAGACTTTGTCCTAAACTCTTCATATTTAGATCTCTTGAGTTGCTTCGTCGATAATTGTTTGAAAATGAATAAAGTTGATATGTTATTCGGTAACATATTATTATTTAAGTCATGGAACCGAAAGTTCACTACAGCCAGACATACACTGGCGGGGCAGGGATTCTAAGTAAAGTGATTTCAAATATCTATATGTTTTCGGATACGATAGAAACTATATTCCATTTTCATATAATTATAGGTTTTCGAGAATCACAAACCCTTGCACGTTCATCCTGATTTGATACTGTATCTCCTGAGTATTGCGTACGTCTCCTCAATCAACCCTTGCCTAAATTTTCTTCTAGCATTTTATCGTTAGATCATTGAATTCCTCAAAATTTTATATTACCAGATTGTGATTCTGTACTTCATTGAGAGTTGTCTAAACTTCGATCTTAAGTCATGTCTATTTGACCATCTTTTTCCTATCTTGTCCTGGTCCACTTGTGTTAAACTATCAATTTTTTATCGTACTTAATAGTTGTCTTCATGATTTTGCTCCTCTAAGATGTAATTGAACTTCATTCCATTCGTGCCTATTTAATCCTTGATCATTGTTAGATATTTTTCGTGTGTGTAATTATTGTATTTGATCTCAAAGGCTCAGGGCGTTTCAGAGTTGCACAAGATCGGCGGAAGCACTGGACGGACAGCAGCAGACGGCCACTTGAGTTCGAGGTTGGAGACAGAGTATTCTTGAAGATCTCACCGACTAGGGGCGTCATCAGATTCGGCAGAGGCGGGAAGCTCAGTCCGAGATTCATCGAACCTTTCGACGTGACAGCACGGATTGGCGAGGTGGCGTATCGACTGGCGCTTCCAGCTAGCTTGGAGGGAGTGCACGACGTTTTCCATGTATCTCAGCTTCGACGCTACATTCCAGACCTGAACCATGTGGTGGACTATTCCGAGCTAGAGGTGGGCCCGAGAATGACCTACGAGGAACAGCCAGTAGAGATCCTGGACCGGAGGGAGAAGCGACTGCAGAACCAGACCATTTCTCTTGTCCGCGTCATGTGGAGACACCACTCTCCAGAAGAGTCCACATGGGAGCACGAGGATGAGATGCGGGAGCGCTATCCCACTTTGTTTGATTGATACTGATTGTACCCTGTTTTGTGGTGTTCTATTTTCAATAAAATAACTGGTATTTGGATCCTTTGAGAATTACGGAGTTGTTTGGGTCCTTTGAATTTCGAGGACGAAATTTTTTAAGGGGGAGAGATTTGTAACTCCACCTCTCAGTTTAAATATTTTATTATTTATTTTTTAAAAAACCTTTTCTGAATTCAAGTTCTATTATTTGAATTTCTTCCCCAACTCATTGAAGGGATTTCTTTTCAGTCTAATACTACTATTAGAATTCTTTTAGATGGCCCATTAGTTAGGCCCATCTCAATAGGCCTTTAGCCATTAGGTTTTAAACCTAGAATTGGTTAGTAGAGGAGTTCTTCTCCACTCTTCTGAGCTATTAGAGCACTTGGCTCTAACAAACTTTTTGGTTTTCCCTCCTAATTTCCTTATCAGTTTCGAATTCCAGCCTTGCCTATTTAAACGACACAAATCCTCATTCTCCTCCATGCTTCTCAGATCTAGAAATTTTTTTTTCTTCCAAATCTTCCCAAGAGCAGAGTAGAGCTGGAGCAGAACCATGGTAATGGCAGAGGCAGGAACAAAGATACGTGGGGATTGATCTTCTTATCAAATCAACAGTAAGGACATGTGAGTATCGGGTACTAATTCATTCAGATCTTTCCTAGATTGAATCTTAGTAATTTGAATCCTTTTTTTGAAGAATCAGTCGAGCAAATTCTAAGCTCTTGGATATTGATGAACTCCGAGAGATCTCCATTAATTTCATCAACCTATCTCTCTTTGGTAAGCTGAACGGTTTTTCTCTCTTTTGCTTAAATTTGCATAACTAATTCTGAGTCGATTTGTTCTTGTCAGATTTGAATGTTATAGCGATCACTAAATCAGTCGACTCTTTGCATTCGAATTTCAGTGAAGGTAATACTGATCTGAGGAATTAAATTGGGTTGATCTTCATTTAAAACTCTTAAAAGTGATGGTTGAATTCTTCCTGTTATATTCTAAATTCTAAGCAATAGTTCATGTGGAAATCAATCCTTTAGATCATCTGATTTCAGAATGATAGATTTTATCCTAAGTCTTGTCACTGTAATCGCAGTACGTTGATCGGAGGAATAGCTCGTGTTTACTTAGAAGGGATCGAACATCAAGTGATCTAAGTTCTTGCACCAGTCAGGTAAACCAATTGATCCTTTGATTGATGCAACTCTGGGAATTAATTGGTAGTTCGATTTTGTACAATAAAGTCTATTGGTTGATAGTAATAATTATATTAAGTTTCAGTTGTGTGGGATATTAGAAAACGGAAAGGTTTGGACAATTGTTTAGGATTGATGTATCACATTTTTCCTGAGATCAGTTACTGGGAGTAGGAACCTGTATAGATGATTGAGTATTCATGTATGGCATGACCAAGCAACTTATCGATCCCTTGAATTGAACCCAGTTTAGTAGTTGTTTTAGGCATTTCATTATAGAGTTTGGTCATGACCCATATTTTCTAAGCCATAACTTCTTGTCCTTAAAACTGGAATCATAAACTAAATATGAACTAGGATTAGCCTTACTATTGATATCAGTCTATTATGGACTAGAACTGGGAACTGTAGCCACTTTTGTTAACTGATAGAGTAAGTTAGATAAATAGGATTGTTGATGAACTATCTGGGTTCGACTGGACTGAACTGATTAAACTCAGTTTTGAATTTATATTCAATCAATACTTGGCTTCATGGGAACGAGTGGTAAAGTTTTCATAGATCTTTTGTTTCAGATAATTTTCTGTATAAATGCATCCTGTTAAATTGAGGTAGAAGTAGGCATGTGATGCCATCTCAGAAAATCTGAGATTGGATATTATGATTTTTCCTAGAAGCTATAGCCTGGGAATTCAGTACCATGTTAGGTACAGTAGAAGAGTAACTATTCTGAGATTCATTTGGTTGTGTGGCAATTTGAGCTGGGTTGCAGTGACAGTGAGGAATACATTTAATGATATAGATTACCTGTGTAAATTATTTACCTGTATAGAATTTAATCTTCTTGACTGAACCTGAGAGGCATGTACATGTTATGTCCAGTTGACTGAACCTGAGATCAACTTGCCATATTTGGACCATCACAAGAAACTGAATTTAAGTGTCATATTGAACACCATCAGTGCCAAGTTGATTTCAGTCCTTTTACCTGAATTCAGTCAGTCTGGATTCCAGTTGGGAAACCTGAGACACCATCTCATGGTTCAACTAGTATAGGTTTCAGGAATTTGGAGATTTACATTTCATTGTAGAGGACTGTTAGCTTATGCCATGAAGCTATCAGTGGCTGAACTAGAATTCAGTCCCACTTGTGAACTGAGTGAAGTCATCAGTTTCATTGAGGGTTTTGAGGGATTCAGTCTTGATAGGATTGAGGGTACATTGGCAGGTACTAAGTGAACTGGTTTGATACATGAACTATTATAGGACCAATATAGGATGGCTTAGTAATGTAGGAGAAGTAATTGAATGATTGGTTATGAGGATGAGGTAATTCGAATCCTCATGATTCAGAGTGGTGTGAAACCAACACCTTGGTCAGTTGTTTATGGAATAACAGGATAGGCTGTTTAGTTCATTAAGACTGTTATAAGATTCCTACAGGACTGTGTTTTATTGGTAACCAATGTGATGCAGGGGATTCGGATTTTAAGGAAGGGTTGTAAGCTATGTATATGGCAGTATAACCCTGTTACAACAGTCCTAAATCCAATATTGATCATTGGATGAGTGTAGAGTAATGATGACAGCATTATTAAAATTGAACCTGTGCATGCTGTAACTTTCCAGTATCATTAAGACTGTCCTGTTCAGGACTTAGGTTGTGATTGAACCCAATAGCAAATGCCTTGGTATAGGATTGTTAGTTTAAAGATTAATGAGGAGGAGAACTGTGATTGGGTGTAGTAGTATTGATTTAAGTTTTGTTTTGAACTAAACATAATACTAGATAAACTATTCTAGGAACCATGATTTTATATACTCTAGTAATATAGGGAAGTTAAGGAGAGGTAAGTCTTCTGTTGGAGTTTTAATTATAGGGTAACAAGTCATGTATAAGATAAGTTTAGATATTAAACCAAGTTGTTAAGTGATCTTTTAGACTAGGAATTTTATCTACATTATAGACTTATCATTTGTAAATCATTTACTTACAGGAGGACACCCAATTTTTTTTGTTACTTGTACTTTCCTGGAGCAAGGCAAGTACACTCTACGGTTTTGTGCTTTTCATTATATTCCTGTGCTTTCTTGATTGACACATTGCAACACGTCATGTACTTTCTGGTGCTTATGTTCCCTTGTTCTTATTACTTGTACCTGGGGTGGGGAAATATACTATCTATGTGACCAATCCCAAGAAACAACTCAGGTGTATTTATCTTAGACCCCGCATCGTGCACGCGGGTCCTAAGCCGTACCATTTCATGTGCTTTCATGTGCTTACCCTAGCCGGTCACATATTTAGTTATATTTCAAATATAGTACACACATGTTTAGGAGATATACCTTGTACTTATTTCTGTGATTCCATGATATCATGTTCTTTCAGGTGCTTACATATCATGTTCTTTCATGTTCTTACATACCATGTTCTTTCATGTACTTTACATACCATGTTCTTTCATGTACTTATTCACCTGTTCTTTTCTGTACTTTTCATATTTCCTTGTACTTTCATATCATGATGTCTTGTTCATTACCTAGAATTGTACTTGCTCCGCTCCTGAATAGGATATGTTGCAGGTGAGATAGAGGCCTTGTGCGACACTTACTATGGTCAGGATATTGCTTTCCCTGCTGAGCCAGCTGGAACTGCTTGTGACTTAGAGGCTGCAGAAGCCTAGTGCTTCTCTTAGTTTCCCTATTATTTTCCATGTATTGAGACTAGCAGACTTCTTTCATTTGTTGAATGTAATAATTCAGATATTGTACTTTACTCTAGTTGGGACACATTTTTATAGATGTTGTGATTTCATACATGTTCATATTTATCTGGTTAGTTTCCCTAGATTGGTACAGCTTACTTTGTTGTGTCTAACAACAAAGGCTGGGCGTGTCCGACTCGTATCCGGTTATTCGGGAGCGGGTCGTGACAACTAAGGCCATATATCTATAGTATTTGGCTATTATAAATATAAGCATATATATACAAAATTATATTTAAACCTATTTGGCTATATAACATCCCAAAATATGTTCAAAATTATTCTACTAAGTCATGGCAACCTAACATGGCTCTACCAAGTGGGGTTGGCTAGGTTATGGTCTAAATATATTCTATAGTCAAATCGAACTCGAAAAGTCAACCAAAGAGTCTCCTGTGTCGTTCACAAATAAATTGCACATGGGGATTCGATTGAGTGGCACATCCTTGGCATGTATGTTGTAGGCTCAAAATGTATCAAAATCATATATTGGATGAAATGGTTTTGATCGATGTTGAGTTCCGAACTCAAGTTGGAAGTTAGGTCTATAATTACGGTAAATGGGTAAATGGCTTAAACTGACCCAAAGTTGTGCGAAGTCAAAAGAATGTTAGAGGACAATTTTGGATGGGACATAATCTATCAAATTGAATGTGGTATTGTCTACTTCAAAACTCGTAAAGGATGTTTCAAAATATTAGCATTTCTTGTGCTCCAAAAATCAAACCTATGAAAAAGTACATCTATAGTCATAATAAAAAATAAAATAGAATCTAATAAATAGAAATCATATAAAGTAAAAAAAATCCCCAAAATTAGGGTGCTTATAATCAAGCTTGTCCTGACTAGAGAATATATTTGGTAGCTCCATATAATCTAATATATTCACTAGTCAAATATATTCTCTAGTCAAATATATTCACTTGGTAAAATATATTCTCTAGTCAAATATATTAGGTTATGGCTCTACCAAATATATTCTCTAGTCAAATATATTCTGTCTCGATATATGGAGCTAGTCAGGACATCTCGGACTCTTGGACATGATCAAGAACGGCTATCTACTCAGTTCAAGACCGAAGCGTTGTTTGCCTGTTCGAGTCTGTATTTCTTTGAGCAATGTAATCTTTTATTTTATTGAGTCTAGAAATACAATGTACACCGAGTCGTACTGGCAAATAGGCTATTCCAAAATAATTTCAAAATGTTTTTAAAATGTTCTTAGTTTTGAAAAAAATTCGTATTTACAAAAGCTCTAAAAAGGTTTTCAAAATTCCCCAAAAACTAATTTTAAAAACCCTAACCTAACCCTGACATAACTCGGCCAGAGTTCGGCCAGAGTTTGGTTAGTGGCCGTTTTGTTTTTGAATTCCTTGGAACTTGGTCCTCCTGCAGTTGGGATTTGACCAAGATTTTCTCATCGAGTTCTGCCCGAATTCTGTCCGAATTCTGCCAGAATTCTGTCTTTGGAACTCCTATAAATAGAGAAGGATTTCGATCATTTTAACTCACTCATTCACTTTCAATCTTCTCTCTACTTAAAGCTTTCAGTCTTCCAAAGAGTTTTTTTCGAGCTTTAATTTTCAGATCCCAAGCCAGTTACAATCCTCTAGTCAATTTGCCAGTGCGGTGGGATCTAGAAGTTTCTGAGTGATTGTAATCAGAAGGCTTGACAGAAGAATACCACTTCACAATTGAAGTTGGACGAGTTCTTCGTATCAAATCTCGCATTGTAGAAGTTGCAAGGACTTCGTAAGAAAACTTGCAGTTTTGCCAATAGTGGATTCAACTGGTAGCAAGAGTTCTACCGACTGGACTAGTCCTCAACAGAGGGAAACCAGTATACATCGTTGTCTTTGCGTTTGCTTTCTTATCACTGTCTTTACATTATTTAGTTGTGATTATTATTCTGTGATCTTGCTGCTAACAATTTTTAATTAGCATTATTCCGCTGCCAACTCTATTCACCCCCTCTAGAGTATTCTGCTTTACGATTTCATTCCTACAATTGGTATCAAAGCGGGTGTTACAGGTAAAGCAAGGTAACATTACAATTATTTATTTATTTAATTAATTTTATATAGATCACAGCACAACACATGGCAACTGTGAAATTCACAAGTGAAGGCCAGGCCACAAACAGACCTCCACTGTTTGATGGTACGAATTATACCTTTTGGAAAACACGGATGAGTTTCTTCTTGAAATCACTTGACTTTGATTTATGGTCTATTGTTATTGATGGCTATCAAAAGCCACCTCGTATAAATGTTGATGGAGTTTTAATTGAAAAACCCTATAACAGATATACAGAGGAAGAAAAGAAAAAGGCCAGTCTTGACGCACGTGCTATTAACGCTTTATTTTGTGCTTTAGACAGAACTGAATTTAACAGGGTGTCTATCTGCACAACTGCTAATGAAGTGTGGAAGCTTCTTGAAGTCACACATGAAGGGACGACTCAAGTCAAAGAATCAAAGGTCAGCAGACTTACTCAAGAGTATGAGGTATTCAAGATGAAGCTCAACGAAACAGTTACTCAGATGTTCGAGAGATTATTGGATATTGCAAATGCTTTGTCCCCCCTAGGCAAAGATTACAGTAACCATGAAAAGATTCGTAAACTCCTGCGAGCACTTACCAAGAACTGGATTCCAAAGGCTACTGCAATCATTGAAGAAAACGACCTCACTACCAGAACACTTGAAGTACTCATGGGTAAGCTACCCACTCATGAACTAGAGCTGCAAGACTTTGAAGAGCCTGCACCAAAGAAGAAGACGATCGCTTTCAAGGCTCAGCACAGAGAAGTTGCTGAAGGTGATCCAGACAGCAGTAAATCTGATGTTGAAGATCAAGAACTCCTAGCAAGAAAATTCAAAAGATTCATGAGATATGAGAAGAAAGCCAAAGAAAACAATAGTAGCAGCAACTGGTATCAAGATGATGTTGTCTGCAAGAAGAAGGGAGACATGAAGAAGGATTATCCTACAAACTCATCATCAAGCAAGAAGAGCAACAGGTATGAGAAAGGGAACCTGAAGAGATCAACATCTCGGAAGTATGCCAATACCAGCATATGGCATGAAAGTGAAGCCAGCGACTCAGAAGATGAATAATCAGAAGACGCTGCAAATGTATGCTTTATGGCATCCGATCAGGTACTCTCTGAACCGATAGTTGATGCATATGATGACTTCATCTTTGAGCAATTAGGAGAAGCCTTCAGTGAACTGATATGTGATTACAGGAAACTGCGTAGCAAATATCAGACCTCTAAGAAGGTACTCAAAGAAAGGCGAAATAGGAAGACTTACCGACCTACTAGATGAGGTTAGAAATAATGTTAGTGAGTCTGGTGAGCTTTCATCTATTAAGCTCTTATTACACGAGACTACCAAGTCATCCGAAGAAAAAGACAAGGTTATTGACCAACTGAAATAAGAACTTTCTAAAGAGAAGAAAAGTCTTCAAAGTGCACAAGTCAGAATGGAAGCACTCACTTCTGACTATACTAAGTTGTATGACACTTCCAAAAGATTGGAAATTAGGTTAGGAAAACAACCTGAGACTGCTTCTTCCTATCCTAACACGTGTCACTTACCGAATAATCGAAACATTCCCAAACCAAACACTGTCAGGCCTAACCATATCAAACATTTACCCCAAAAGGTTAAGCCCAAACAGGATTATAGGTATGCTTTCTTCTATACTAGAAAACCTAAACCTACCAACCATGCACATCACTCAGCTTTCAATACTCAACATGCACAATGTCATTATTGTGGCCACACTGGTCATATTTCTCCTGCATGTAGAATCAGAAAGCTTGTTGATTTCAATATTTATGCATGGATACCAAAAGCTAACATTTTAGGACCCTACAAGAAATGGGTACCAAAAGTTTCATCTGCAAATTGTTTTGTAGGTGGAACACCTTTCACATGCTAAAAGAAAATGGATCCTCAACAGCGGTTGTTTACGGCATATAACCGGTGACACTACATTATTTGCAACACTGTTGAAGAAGAAGAAGGAAGGTTATATCTCCTTCGGTAATAACTTGAAAGGGTATATCATTGGTATCGGTGATGTTGGTAAATCTCCTTATCCTGTGATTAAGGATGTCTGTCTGGTTATCGAGTTGAAACATAATCTACTCAGCATAAGTCATTTAGCTGATCATGGTTATGGTATCAACTTTGGCAAAGACAAATATACTATAGTTGGTAGCTCAACTGGTAGTACTATCTTTGAAGGTATCAGGGAAGACAACATATATGTTTTCTATTTGTTGGAAGAAACTAACATTTCAGGTAGATGCTTAATGGCTGAAAGTGATGAGAGTCATCTGTGGCATATGAGACTCGGTCACGCAAATATGGACACAATCTCAAGATTATCCACGAAGAAGCTAGTACGCGGTTTACCGGACATAACATTCAAGAAGGATTCGGTATGCAGCCAATGTGAAAAGAACAAAGCTACCAGATCCACATTCAAGTCAGTAAATACAGTATGTACTACTAGACCTCTACATTTGCTACATATGGACTTATTTGGTCCTAGCATAGTTGCTAGCCTTGGAGGTAAGTTATATACTTTTGTAATTGTATATGGTTACTCTAGATACACGTTGGTATACTTTTTGACACGCAAGAATGATGCATTATCCGAATTTTTCGCCTTTTACAAGAAAGTACAGAATGAAAATGGTTACATGATCACTCGTATTAGAAGCGATCATGGTGGCGAATTCGAGAATGCAGAGTTTGAGCAATTTTGTGACACACACGGTTTTGTACACGAGTTCTCCTGCCCTAGGACTCCACAACAAAATGGAGTTATGAAACGTAAGAACAGAACTCTATCCGAAATGGCCAGAGTAATGTTAAACCAGTTTAGTCTACCCAAATATTTCTGGGCTGAAGCTGTCAATACAGCTTTTTTTGTTCTCAATAGAGTTCTAATTCGACCCAAATCGAAGAAGACTCCATTTGAGTTATGGTTTGATAGAATTCCATCAGTTTCATATTTTAGAATGTTTGGTTGTAAATGCTTTATTCTTAATACAAAAGATAATTTAGGAAAGTTTGACGAAAAGGCCGATGAAGGTATATTTTTAGGTTATGCGGCCGAGAGCAAAGGATACAGAGTCTTCAACAAACGAACTATGATCATCGAAGAATCAATCAACGTCACCTTTGATGAATTGAATCAAATGACTATCGATGACAATGACGAAGATCTAACTGTACCAAGCTCAACACCAGATGATTCTCTACCAAGCTCAGTACTAGCTGATCCTCCTAGAGAAGATCCAGGAACCAGCTACCTTCAGAGTCTGCCGAAAAGATTAAAATTTACGGCTGATCATCCAAAGGATTTGGTAATTGGTGATATTACCAAAGGTGTAAGTACTCGTACATCCAATAGAGATATTGTTTCTAGTGTTGCATTCATTTCACAGCTTAAACCCAAAATTATTGATGAAGCATGTAGTGATAATTTTTGGATAGATGCTATGCAAGAGGAATTAAACCAATTTGAACGGAATCAAGTTTGGGAACTTGTTCCCAAGCCTATTGATCATCCGGTCATTGGCACCCGATGGGTATTCCGAAATAAACTGAACAAAAATGGTTTAGTGACTCGTAATAAGGTTCGACTCGTAGCTCAAGGATACAATCAGGAAGAAGGTATCGACTACGATGAGACTTATGCCCCAGTTGCGAGATTAGAATCCATTCGCATGTTATGTGCATTTGCATGTTTTCATAATTTCAAATTATTTCAAATGGATGTTAAGAGTGCATTTTTAAATGGTTTTATAAAAGAAGAAGTTTTTGTAGCACAACCTCCAGGTTTCACAGATTTTTAAAAACTCTGATCATGTTTTCAAGTTGAAGAAAGCTTTATACGGTTTGAAACAAGTCCCTCGTGCTTGGTATGATCGTCTAAGCTATTTTCTACCTGATAACAGTTTTTCAAAGGGAAAGGTTGACACTACTTTGTTTATAAAGTCTTTGAATAATAATATTCTTTTAATACAAGTCTATGTTGATGATATTATATTTGGATCTACTGATGAATCTCTTTGTCTAGAATTCTCTAAGTGTATGCAGAATGAGTTTGAGATGAGCATGATAGGAGAGCTGAAATTCTTTCTCGGACTGTAAATCAAACAAGCTGACAATGAGACATTCATAACAAGCCAAGTACACAAAAGATTTGCTAAAGAAGTTTGATCTGGACAATGTCAAACCTATTGGCACTCCGATGGCAAATTCAACAAAGCTTGATATTGATGAACAAGGCAAGCCTGTCGACACACGTAAGTATCGAGGTATGATCAGTAGTTTACTTTATTTAAATGCTATTCATCCAGATATTATGTTTAGTGTTTGCCTATGTGCACGTTTTCAAGCTAATCTAAAGGAATCACATCTATGCGCAGTTAAGCGTATCTTTCGATACTTTAAGGGCACTTCTTCTGTTGGCTTATGGTATCCCAAAACCAAGTCCTTTGACCTTATTGGTTACTCGGATGCAAATTTTGCTGGATACAAAGTTGATAGAAAAAGTACCAGCGGCACATGTCATTTCTTAGACAAGGCTTTAGTCTCATGGTTTAGTAAAAAGCAAAATTCTGTAGCCCTATCAACAACAGAGGCTGAGTATATCGCCACAGGACGTTGTTGTGCTCAGATTGTCACAACCCGGTCCCAATTTCTTTGGGTCGAATCGGATCATGTCCAGCCTGCACCGTTGATGAGACGGCGGCAGTAAGGTGTAATCCATATGCAGGTAAATCAACAACAAACACTAATATTACCATAACTTTTATTTAATTGATAACTTAAAACTTGTTCTGATACAAAAGATCCATAAACTGAAAATTAACAAAGATCAAACTAAACTCTCAAAGACTAAAGCAGAATCTATGGAGACGCCACTACATCATCATCAGCTGGTAGTACCGCCGGGTACAGATCAGGATCATAATAACTGTTAATCAGCAGCTCCGGGTCGTCAGCAGAACCTACGGTTATCCAGTCAGGAAAGGAGCAAAGTACAATTTATGCTAATCTTGACAATTAATTTAACAATAAAATCATGCACTTTTAAACAGTTTTGAAGATAAACAGTTTTGCAATAGTTACAGTATTGTGATGTGAATAGGCAATGTATATGACCGGTTTGGGTTGTACAGTTGTATCCTATTGATACGATATGGCTTATCCCCGTGTGTGTGAGGGGTAAGCTAACACAGTTGTTATACTAGTTTGGATGTGGTCATAAACATTACTCTACTCCCCCAGTCCCCAACAGTACAGTCAATACTCCCGAAAGAGTTCATGTTTGAACAGTGGTTTAAAATTGCAGTGAAGTGATTATTAAATAATTGTAATCAACATAAATGTACTTGCCTTAAAATTGATCGAACTGAAGAGTTGGTACTTCGGGGTTGATGGTCAAAAACTTCCTCAAAATCCTACATTCGAAAATCTGTCTCAGAACCAAACTATTCAGAACTGCCACACGAGTTGCAATATCTAGTTGTTTCCTAGTCAAGTTTTAATCTTGTTTTAACTACTACAACAAAAGAGCTTACTAGTGCGTTGACATTAAGAACATTCAATTTATATTTGATTTTCGGAAAATTGTATTTATCGGTTTATTTGGAAAAATGTGGTATTTTATAATTATATAAATATAAAAACTAAGATTTTTCCTTTTTAATGAGAAATACATGAATTTCTATTTTAAAATTTACAACTTAATTTCTAAGTGACAAAACATTAATCATTGAAAAAATACAATAAATACTTATTAATTTATACTACGTTCCAATTACTAAAATCATCAGAAAAATAAAAAAAACATAAATAAAACCTAAGCTATTACAATTCCACAACCAGAATAGGCTTATGCCCTTACATTCCGAAGAATTAAAATAAGAGAAAAATTCGTTAGTCCTGTAAACTACCTATAAAATTAAATATAAATAATATTATAATTAAAATATAAAAATATTTTTGAGTCTCAGAATGGTCCAATCGTCATTTTTATAGCTAATGCCTCAACGTCCGGACGAAACCGATTTCGTTTGCACTTAGCCGGGCCCACTGACCAATAAGGTCGTCACCCAAAAATAGTATTCTTTTCCAAAAATATTTTAAAACTATAATTAAATTTTTCTAGAAATTTCGGCAGCATTCCCTCGATTTTCGGGATAACCCAAAACTGGGAAACGTGCCGACTTTTCTGCAAAATAAATCCCAAACCAGGGATACCCCAATATAACCACAAAATAATTTTTCGAAATAAATTCGAAGTCCTGAAATGATATCGGAATTCCCGAAGTAATATCGAAAATTAACAGAATCCCTTCCGAACTAATTCTCGGAAATTCCGAAAAATCACAGAACCAAAATAATATATATATAAATCTATAACCACAGAAATGTTTCCGAAGGAGTCGGAAATTCCGAAATCGAAAAGATCACAGAAACAAAACAGCATATCAATTTCCGAAGAAAATCGAAATGGTAACGTATATGAAACGTAACCAAAAAATTCGAATTCCCGAAGGAATCGGTGGACCAATTTTTCATCATAGACTAAGAGGAACTATGGGACTATCCAGAAGTTACCGAAATTTGACGGAATCCGAAGTGATGCCTCGGACTCGGAACATTCAGCGCTCGCGGACAGCAAGAAACCACAGATCTGGATCGGGGCACGCTAACCGAGTAGGGCAGAGTCGCTCGGAACCGCCAAGAAAAGCAGCGTCGCTGCGGGAAAAAAAAAGGGCGCTGGCAAGGGCTCAGCCAGGAGGGTCGGGGCTGTCGGCACCGGAGGAGCGCTGGAGGGGTACGTCGGAGCTCGGGACAGCAGCGGTGGGTGCTTGGGCGGTCGTGCGGGACAGCAACGACGGCGGGAGGCGCGCGCCGCTCGGGAAGAGGCGCCAAAGGTGAGCGCCAGCGTCGGGAGGCGGAGGAGGGCGCCGCAGAGGGCTGCGACGGGGCACAAGAGGCGGGCTCGGGCTCGGGTGGAGCTAGGGCACAAATTTGGGAAAAAGTGTTTGAGAGTGGTGATGGAGATGGTAATGGAGGAGAGGAATTTATATATGAGATGTATTAGGGTGTTACCGAAATGAACAGGCCATGGCCGTTCGGGAAGGTGAACAGAGGAGGAGCCGAGGGGCTCGGATGTTTCGGAAAGGAAAAGTCAAAAGTTACGGAAGAGGTGAGGTGGGTTCTGAAAAGGAAGAGTTATAATAACTATTTCCTTTAATAAGGAGAATAATGAAACTCTTTCATTAAGAGTTATATATATAATATATATATATAAACTAAGGGATTTAGAGGTTGTTTAAAAAAACTGAGATTGGATTCGGTTTCGATAACGGATTGAGATGGGTTCGAGACGAGTCAGAACGGGTCAGACACAACAAATAAAAATCCAGAACAAATAAATTTATTATTATTATTATTTATTTTTAAACATGGTTTTCATTAATACTAAGTTAACAGGTTTGTCCTGAATAATAATAATAATAAAAAACACAATATTAATTAATTAGAGAAAAAAAATACGGGTTTTGACTAAAATTTCCAGAATTCAATTAATTAACTAATTCAAATAATTAACTAAAATTACGGGTTTCACAACCTTCCCTCCTTAAGAAATTTCGTCCTCGAAATTTAAAAGAGTAAGGTTAGAAATTACCTCAGGTCTCAAACAAATACGGGTATTGCTCCCGCATCTCATCTTCTCGCTCCCAGGTAGACTCTCCTGGGGAATCGTGCCTCCACATAACTCTGACTATGGGAGTCACTGAAGTTCTGGTTCTCTTCTCGTCTCTATCCAAAATTGCTACAGGCTTCTCTGGTACTGTAAGACTCGGTCCAATCTCCAGCTCCGAGTGGTCCAGGATGTGACTCGGATCCGGGATGTAGCGTCTGAGCTGCGAAACGTGGAAGACGTTGTGCACGCCTTCAAGATTAGCTGGTAGAGCTAACCGATACGCCACTTCACCAATTTGGCTCAAAACTTGAAATGGTCCGATATATCTGGGACTCAGCTTCCCAGCTCTGCCAAATCGGATAGTTCCTCTAGTAGGAGAAATCTTTACAAAGACACTATCTCCTTCTTCAAATTCCAGGGGTCGACGACTGCTATCTGCCCAATGCTTCTGCCTGTCTTGGGCGATCCTGAGCTTGTCTCTGATTACCTTCACCTTCTCTGCTGCATCAGTCACCATCTCTGGCCCCAGTAGTACTCTTTCTCCTACATCATCCTATGCAAGTGGAGTGCGGCAACGACGTCCATAAAGAGCTTCAAACAGGGTCATACCAATGCTACCTTGGTAACTGTTGTTGTAGGTGAATTCCACTAAATGCAAGTGATCCTCCCAAGATCCTCCGAATTCTAAGATGCAAGATCTCAGCATATCTTCTAGCGTCTGGATGGTCCTCTCAGATTGTCCGTCAGTTTGGGGATGATAGGCAGTGCTGAACTTCAGTTTTGTTCCCAAGCTGCCATGCAAACTCTTCCAAAAATGTGAGGTAAATCTAGTATCTCTGTCAGATACAATACTTACCGGTACTCCATGTATTCGGTAGATATGCCGCATGTACAGTGCCGCCAGCTTCTCGGTGGATAAACCAACCTTGAAAGGAATAAAGTGTGCCGACTTAGTCAGTCGGTCTATAATAACCCAAATAGCGTCATTCCCTCCTTGAGATCGAGGCAATCCTGACACAAAGTCCATTGTTATATGCTCCCACTTCCACTCCGGAATGTCCAGCGGCTGTAGAAGTCCTGCGGGTCTCTGTCTGCTAGCCTTTACTTGTTGGCAAATCAAACATCTAGCCACAAATTTGGATACATCCTTCTTCATTCCATACCACCAAACGATGGTACGCATATTCCGATACATCTTATTAGCTCCAGGATGTATAGAATACTGTGACTGGTGTGCTTCTTGCATCAGCACATTCCTCAATTCGCCAGATGGTACACACAGCCTCATACCATTCTTCAATGCTCCGTCACTGGCGATAGAGAAACCTTCAAGTGTTCCTGCCAGCACTTCGTCTCTGAGCTTACAAAGCGTCTCGTCTTGGAATTGTGTCTCCTTGATTTTATCCATCAAACTTGAACGCAATTGCAACTGCATCATGGTTGAGTCAGCTCCAGGTATATCAGCTTCTCGCCCCAGTTCCTTCATCTTATCCTCCGGCAGTACAATCTCCAGACCAAGCTTCTCTATATCCTCCAATAAGTGCCATTCCTTGGTCAAAAACATCGCCACTGGGTATCTACTAAGTGCATCAGCAACCACATTAGCCTTACCCGGATGGTACTGTAGGTCGATGTCAAAATCCTTCATAAGTTCCAGCCACCTTCTTTGTCTCATGTTAAGCTCCTTCTGAGTAAAAACATATTTCAGACTTTTGTGGTCTGTATATATTTCCACTCTTTCTCCATAGAGATAATGCTTCCATAACTTCAATGCAAAGATGACAGCAGCAAGCTCCAGGTCATGTGTGGGATAATTTTTCTCATGGTTTCGTAATTGCCTAGATGCGTAAGCAATTACTTTCCTATTTTGTTGAAGAACGCAACCCAGTCCTTTTCCAGAGGCATCACTGTAGATTGAGAAACCACCAGTTCCTGCGGGTAGCGTAAGGATTGGTGCAGTGGTCAGCCTCTTCTTCAGCTACTCGAATGCAGCCTGGCAATCTTTCGTCCAGATGAACTCTTTATTCTTTCGAGTAAGCTTCGTCATCGGTTCAACAATTCTGGTAAAATCCTTCACAAACTTCAGGTAGTAGCCAGCTAAGCCCAAGAAACTTCTGATTTCAGCAACTGAGCTTGGGGTAGACCACTTTTCCACAGCAGCTATCTTCTTAGGATCCACCAAAATTCCTTCTCCTGTGACAACATGGCCAAGCAAATCCACCTTGTCTAGAAAGAATTCACATTTGGATAGCTTACCATATAACTTCTCTTTCCACAAAGTTTCCAAAACTTTCCTGAGGTGCTCCTCATGCTCCTCTTCAGTCTTCGAATAGATCAAAATGTCATCAATGAAGACAACAACAAATTGATCTAAGTATTCATGGAAAACCTTGTTCATAAGGTTCATGAATACAGTAGAAGCATTTTTCAGTCCAAACGGCATGACCAAGAATTCAAACTGCCCATACTTGGTATTGAACGCCGTCTTGGGAATGTCCTCCTTCCTGACCTTGATCTGATGGTAGCCGGATCTGAGGTCAATCTTCGAGAACACCTTGGCTCCACTGAGTTGGTCAAATAGGTCATCAATCCGGGGCAGAGGGTACTTATTCTTGATGGTGATATTGTTCAGCACCCGGTAGTCGATGCACATTCTCACAGTTCCATCCTTCTTGGGAACAAACAAGACAGGTGCTCCCCAGGGTGAAGCTTCGTCTCGGATAAATCCCAAAGCCTTCAGTTCATTGATTTGATCTATCATCTCCTTGGCCTCCTTCGGGTTGACTCTGTAGCATCCCTTAGAAATAGGGGAAGAACCGGGGACTAGGTCAATGGTGAACTCTATGTCTCGGTCTGGGGGTAACCCGGAAAGACTATCAGGGAAGACATCCATAAATTCTGCTATGATAGGATGGAGAGGTCCGGATTCTTCTGTGATAGATGTGTAGGTAACACACTCCATATCCTCCGGAGTTCGAGAGATTTCAAACTCCGGTTCTCCAGGTGGGCTGAAGACTACACATCCCCTGTGACAGTCTATCAGCGCATGCTGCTTACTCAACCAGTCCATCCCTAGGACTATATCATAGTTGGGTAAGGACATTACAAGCAAAGGTGCTATGAATTGATGGCCTGATATGGTGATAGGGCAATTACAGGTCTCAGTGATGGATAGGGGTCCATAGGCACCGGTGGAGTAGCTGGGGTGGGCGAAACCACAGGGGGCTGCATCTCCGTCCGGGAAGATGATGGGTCCGCCGTTGTATTATGGGGACGGTTGGCCAGCTGCCGAGGTGTCGGATCCGAACTTGATTGGGGAGGTGGGGTATGATAGGGTGAAGATACCCCATCGCCAGCAGGATTGGTATTGTCAGTGGCCATTCTCTGGAAGGTTTAGGATATAAAAATAAGCAAGGTAGCCTATCTATAAGCAAACAAAAATATTTACTTATAATATATTTCGGTCCAAAGTTGTGGCAAATTATTGTTCTAGTGTTCTAATGTCTCTAAATAGGTTTCCTAAGTTGTTGATTAGGGACCTGCATGGGCCACCACTAAAAACATGTCACGACCCGGTCCCAATTTCTTTGGGTCGAATCGGATCATGCCCAGCCTGCACCGTTGATGAGACGGCGGCAGTATGCTGTAATCCATATGTAGGTAAATCAACAACAAACACTAAGATTACCACAACTTTTATTTAATTGATAACTTAAAACTTGTTCTGATATAAAAGATCCATAAACTGAAAATTAATAAAGATCAAACTAAACTCTCAAAGACTAAAGCAGAATCTATGGAGACGCCACTACATCATCATCACCTGGTAGTACCGTCGGGTACAGATCAGGATCATAATAACTGTTAATCAGCAGCTTCGGGTCGTCAGCAGAACATACGGTTTTCCAGTCAGGAAAGGAGCAAAGTACAATTTATGCTAATCTTGACAATTAATTTAACAATAAAATCATGCACTTTTAAACAGTTTTGAAGATAAACAGTTTTGCAATAGTTACAGTATTATGATGTGAATAGGCAATGTATATGACCGGTTTGGGTTGTACAGTTGTATCCTATTGATACGATATGGCTTATCCCCGTGTGTGTGAGGGGTAAGCTAACACAGTTGTTATACTAGTTTGGATGTGGTCATAAACATTACTCTACTCCCCCAGTCCCCAACAGTACAGTCAATACTCCCGAAAGAGTTCGTGTTTGAACAGTGGTTTAAAATTGCAGTGAAGTGATTATTAAATAATTGTAATCAACATAAATGTACTTGCCTTAAAATTGATCGAACAGAAGAGTTGGTACTTCGGGGTTGATGGTCAAAAACTTCCTCGAAACCCTACATTCGGAAATCTGTCTCAGAACCAAACTATTCAGAACTGCCACACTAGTTGCAATATCTAGTTGTTTCCTAGTCAAGTTTTAATCTTGTTTTAACTACTACAACAAAAGCGCTTACTAGTGCGTTGACATTAAGAACATTCAATTTATATTTGATTTTCGGAAAATTGTATTTATCGGTTTATTTGGAAAAACGTGGTATTTTATAATTATATAAATATAAAAACTAAGATTTTTCCTTTTTAATGAGAAATACATGAATTTCTATTTTAAAATTTACAACTTAATTTCTAAGTGACAAAATATTAATCATTGAAAAAATACAATAAATACTTATTATTTTATACTACGTTCCCATTACTAAAATCATCAGAAAAATAAAAGAAACATAAATAAAACCTAAGCTATTACAATTCCACAACCAGAATAGGCTTATGCCCTTACATTCCCAAGAATTAAAATAAGAGAAAAATTCGTTAGTCCTGTAAACTACCTATAAAATTAAATATAAATAATATTATAATTAAAATATAAAAATATTTTTGAGTCTCAGAATGGTCCAATCGTCATTTTTATAGCAAATACCTCAACGTCCGGACGAAACCGGTTTCGTTTGCACTTAGCCGGGCCCACTGACCAATAAGGTCGTCGCCCAAAAATAGTATTCTTTTCCAAAAATATTTTAAAACTATAATTAAGTTTTTCTAGAAATTTCGGCAGCATTCCCTCTATTTTTGGGATAACCCAAAACTGGGAAACGTGCCGATTTTCCTGCAAAATAAATCCCAAACCAGGGATACCCCAATATAACCACAAAATAATTTTCCGAAATAAATTCGAAGTCCTGAAATGATATCGGAATTCCCGAAGTAATATCGAAAATTAACAGAATCCCTTCCGAACTAATTCTCGGAAATTCTGAAAAATCACAGAACCAAAATAATATATATATAAATCTATAACCACAGAAATGTTTCCGAAGGAGTCGGAAATTCCGAAATCGAAAAGATCACAGAAACAAAACAGCGTATCAATTTTCGAAGAAAATCGAAATGGTAACGTATATGAAACGTAACCAAAAAATCCGAATTTCCGAAGGAATCGGTGGACCAATTTTTCATCATAGACTAAGAGGAACTATGGGACTATCCAGAAGTTACCGAAATTTGACGGAATTCGAAGTGATGCCTCGGACTCGGAACGTTCAGCGCTCGCGGACAGCAAGAAACCATAGATCTGGATCGGGGCACGCTGACCGAGTGGGGAAGAGTCACTCGGAACAGCCAAGAATAGCAGCGTAGCTGCGGGAAAAAAAAGGGCACTGGCTAGGGCTCAGCCAGGAGGGTCGGGGCTGTCGGCACCGGAGGAGCGCTGGAGGGGTGCATCGGAGCTCGGGACAGCAGCGGCGGGTGCTTGGGCGGTCGCGCGGGATAGCAGTGTCTATCTGCACAACTGCTAATGAAGTGTGGAAGCTTCTTGAAGTCACACATGAAGGGACGACTCAAGTCAAAGAATCAAAGGTCAGCAAACTTACTCAAGAGTATGAGGTATTCAAGATGAAGCTCAACGAAACAGTTACTCAGATGTTCGAGAGATTATTGGATATTGCAAATGCTTTGTCCCCCCTAGGCAAAGATTACAGTAACCATGAAAAGATTCGTAAACTCCTGCGAGCACTTACCAAGAACTGGATTCCAAAGGCTACTGCAATCATTGAAGAAAACGACCTCACTACCAGAACACTTGAAGTACTCATGGGTAAGCTACCCACTCATGAACTAGAGCTGCAAGACTTTGAAGAGCCTGCACCAAAGAAGAAGACGATCGCTTTCAAGGCTCAGCACAGAGAAGTTGCTGAAGGTGATCCAGACAGCAGTAAATCTGATGTTGAAGATCAAGAACTCCTAGCAAGAAAATTCAAAAGATTCATGAGATATGAGAAGAAAGCCAAAGAAAACAATAGTAGCAGCAACTGGTATCAAGATGATGTTGTCTGCAAGAAAAAGGGAGACATGAAGAAGGATTATCCTACAAACTCATCATCAAGCAAGAAGAGCAACAGGTATGAGAAAGGGAACCTGAAGAGATCAACATCTCGGAAGTATGCCAATACCAGCATATGGCATGAAAGTGAAGCCAGCGACTCAGAAGATGAACAATCAGAAGACGCTGCAAATGTATGCTTTATGGCATCCGATCAGGTACTCTCTGAACCGATAGTTGATGCATATGATGACTTCATCTTTGAGCAATTAGGAGAAGCCTTCAGTGAACTGATATGTGATTACAGGAAACTGCGTAGCAAATATCAGACCTCTAAGAAGGTACTCAAAGAAAGGCGAAATAGGAAGACTTACCGACCTACTAGATGAGGTTAGAAATAATGTTAGTGAGTCTGGTGAGCTTTCATCTATTAAGCTCTTATTACACGAGACTACCAAGTCATCCGAAGAAAAAGACAAGGTTATTGACCAACTGAAATAAGAACTTTCTAAAGAGAAGAAAAGTCTTCAAAGTGCACAAGTCAGAATGGAAGCACTCACTTCTGACTATACTAAGTTGTATGACACTTCCAAAAGATTGGAAATTAGGTTAGGAAAACAGCCTGAGACTGCTTCTTCCTATCCTAACACGTGTCACTTACCGAATAATCGAAACATTCCCAAACCAAACACTGTCAGGCCTAACCATATCAAACATTTACCCCAAAAGGTTAAGCCCAAACAGGATTATAGGTATGCTTTCTTCTATACTAGAAAACCTAAACCTACCAACCATGCACATCACTCAGCTTTCAATACTCAATATGCACAATGTCATTATTGTGGCCACACTGGTCATATTTCTCCTGCATGTAGAATCAGAAAGCTTGTTGATTTCAATATTTATGCATGGATACCAAAAGCTAACATTTTAGGACCCTACAAGAAATGGGTACCAAAAGTTTCATCTGCAAATTGTTTTGTAGGTGGAACACCTTTCACATGCTAAAAGAAAATGGATCCTCAACAGCGGTTGTTTACGGCATATAACCGGTGACACTACATTATTTGCAACACTGTTGAAGAAGAAGAAGGAAGGTTATATCTCCTTCGGTAATAACTTGAAAGGGTATATCATTGGTATCGGTGATGTTGGTAAATCTCCTTATCCTGTGATTAAGGATGTCTGTCTGGTTATCGAGTTGAAACATAATCTACTCAGCATAAGTCATTTAGCTGATCATGGTTATGGTATCAACTTTGGCAAAGACAAATATACTATAGTTGGTAGCTCAACTGGTAGTACTATCTTTGAAGGTATCAGGGAAGACAACATATATGTTTTCTATTTGTTGGAAGAAACTAACATTTCAGGTAGATGCTTAATGGCTGAAAGTGATGAGAGTCATCTGTGGCATATGAGACTCGGTCACGCAAATATGGACACAATCTCAAGATTATCCACGAAGAAGCTAGTACGCGGTTTACCGGACATAACATTCAAGAAGGATTCGGTATGCAGCTAATGTGAAAAGAACAAAGCTACCAGATCCACATTCAAGTCAGTAAATACAGTATGTACTACTAGACCTCTACATTTGCTACATATGGACTTATTTGGTCCTAGCAGAGTTGCTAGCCTTGGAGGTAAGTTATATACTTTTGTAATTGTATATGGTTACTCTAGATACACGTTGGTATACTTTTTGACACGCAAGAATGATGCATTATCCGAATTTTTCGCCTTTTACAAGAAAGTACAGAATGAAAATGGTTACATGATCACTCGTATTAGAAGCGATCATGGTGGCGAATTCGAGAATGCAGAGTTTGAGCAATTTTGTGACACACACGGTTTTGTACACGAGTTCTCCTGCCCTAGGACTCCACAACAAAATGGAGTTATGAAACGTAAGAACAGAACTCTATCCGAAATGGCCAGAGTAATGTTAAACCAGTTTAGTCTACCCAAATATTTCTGGGCTGAAGCTGTCAATACAGCTTTTTTTGTTCTCAATAGAGTTCTAATTCGACCCAAATCGAAGAAGACTCCATTTGAGTTATGGTTTGATAGAATTCCATCAGTTTCATATTTTAGAATGTTTGGTTGTAAATGCTTTATTCTTAATACAAAAGATAATTTAGGAAAGTTTGACGAAAAGGCCGATGAAGGTATATTTTTAGGTTATGCGGCCGAGAGCAAAGGATACAGAGTCTTCAACAAACGAACTATGATCATCGAAGAATCAATCAACGTCACCTTTGATGAATTGAATCAAATGACTATCGATGACAATGACGAAGATCTAACGGTACCAAGCTCAACACCAGATGATTCTCTACCAAGCTCAGTACTAGCTGATCCTCCTAGAGAAGATCCAGGAACCAGCTACCTTCAGAGTCTGCCGAAAAGATTAAAATTTACGGCTGATCATCCAAAGGATTTGGTAATTGGTGATATTACCAAAGGTGTAAGTACTCGTACATCCAATAGAGATATTGTTTCTAGTGTTGCATTCATTTCACAGCTTAAACCCAAAATTATTGATGAAGCATGTAGTGATAATTTTTGGATAGATGCTATGCAAGAGGAATTAAACCAATTTGAACGGAATCAAGTTTGGGAACTTGTTCCCAAGCCTATTGATCATCCGGTCATTGGCACCCGATGGGTATTCCGAAATAAACTGAACGAAAATGGTTTAGTGACTCGTAATAAGGTTCGACTCGTAGCTCAAGGATACAATCAGGAAGAAGGTATCGACTACGATGAGACTTATGCCCCAGTTGCGAGATTAGAATCCATTCGCATGTTATGTGCATTTGCATGTTTTCATAATTTCAAATTATTTCAAATGGATGTTAAGAGTGCATTTTTAAATGGTTTTATAAAAGAAAAAGTTTTTGTAACACAACCTCCAGGTTTCACAGATTTTTAAAAACTCTGATCATGTTTTCAAGTTGAAGAAAGCTTTATACGGTTTGAAACAAGTCCCTCGTGCTTGGTATGATCGTCTAAGCTATTTTCTACTTGATAACAGTTTTTCAAAGGGAAAGGTTGACACTACTTTGTTTATAAAGTCTTTGAATAATAATATTCTTTTAATACAAGTCTATGTTGATGATATTATATTTGGATCTACTGATGAATCTCTTTGTCTAGAATTCTCTAAGTGTATGCAGAATGAGTTTGAGATGAGCATGATAGGAGAGCTGAAATTCTTTTTCGGACTGTAAATCAAACAAGCTGACAATGAGACATTCATAACAAGCCAAGTACACAAAAGATTTGCTAAAGAAGTTTGATCTGGACAATGTCAAACCTATTGGCACTCCGATGGCAAATTCAACAAAGCTTGATATTGATGAACAAGGCAAGCCTGTCGACACACGTAAGTATCGAGGTATGATCAGTAGTTTACTTTATTTAAATGCTATTCATCCAGATATTATGTTTAGTGTTTGCCTATGTGCACGTTTTCAAGCTAATCTAAAGGAATCACATCTATGCGCAGTTAAGCGTATCTTTCGATACTTTAAGGGCACTTCTTCTGTTGGCTTATGGTATCCCAAAACCAAGTCCTTTGACCTTATTGGTTACTCGGATGCAAATTTTGCTGGATACAAAGTTGATAGAAAAAGTACCAGCGGCACATGTCATTTCTTAGACAAGGCTTTAGTCTCATGGTTTAGTAAAAAGCAAAATTCTGTAGCCCTATCAACAACAGAGGCTGAGTATATCGCCACAGGACGTTGTTGTGCTCAGATTGTCACAACCCGGTCCCAATTTCTTTGGGTCGAATCGGATCATGTCCAGCCTGCACCGTTGATGAGACGGCGGCAGTAAGGTGTAATCCATATGCAGGTAAATCAACAACAAACACTAATATTACCATAACTTTTATTTAATTGATAACTTAAAACTTGTTCTGATACAAAAGATCCATAAACTGAAAATTAACAAAGATCAAACTAAACTCTCAAAGACTAAAGCAGAATCTATGGAGACGCCACTACATCATCATCAGCTGGTAGTACCGCCGGGTACAGATCAGGATCATAATAACTGTTAATCAGCAGCTCCGGGTCGTCAGCAGAACCTACGGTTATCCAGTCAGGAAAGGAGCAAAGTACAATTTATGCTAATCTTGACAATTAATTTAACAATAAAATCATGCACTTTTAAACAGTTTTGAAGATAAACAGTTTTGCAATAGTTACAGTATTGTGATGTGAATAGGCAATGTATATGACCGGTTTGGGTTGTACAGTTGTATCCTATTGATACGATATGGCTTATCCCCGTGTGTGTGAGGGGTAAGCTAACACAGTTGTTATACTAGTTTGGATGTGGTCATAAACATTACTCTACTCCCCCAGTCCCCAACAGTACAGTCAATACTCCCGAAAGAGTTCATGTTTGAACAGTGGTTTAAAATTGCAGTGAAGTGATTATTAAATAATTGTAATCAACATAAATGTACTTGCCTTAAAATTGATCGAACTGAAGAGTTGGTACTTCGGGGTTGATGGTCAAAAACTTCCTCGAAATCCTACATTCGAAAATCTGTCTCAGAACCAAACTATTCAGAACTGCCACACTAGTTGCAATATCTAGTTGTTTCCTAGTCAAGTTTTAATCTTGTTTTAACTACTACAACAAAAGCGCTTACTAGTGCGTTGACATTAAGAACATTCAATTTATATTTGATTTTCGGAAAATTGTATTTATCGGTTTATTTGGAAAAACGTGGTATTTTATAATTATATAAATATAAAAACTAAGATTTTTCCTTTTTAATGAGAAATACATGAATTTCTATTTTAAAATTTACAACTTAATTTCTAAGTGACAAAACATTAATCATTGAAAAAATACAATAAATACTTATTAATTTATACTACGTTCCCATTACTAAAATCATCAGAAAAATAAAAAAAACATAAATAAAACCTAAGCTATTACAATTCCACAACCAGAATAGGCTTATGCCCTTACATTTCGAAGAATTAAAATAAGAGAAAAATTCGTTAGTCCTGTAAACTACCTATAAAATTAAATATAAATAATATTATAATTAAAATATAAAAATATTTTTAAGTCTCAGAATGGTCCAATCGTCATTTTTATAGCTAATGCCTCAACGTCCGGACGAAACCGATTTCGTTTGCACTTAGCCGGGCCCACTGACCAATAAGGTCGTCACCCAAAAATAGTATTCTTTTCCAAAAATATTTTAAAACTATAATTAAATTTTTCTAGAAATTTCGGCAGCATTCCCTCGATTTTCGGGATAACCCAAAACTGGGAAACGTGCCGACTTTTCTGCAAAATAAATCCCAAACCAGGGATACCCCAATATAACCACAAAATAATTTTTCGAAATAAATTCGAAGTCCTGAAATGATATCGGAATTCCCGAAGTAATATCGGAAATTAACAGAATCCCTTCCGAACTAATTCTCGGAAATTCCGAAAAATCACAGAACCAAAATAATATATATATAAATCTATAACCACAGAAATGTTTCCGAAGGAGTCGGAAATTCCGAAATCGAAAAGATCACAGAAACAAAACAGCATATCAATTTCCGAAGAAAATCGAAATGGTAACGTATATGAAACGTAACCAAAAAATTCGAATTCCCGAAGGAATCGGTGGACCAATTTTTCATCATAGACTAAGAGGAACTATGGGACTATCCAGAAGTTACCGAAATTTGACGGAATCCGAAGTGATGCCTCGGACTCGGAACATTCAGCGCTCGCGGACAGCAAGAAACCACAGATCTGGATCGGGGCACGCTAACCGAGTAGGGCAGAGTCGCTCGGAACCGCCAAGAAAAGCAGCGTCGCTGCGGGAAAAAAAAAGGGCGCTGGCTAGGGCTCAGCCAGGAGGGTCGGGGCTGTCGGCACCGGAGGAGCGCTGGAGGGGTACGTCGGAGCTCGGGACAGCCGCGGTGGGTGCTTGGGCGGTCGTGCGGGACAGCAACGACGGCGGGAGGCGCGCGCCGCTCGGGAAGAGGCGCCAAAGGCGAGCGCCAGCGTCGGGAGGCGGAGGAGGGCGCCGCAGAGGGCTGCGACGGGGCACAAGAGGCGGGCTCGGGCTCGGGTGGAGCTAGGGCACAAATTTGGGAAAAAGTGTTTGAGAGTGGTGATGGAGATGGTAATGGAGGAGAGGAATTTATATATGAGATGTATTAGGGAGTTACCGAAATGAACAGGCCATGGCCGTTCGGGAAGGTGAACAGAGGAGGAGCCGAGGGGCTCGGATGTTTCGGAAAGGAAAAGTCAAAAGTTACGGAAGAGGTGAGGTGGGTTCTGAAAAGGAAGAGTTATAATAACTATTTCCTTTAATAAGGAGAATAATGAAACTCTTTCATTAAGAGTTATATATATAATATATATATAAACTAAGGGATTTAGAGGTTGTTTAAAAAAACTGAGATTGGATTCGGTTTCGATAACGGATTGAGATGGGTTCGAGACGAGTCAGAACGGGTCAGACACAACAAATAAAAATCCAGAACAAATAAATTTATTATTATTATTATTTATTTTTAAACATGGTTTTCATTAATACTAAGTTAACAGGTTTGTCCTGAATAATAATAATAATAAAAAACACAATATTAATTAATTAGAGAAAAAAAATACGGGTTTTGACTAAAATTTCCAGAATTCAATTAATTAACTAATTCAAATAATTAACTAAAATTACGGGTTTCACAACCTTCTCTCCTTAAGAAATTTCGTCCTCGAAATTTAAAAGAGTAAGGTTAGAAATTACCTCAGGTCTCAAACAAATACGGGTATTGCTCCCGCATCTCATCTTCTCGCTCCCAGGTAGACTCTCCTGGGGAATCGTGCCTCCACATAACTCTGACTATGGGAGTCACTGAAGTTCTGGTTCTCTTCTCGTCTCTATCCAAAATTGCTACAGGCTTCTCTGGTACTGTAAGACTCGGTCCAATCTCCAGCTCCGAGTGGTCCAGGATGTGACTCGGATCCGGGATGTAGCGTCTGAGCTGCGAAACGTGGAAGACGTTGTGCACGCCTTCAAGATTAGCTGGTAGAGCTAACCGATACGCCACTTCACCAATTCGGCTCAAAACTTGAAATGGTCCGATATATCTGGGACTCAGCTTCCCAGCTCTGCCAAATCGGATAGTTCCTCTAGTAGGAGAAATCTTTACAAAGACACTATCTCCTTCTTCAAATTCCAGGGGTCGACGACTGCTATCTGCCCAATGCTTCTGCCTGTCTTGGGCGATCCTGAGCTTGTCTCTGATTACCTTTACCTTCTCTGCTGCATCAGTCACCATCTCTGGCCCCAGTAGTACTCTTTCTCCTACATCATCCTATGCAAGTGGAGTGCAGCAACGACGTCCATAAAGAGCTTCAAACAGGGTCATACCAATGCTACCTTGGTAACTGTTGTTGTAGGTGAATTCCACTAAATGCAAGTGATCCTCCCAAGATCCTCCGAATTCTAAGATGCAAGATCTCAGCATATCTTCTAGCGTCTGGATGGTCCTCTCAGATTGTCCGTCAGTTTGGGGATGATAGGCAGTGCTGAACTTCAGTTTTGTTCCCAAGCTGCCATGCAAACTCTTCCAAAAATGTGAGGTAAATCTAGTATCTCTGTCAGATACAATACTTACCGGTACTCCATGTATTCGGTAGATATGCCGCATGTACAGTGCCGCCAGCTTCTCGGTGGATAAACCAACCTTGAAAGGAATAAAGTGTGCCGACTTAGTCAGTCGGTCTATAATAACCCAAATAGCGTCATTCCCTCCTTGAGATCGAGGCAATCCTGACACAAAGTCCATTGTTATATGCTCCCACTTCCACTCCGGAATGTCCAGCGGCTGTAGAAGTCCTGCGGGTCTCTGTCTGCTAGCCTTCACTTGTTGGCAAATCAAATATCTAGCCATAAATTTGGATACATCATTCTTCATTCCATACCACCAAACGATGGTACGCATATTCCGATACATCTTATTAGCTCCAGGATGTATAGAATACTGTGACTGGTGCGCTTCTTGTATCAGCACATTCCTCAATTCGCCAGATGGTACACACAGCCTCATACCATTCTTCAATGCTCCGTCACTGGCGATAGAGAAACCTTCAAGTGTTCCTGCCAGCACTTCGTCTCTGAGCTTACAAAGCGTCTCGTCTTGGAATTGTGTCTCCTTGATTTTATCCATCAAACTTGAACGCAATTGCAACTGCATCATGGTTGAGTCAGCTCCAGGTATATCAGCTTCTCGCCCCAGTTCCTTCATCTTATCCTCCGGCAGTACAATCTCCAGACCAAGCTTCTCTATATCCTCCAATAAGTGCCATTCCTTGGTCAAAAACATCGCCACTGGGTATCTACTAAGTGCATCAGCAACCACATTAGCCTTACCCGGATGGTACTGTAGGTCGATGTCAAAATCCTTCATAAGTTCCAGCCACCTTCTTTGTCTCATGTTAAGCTCCTTCTGAGTAAAAACATATTTCAGACTTTTGTGGTCTGTATATATTTCCACTCTTTCTCCATAGAGATAATGCTTCCATAACTTCAATGCAAAGATGACAGCAGCAAGCTCCAGGTCATGTGTGGGATAATTTTTCTCATGGTTTCGTAATTGCCTAGATGCGTAAGCAATTACTTTCCTATTTTGTTGAAGAACGCAACCCAGTCCTTTTCCAGAGGCATCACTGTAGATTGAGAAACTACCAGTTCCTGCGGGTAGCGTAAGGATTGGTGCAGTGGTCAGCCTCTTCTTCAGCTACTCGAATGCAGCCTGGCAATCTTCCGTCCAGATGAACTCTTCATTCTTTCGAGTAAGCTTCGTCATCGGTTCAGCAATTCTGGCAAAATCCTTCACAAACTTCTGGTAGTAGCCAGCTAAGCCCAAGAAACTTTTGATTTCAGCAACTGAGCTTGGGGTAGACCACTTTTCCACAGCAGCTATCTTCTTAGGATCCACCAAAATTCCTTCTCCTGTGACAACATGGCCAAGTAAATCCACCTTGTCTAGAAAGAATTCACATTTGGATAGCTTACCATATAACTTCTCTTTCCACAAAGTTTCTAAAACTTTCCTGAGGTGCTCCTCATGCTCCTCTTCAGTCTTCGAATAGATCAAAATGTCATCAATGAAGACAACAACAAATTGATCTAAGTATTCATGGAAAACTTTGTTCATAAGGTTCATGAATACAGTAGAAGCATTTTTCAGTCCAAACGGCATGACCAAGAATTCAAACTGCCCATACTTGGTATTGAACGCCGTCTTGGGAATGTCCTCCTTCCTGACCTTGATCTGATGGTAGCTGGATCTGAGGTCAATCTTCGAGAACACCTTGGCTCCACTGAGTTGGTCAAATAGGTCATCAATCCGGGGCAGAGGGTACTTATTCTTGATGGTGATATTGTTCAGCATCCGGTAGTCGATGCACATTCTCACAGTTCCATCCTTCTTGGGAACAAACAAGACAGATGCTCCCCAGGGTGAAGCTTCGTCTCGGATAAATCCCAAAGCCTTCAGTTCATTGATCTGATCTTTCATCTCCTTGGCCTCCTTCGGGTTGACTCTGTTGCATCCCTTAGAAATAGGGGAAGAACCGGGGACTAGGTCAATGGTGAACTCTATGTCTCGGTCTGGGGGTAACCCGGGAAGACTATCAGGGAAGACATCCATAAATTCTGCTATGATAGTATGGAGAGGTCCGGATTCTTCTGTGATAGATGTGTAGGTAACACACTCCATATCCTCCGGAGTTCGAGAGATTTCAAACTCCGGTTCTCCAGGTGGGCTGAAGACTACACATCCCCTGTGACAGTCTATCAGCGCATGCTGCTTACTCAACCAGTCCATCCCTAGGACTATATCATAGTTGGGTAAGGACATTACAAGCAAAGGTGCTATGAATTGAGGGCCTGATATGGTGATAGGGCAATTACAGGTCTCAGTGATGGATAGGGGTCCATAGGCACCGGTGGAGTAGCTGGGGTGGGCGAAACCACAGGGGGCTGCATCTCCGTCCGGGAAGATGATGGGTCCGCCGTTGTATTATGGGGACGGTTGGCCAGCTGCCGAGGTGTCGGATCCGAACTTGATTGGGGAGGTGGGGTATGATAGGGTGAAGATACCCCATCGCCAGCAGGATTGGTATTGTCAGTGGCCATTCTCTGGAAGGTTTAGGATATAGAAATAAGCAAGGTAGCCTATCTATAAACAAACAAAAATATTTACTTATAATATATTTCGGTCCAAAGTTGTGGCAAATTATTGTTCTAGTGTTCTAATGTCTCTAAATAGGTTTCCTAAGTTGTTGATTAGGGACCTGCATGGGCCACCACTAAAAACATGTCACGACCCGGTCCCAATTTCTTTGGGTCGAATCGGATCATGCCCAGCCTGCACCGTTGATGAGACGGCGGCAGTATGCTGTAATCCATATGTAGGTAAATCAACAACAAACACTAAGATTACCACAACTTTTATTTAATTGATAACTTAAAACTTGTTCTGATATAAAAGATCCATAAACTGAAAATTAATAAAGATCAAACTAAACTCTCAAAGACTAAAGCAGAATCTATGGAGACGCCACTACATTATCATCACCTGGTAGTACCGTCGGGTACAGATCAGGATCATAATAACTGTTAATCAGCAGCTCCGGGTCGTCAGCAGAACATACGGTTTTCCAGTCAGGAAAGGAGCAAAGTACAATTTATGCTAATCTTGACAATTAATTTAACAATAAAATCATGCACTTTTAAACAGTTTTGAAGATAAACAGTTTTGCAATAGTTACAGTATTATGATATGAATAGGCAATGTATATGACCGGTTTGGGTTGTACAGTTGTATCCTATTGATACGATATGGCTTATCCCCGTGTGTGTGAGGGGTAAGCTAACACAGTTGTTATACTAGTTTGGATGTGGTCATAAACATTACTCTACTCCCCCAGTCCCCAACAGTACAGTCAATACTCCCGAAAGAGTTCGTGTTTGAACAGTGGTTTAAAATTGCAGTGAAGTGATTATTAAATAATTGTAATCAACATAAATGTACTTGCCTTAAAATTGATCGAACTGAAGAGTTGGTACTTCGGGGTTGATGGTCAAAAACTTCCTCGAAACCCTACATTCGAAAATCTGTCTCAGAACCAAACTATTCAGAACTGCCACACTAGTTGCAATATCTAGTTGTTTCCTAGTCAAGTTTTAATCTTGTTTTAACTACTACAACAAAAGCGCTTACTAGTGCGTTGACATTAAGAACATTCAATTTATATTTGATTTTCGAAAAATTGTATTTATCGGTTTATTTGGAAAAACGTGGTATTTTATAATTATATAAATATAAAAACTAAGATTTTTCCTTTTTAATGAGAAATACATGAATTTCTATTTTAAAATTTACAACTTAATTTCTAAGTGACAAAATATTAATCATTGAAAAAATACAATAAATACTTATTATTTTATACTACGTTCCCATTACTAAAATCATCAGAAAAATAAAAGAAACATAAATAAAACCTAAGCTATTACAATTCCACAACCAGAATAGGCTTATGCCCTTACATTCCCAAGAATTAAAATAAGAGAAAAATTCGTTAGTCCTGTAAACTACCTATAAAATTAAATATAAATAATATTATAATTAAAATATAAAAATATTTTTGAGTCTCAGAATGGTCCAATCGTCATTTTTATAGCAAATACCTCAACGTCCGGACGAAACCGGTTTCGTTTGCACTTAGCCGGGCCCACTGACCAATAAGGTCGTCGCCCAAAAATAGTATTCTTTTCCAAAAATATTTTAAAACTATAATTAAGTTTTTCTAGAAATTTCGGCAGCATTCCCTCTATTTTTGGGATAACCCAAAACTGGGAAACGTGCCGATTTTCCTGCAAAATAAATCCCAAACCAGGGATACCCCAATATAACCACAAAACAATTTTCTGAAATAAATTCGAAGTCCTGAAATGATATCGGAATTCCCGAAGTAATATCGAAAATTAACAGAATCCCTTCCGAACTAATTCTCGGAAATTCCGAAAAATCACAGAACCAAAATAATATATATATAAATCTATAACCACAGAAATGTTTCCGAAGGAGTCGGAAATTCCGAAATCGAAAAGATCACAGAAACAAAACAGCGTATCAATTTTCGAAGAAAATCGAAATGGTAACGTATATGAAACGTAACCAAAAAATCCGAATTTCCGAAGGAATCGGTGGACCAATTTTTCATCATAGACTAAGAGGAACTATGGGACTATCCAGAAGTTACCGAAATTTGACGGAATTCGAAGTGATGCCTCGGACTCGGAACATTCAGCGCTCGCGGACAGCAAGAAACCATAGATCTGGATCGGGGCACGCTGACCGAGTGGGGAAGAGTCACTCGGAACAGCCAAGAACAGCAGCGTAGCTGCGGGAAAAAAAAGGGCGCTGGCTAGGGCTCAGCCAGGAGGGTCGGGGCTGTCGGCACCGGAGGAGCGCTGGAGGGGTGCATCGGAGCTCGGGACAGCAGCGGCGGGTGCTTGGGCGGTCGCGCGGGACAGCAACGACGGCGGGAGGTGTGCGCCGCTCGGAGAGAGGCGCCAAAGGCGAGCGCCGGCGTCGGGAGGCGGAGGAGGGCGCCGTAGAGGGTTTCGACGGGGCACAAGAGGCAGGCTCGGGCTCGGGTGGAGCTAGGGCACAAATTTGGAAAAAAGAGTTTGAGAGTGGTGATAGAGATAGTATTGGAGGAGAGGGATTTATATATGAGATGTACTAGGGAGTTACCGAAATGAACTGGCCATGGCCGTTCGGGAAGGTGAACAGAGGAGGAGCCGAGGGGCTCGGATGTTTCGAAAAGGAAAAGTCGAAAGTTACGGAAGAGGTGAGGTGGGTTCTGAGAAGGAAGAGTTATAATAACTATTTCCTTTAATGAGGAGAATAAAGAAACTCTTTCATTAAGAGTTATATATATAATATATATACATAAACTAAGGGATTTAGAGGTTGTTTAAAAAAACTGAGATTGGATTCGGTTTCGATAACGGATTGAGATGGGTTCGAGACGAGTCAGAATGGGTCAGACACAACAAATAAAAATCCAGAACAAATAAATTTATTATTATTATTATTTATTTTTAAATATGGTTTTCATTAATAATAAGTTAACAGGTTTGTCCTGAATAATAATAATAATAATAAACATAATTTTAATTAATTAGAGAAAAAATACGGGTTTTGACTCCAGAATTTAATTAATTAACTAATTCAAATAATTAACTAAAATTACGGGATTCACACAGATTTTATGGATGAAACAAACCTTAGTAGACTATGATTTATTTTTCACACACATTCCCATTTTCTGTGACAACACGAGCACAATTAATTTGACTAAGAATCAAGTATGTCACTCTCGTACTAAGCATATCGAGATTCGACATCATTTTTTTAGAGATCATCATCAGAATGGAGATATTGACCTTGTATACATAGACACTGAGAATCAATTAGCTGACATCTTCACAAAACCTCTTCCACAGCAACAGCAGCCGCGCGAAGCTCTCCAAACCCTAGTTCTTCACCACTTCGTTTCTTCCAATCTACGTGGTGAAATCCATCCAAATTTTGCTTTCGTGCGGAGATCGTTGTCCTCTACATCATACTTGAATCTCGGGAGGTATAACTCCGTATTTCTCCTCCTTTCAAATTCGTGCATATTTACTTTATTTGTACAATGCCTAAGGGATTCAACCCCTTCAAGAGGAAGAAGACAACCAATCCTAGTGAGGAAGGATCATCTTCAAATCCACCCACGGATTCCCTCTTTTCACCAGTTCAATCGAGCGATGGCGCGTTCGATGGGTTTTATTTTAAAACCCTAGATCAAGCCCTTCTGTGGTATAGAGACTTCTCTATGAGATCCATATGCACAGGCGCTCCTATCAAATGGACTGTGATTCCAGAACACTGCCCTTATTTTGATACATTAGGGTTACAACACTTTGTTAAACTTTGTTTTCCAGTAGCTACTAATGCTATTAGACTTTTCTATTGCAATATCGTACTAAACCCGTTTGACGTAAGTACTCGTGTTGGCAGACTAGATATCAAGTTCAATGATGTCCTCTTAGCGAAAATTCTTGGTCTGTCCAACGAAGGTGCACCGCTTGATGATATCACTGAATTTGATTTCCCCGACGGCATGACACTTGCTAGTTTCAAAGCTGAACTCTGTGCCCCTGATCGAGTTCGCTCTGGAAAGTTCAAGGCAAATAACTTGGACTTGTTTAGTTATGAATTGCATCGCATCATCTACTCCACTCTCCTTCCGAAGTCTACTTTAAAGGATGATGTCACATCACTTGAACTATCTGCTATATATCATATTCTTAAGGGGATTCCTTTTTCTGCCCCTAAGACTATTATCCAGATGATGGGACGTTGTCGTGCAAGAGATAGGAATCTCTTTTATGCGATGATTCTCCCACGCATCTTCCAGCATTTTGATATTGATTTGTCAACTTATAATCAAGACTCTGAGTCCAAGTTTCTTAAGCTATATCGTCGTAGTATGACTGATGCTACTCTTCCTACTGCTCCACCTCCTACACCTACTCAACAGTATGCCATGACCTTTGAAGGCATACACTAGCATCTTTCTGATTTGCACGTCTCGATGACGGATATGGCCTGCGAACGTGAGTTCCGTGATGTCACTCGTTATCAGACGATAGCAAATTCTCTAGCTGATCTCCAATTTGCTCAGACTGGACATTCTGTCGGTTCTATTCCTAGAGATCCAGTCTTTTCAGGTTACCGCTGTGAGGATGAGGCTGTTCATGCCTAGTTTCAGCCCGATAACGCTTATGATTGGTATCGTACTGTTCGTGCCCCTCCTCGAGACTATGTCGGTGAGTTTTACGCTGGCGCCACTCCTCGCACTTCTGGCACTGGAACTTCTAGAGCTGGTCCTTCTGGACATGTCGGTCATGCTGATGATGATGATGAGGATGAGGAGGAGATGTGATGATGATATATTAGCTGATTTTGAGATTTAGTTATTGTCTACTATACACTTGGAAATGCTCCGACATTCCAAGTTTCTCTCTTTCTAGTTTTTATGTTCATTTTTTTTGGACTTGTACTGTATATTTTGTAAAATCCCTAATTTTTCTAAATATTTTTATTATTTAAAAAGACATAAAAATTTATTTTCATGCAATTTTATAATTTATATTAATTATTAGAAGTGACGTTAGCCATTGTTTAATTTTGGAACACCAGACTACCATGAAATTTGGTACGAAAGATGTAGCAGTGTGCCTTGACTAGTGTACTAGCCATGCCAGGGGAAGCCTAGCCATGGTGATGTCCAAACTAGGAAAACCAAACTAAATTGTGAATTGACTTATTTAAAGTATTTTATTTAAATATTATTTTATATATTGATTTTTAGATGACCCGGTTGGACTAAACCAGTCCGAATTGGGCCCGAACCAATTTAAACCGATGTGAGCATGTGGGATGACTAAGATGTCCATGTAGAAACATTTCATGTGTGTACAAATATTTTTAAATAATTTTGAGACTTGTTGAATATTTATCAACTTTTGTTACAAAATTTATGTTTTATTAATAAAATAATATTTTACAAGATAGTACAATTTTCTGGACCCATACAAGGGTGTGTAGTAAAGTTCACACGTTGGAACAATTTTTATTGTTTTATTATTACTAAAGTTATTTTGTGAAAATTAGACATTTTATTATTGTTGATATTATTTGATATTATGTGATATTATTATTCTTGCCTTTTATGGCAATTTAAATTTGTGTATATATGTAAAAATATATTTTAGATGCATCATATATATAGTTAGATAATATTAAACTTTATTTCAAATTTGTGGAGATTTAATAAATATGTTATCCTATTAGATATGATTATTATTATTTAGTTGATTTTAATGTCAAATGAATTTAAATATATGTGTATATGTTTTTAAGTTGATTTCATATATGATAGATGATATTAAAATTTTCTTTTTGGATTTTATAGAAATTTGATTTGGATTTATTTAGATATATATAAACAAATATATAAATATAGATAACTATATAATATAAGTTTAGTTTAGATAAGAAGAAAATATATATATATATATATATATATATATATATATATATATATATATATATATATATATATATATATATAAAAAATATATATATATATATATATATATATATATATATATATATATATATATATATATATATGTTGCATGGTGGTCGGCCCCACCACCTGGCCGACCACCCACGCAGCAGATAATAGCAGATGTGCGCCCCTCCCTTGATAAACAAGCAGCAGCATGCTGCTATGACTTGTGCGCCCAAGTGGGGCCGGCCTTATTGGTATTATAAGGGAGCAACTAAGCTTCATATATATTGAATTGCATTTTGGCCACCCTATTTGCATACAACTCCTACATCAAATAAAACCATGTGGTCGCCACCACCACCTAAACCCTAATTCCTTCCTCCTCTTCTCTCCTCCGACTGGCATACAGCATCGCAGTCCGTACTCGGCCAACAGCACACCGCAAAAACGACAACAAAGGCGACAACAACGACCGTTTTGATCAACGAGCATCCGGAGCTTCTTGTGGATTTTGACTTTCGTGTTGACGATTCTGATTGTTGGATTTTGCTGCTTCACGCACCACCCGCAGGCAAGATACCTTGCCATTATACTGTTTATAATTAGTTGCATTTTATTACATATCACTGTTCATTATTTTCAGTTCTTGTAGTTCTTGATTTATTGTCTGCACAGTGATATTAGATATACTTTGTTATTATCCTTTGATTGCATATGGACTTACAGTTAAGAGACTACCGTTGTAGTATATTGTATATACCTTGACACAGTCGTACCACGAGGATGTGTGAGATGAGTAGCATGTAGAGGTTCTTGCGCGTGGGCAGATCCCCCATGTGCATGCGTTAGGGCTAACTGCTAATAGAGGCGTGTTAGAAGACTTAGCAGTTAGTAGAGGTACATGGTCGTGGATGTGACTTGACAGGTACATTGGGTGGGGAGAACATTACCTGACGTATGGGCTTCTATGCACTTCCCTTATTACCTGTGCGCTCCGCCGGAGACGCGGGCTTCAGGTGCCCTCTGACGTTATCCAGAGCGTTATGGACGTAGCCCCTTGTACATGATGCCCTCTGACGATCTTCGGACGTTACGGACATAGGCCCCTGGTGCCCTATATGGGGACTATGCCGATCCCATTTACAGCCAGGGCTCATGCGTCGAAGGATTGTTTTTCAAATTGCATGTTCACTTTAGTATGGATAGATTATCTTATTGTGTCTTATCACTTTCTTTGATTGTGGCATATTTTATATTCAGTATTTATATGGCATATTTATTGTATCTTGTTACGTCCCTCTGAGGACCTGGTTATCTCTCCCGGTGTGTGCTTCTGTGATTTTGCAGGTGTTCTAGCCAAGACAGTGATCTTCTCCATTCTTTCAAAGATGGTTGTGCTTGGTTCGTCTCGTTATTTTATCGATCACTTCATGTACGTTTTATTTGAGATAGTTGGTAGTGGACTTTGTCTCCACCCAACGATTGTATACATGACAAAATTCAGAGTTGCTTTTATATCATTTATTTATCCAGTGGATGAGATTTACTTATTATGGTTCTACTGCATTTTACAGCTTATGTATACATACAAGGTTTCCATATATTGGGGTGTACTTTGTATGTATGCAGCTGGCATGGATATGTACCTAGTCCTAAGTATTTTGGGACTGGAACGTTACATGTTTCTTGATGTCTCTTGAACATCATTTCATTTTTATGGGATGCGTAGTTTATCTTTCATATCACTTTATTTATTCTTTATAAGCATCTTTATCTGCTTCTATATTATAAGCTGCCTGTGAACTACTTCTCTGTTATGCATGAGATATTATTTTCTTGTATTTCTTCACTGTTGTAGCTTATGCATTAATTACGGGGGAGCCTATTTTTTTACAATTATTTTGCTAAGTGACAACGGGGGAGAAAAAGTATCTAACATTTTGTTTTGAGAATAATACAGGGATTGAACAATTTTTGAACAATTTGTGTGGTATCTTATCTCAAAAGATGTTATATCATTCATAGTTTGTCAATTATCAAAATGGGAGAGATTGTTGGCCCATTGGTCATATGGTCAAACTGATTTTAATAATTGATCAAACTCTGTCTCGATATATGGAGCTAGTCAGGACATCTTGGACTCTTGGACATGATCAAGAACGGCTATCTACTCAGTTCAAGACCGAAGCATTGTTTGCCTATTCGAGTCTGTATTTCTTTGAGCAATGTAATCTTTTATTTTATTGAGTCTAGAAATACAATGTACACCGAGTCGTACTAGCAAATAGGCTATTCCAAAATGATTTCAAAATATTTTTAAAAATGTCCTTAGTTTTGAAAAACATTCGTATTTACATAAGCTCTAAAAAGGTTTTCAAAATTCCCGAAAAACTAATTTTTAAAACCCTAACCTAACCCTGACATAACTCGGCCAGAGTTTGGCCAGAGTTCGGTTAGTGGCCGTTTTGTTTTTGAATTCCTTGGAACTTGGTCCTCCTGTAGTTGCGGATTTGACCGAGATTTTCTCATCGAGTTCTGCCCGAATTCTGCTAGAATTCTGTCTTTGGAACTCCTATAAATAGAGAAGGATTTCGATCATTTTAACTCACTCATTCACTTTCAATCTTCTCTCTACTTAAAGCTTTCAGTCTTCCAAAGAGTTTTTCTCGAGCTTTAATTTTCAGATCCCAAGTCAGTTACAATCCTCTAGTCGATTTGCCAGTGAGGTGCGGCCTAGAAGTTTCTGAGTGATTGTAATCAGAAGGCTTGATAGAAGAATACCTCTTCACAATTGAAGTTGGACGAGTTCTTTGTATCAAAGCTCGCGTTGTAGAAGTTGCAAGGACTTCGTAAGAAAACTTGCGGTTTTGCCAATAGTGGATTCAACTGGTAGCAAAAGTTCTACCGACTGGACTAGTCCTCAACAGAAGGAAACCAGTATATGTAGAAGCATGAAAAATAATAAAGAAAGATCCATGCGGCCAGGAAACCCCATGCGGTTCAGAAAGCCCATGCGGCTTGGAGAACCCATGCGACTCAACGCGTCTATGCGGCTCTGTGATCTTCATACGGCTCATAGAGGTGCCACGTAGCATACAAGCAACTCTTCCCTTACTGTATTAATTGCCTGGACGGCTGACAGCTCTGACAAGACGACAGCCCTGACACAAAGACGTAATTATGATTCTGTCATAATGACAGACTGCTAGGGAAACGAAGGAGATCTCGGACATAATCCCCCGAAAATGCCACGCAGCCTAGACACGTGGACAGTCATATGCGACTCGAACGGAGACCCCCCATGCGGCTCGAGCGGAGACTCTCTATGAGACTCAGGCCGAAGTTGCTTTATGCGGCCCAGATCGAAACAACCATATGCGGCTCAAGCAGACGCTCCCCCATGCAGCTCACGAGGATCATCTTCATGCGGCCACCTACGTCCATGCGGTCCAGATTATCATGCGATTCGAAGGTTCGGGGGCCACTCCCCGGCAGCCTCGACACATGCCCGGGCTTATGCGGCTTAATCCTCATGCGGCTCAGATCCCCTCAATGGCTCCCAGGACACGTGTCATAAAGCCAATCAATTTCCCAGATTTACTGTAAATCCCAATAGTCTGGAACACATAGCAGGAGAATGAATTAAACTTATTCATTCAGATTCGCAGACATCAGCAGATCATCATAAGGGAGATTTATTCCAATCAGCATTAATTACTGAGAGGATTTGGCACAATCTACATTAATGGCCCAGATTTATTACACTCAAAACTAATGGCCCAGATTGATCAATCAACAGGCCGCCGTCACTTTAAGGGACAATCATTGTAAACCCTAATGATGGCCTTCCCTTCTTATAAATAGCAAGGTGTCATTCCCTTGCAAAAGGACCCTTTTTTGAGTTCAGAGAGCACCAGAATAATTAGAGAGAGAAAGCAGAGAGAGAGAGAGCAAAGAGAGCATTTCTTCAATGCCAAGCAATCTTCTGGAGCCAAGGCTGCATACCGATCGTCCAAGGAGTAAGGCAGAGCTGCCGTAGCTTTTTCGAGCCTCTATCGTCACCCCCAGAATTTAAAATAAACAATTGTACTTAGATTGCTGTACCTAGGTTTTCGTCCCTAGGATTTCTTTGTACAAGCGAGTTTGTAACGTGAAGTAAAAGTCCAGTCCTCCGATAATTGTTCTGCTCTTTTATATTTTGTGGCAAACATGATAGCGACTCTGCTGTGAAAAACTTCTCCACGGCTGAGGAGTTGGTGACGCAGTCGGATGCAGCCAAGTTTGGCTCCACCCAACAGAAGATGGTCGTCCGTTTCGACCAACAGGAGTTTGAAGAAATGCTCTCTGAAGGAAGTGCCAGCCCGATCCATAAGCGAACCCGCACAAAGAAAGCTCGCTGCGAGTGGAGGCCAAAATTGTTTGCTCCTCCACAAGCTCTAGACGGGATACTCTCTGCTACCCAAGATGACGAAGGCGACTCTCATACGGCTCCATTTCGAGCCGTAGAGCACTCTGCTATCCTCAAGTCCGGCAGAGGAAAGCACTACGATGCTGTACTTGCAGGGAAAAATAGCGACTCTATGCGCCCCAAGAAGAAGCCGAGCACTCCTGTGGCCAAATCTGCCAACCACATGCAGGAGGCTCATGCGGGTGAATCTACCAGCCGCATGAAGAAAGTCTATGCGGCCAGATCATCCAGCCGCATGAAGAAAACTCATGCGGCTGAGACTCCCAGCCGCATGAAGAAAGCCTATGCGGCTACGTCTGCCAGCCGCATGAAGATTGTTGAGGACGGCAGCATGACGCCTACCCCGTGCGGCTCTGTCTTCGACCGCCTGTCCTATGGTCCTGATCTCTTGTGCTCCCAATAAGAAATGTCTGACTCTCTCCAGCATCACCTAGACTCTTCCTAATATGTGCCTTTACGCACTAGAACGAAGAAGTCTAGGGCCACGCGAGCTTGGCACGCTCGGTCCGCTGATCCTGTCTCTGATCATCTGAGCGTCCCACATACCGTTATACGGACCTCAGATGGTAAGTTGTACAGAACAACTCGAGTCCAGCCCCCGGCGGCAGACGGACAGAGAGTTGCGCAAAAGCCTTCCAAAATCCAGGGAGCAAGCATGGTCGATCCAGACCCGTCTGACTTGCATGAGGCCATCCTTCACAAACGCAAGAAAAGAGAAGACGCATCGGGGTACAAAAAGTCCTCCACGGACGTCACTGCAACCAAGTCATCGTCAACTGCTGCTGTAATAATACGATGGTGCGAGAAGACCGACAGTCCGTCTTTCAAAGACTGCAACAGCCGTCTTCAGAAGACGAGGCACTTCCCGTCGTCTCCTACAACTCTGCTCAGAAAGACCCCGCTGACCGAAGAGGAAAGAAGACAAATGTTCCCAGCCTGAAGATTTTAACCACTGCGACTAAAAGACTGTCGTCTAAGCGGGTGCCCACCACCGGAGTTTTCTAAGGTACTCGTTCTAAGACAAAATCTGCTACAGTAGGAGACTCGTCGTCCACAACGCAGGGGGTTGCTGGGACTGGGGGTAGCACTCCTCCGAACCTCCACAACAATCCGATGTTCCAAGAAGACGAGTCAGGGGAGGCAACTCTCCTATCGGATTCAGCGAACCCCGACGTCTCCGAGGACGTCCACAACTCCCAAGACGAGGCGAACTCGGAGACTGGGGGTAATACCCACATACCCCGATGACTTCTCACTACAGGGATACGATTTGGAGGGCGCTTCCTCCACCGCTCCGTCCATCTCTCGTCATGTAAAGATGGTATTCATGACAGACAGCAGCCAAGGAGGTTCCAGTGATCGCCAACGCATCGACACGCTCGAAGCCATATTTCTTGCTTTGGTCAAGTCTGTGGACGAGATTAAAGCGGCCCTTCCAACTCTGCAAGAAGGGACGCCTGGCCAAACAAGCTCGGGTCCCGCGGTCAATGCAGACTCGAATTCGGTGGCACCAAACCCAGGCAACGATCCTCCTGAAACAACGGTCCCCACCGCCGTGGACGAGGCCCGCGAAGCGAGAAGAGAGGTCCAGGAGCTCCGAGCCATATTTCACGCTCGAGAAAATTCTCAAGACCTCAGAATACGGCAACCATACCCTGCTGCATGGAGGGATGTCCCCTTTCCGCCAAGATATAAGCCGTTCAATATTAATCCTTTTGATGGCAAGACCTCAGCAAGTCAGAACATCACTTACTTCGAGGTCACCATCGACCATCTGTCCCATGACGATGCTATTCTCACACGACTATTCATCGGGGCATTGGAAGGGGTCACCTTCGACTGGTACCGCAATCTGCCAGACAACTGCATCCACTCCTTCGCCGGCTTCAAACGCATGTTCTTGGAAAGATTCTATGAAGTAGGGCAGGACATCGTAATGTCCACCCTCATGGACGTCGTCCAATGGGAGAAAGAGCTGACAAGAAACTATATCGAACGGTTTCGCCAAACCACAATGAAGCTGCCATTTGGAAATCCGGATTCCTCCTTGATTGAGATCTGCCAAAAGAGATTACTCCCAACGATCAGTCTCTGGATGGGCTAAAGTTAATTCAAGGACTGGAAGACGTTCATTATCAGTGCCACAAGCGCCGAAGAACGATTGAAGAAGGCTCGCCAATTGGGACTGCACATCTCGGACGGAGAGAACAAGGGCAAGCGTCCTAACAACGATAATGGGGGTAGCCCCTCCAACAATCGGGACGGCAGGGGTAAGCAGGCTATGGTGGCCGACACAGCACAGAAACCTGAGACAATGTCGACAGACAAACAATGGCCGTAAATCACTTACTCCTTCAAAGACGGTCACGTCAAGCCCATCTTGGACATGCTCATACAAGGAGACAGAATTCAGCTACCTCCACCAAGACGGGAACCGCGGCAGGCAGACATGGAGAACCTAAAGTACTACCATTACCATCGCTACGTCCACCGTGCCACACACGACTGCTACCAACTAAAACGGTACATCCAAAATCTCATCGATTCGAACGCACTGGCCATCGATTTAGAGGAGGTAACAGTCGCAGCCAATATAGTGTCAGTATAATTCGGCAACTTCCCTCCGACAAAAACTCAAGACGGTGTGGTCCCCATCCCTCTGGCGATAATGGAGATTACAAATCTTCTACCTCCCCGAGATCAGGCTGCTGGTCTAGTGCCCCTCACCACATCACGAGGGAAGGTCATGTGGATCCATCCAGACTTGGTATCGGAAGTGACTCGGCCCGTATCGTCTTCCACCTGCAAGAAGAAGAGTGGAAAAGTCAGGTCCTACTGCACAATCTCGGCAGATATCGAAGAAGCTACAACCATCTTCACGCGGTCTGGGGCACAATCCCAACCCGTGGCTGAAAACTCGGTTGAAGATCATCAGCCCGCTACAACCGACGCTCCGGGACCGGCTCAGCCTCCGACGACCGACAAGCCTAGGCCGAAGAAGATTCGCTTTGACAAATCTCTCCGAAAAGAGGCATCACAAGGGCTGGAGAAGCCCTACAACTTCGATATCTTAGCGCAGTTGGCCAACCCACCGGCCAAGTTGTCATTATACGAGCTTCTGAGACTCTCCAAGGATGTTCGTGCGGCTTTGAGCGATGCACTCCAAAATGCCGACGCATACCTGGCGCAAGTCAACCTCATGGGAGAGAACCCGCCTACAGATCTCCAAGACAGTGCCTGCACGGGAGCGATGCCCAACATCGTCTTCACTCAACAGGACATGCTCATCAAAACCAATCTGCATGATCGCCCACTATACTACACTGGATACATCGGCAACGTAAAGGTGGATTGAATGCACATTGATCCTGGCTCTTCCATAAGCATTATCCCGAAGGGTCTGCTACATCATCTCCGTATCCCAATGCATCGCCTGACGCCTACAAGTACCGCCATCAGCGGTTTCAATTCGGATAGGAGCTACCCAATTAGAAAGATTCGTCTAAAGTGTCAGATTGGCGATCTCCAATCAGAAGTCACCTGCTACGTCATAGATGCAGACACTTCTTACAACATCCTCTTGGGGCGCCCTTGGATACACGATTATATGATCGTGCCTTCTACGCTGCACCAGTGCTTCAAATATGTCGACAAATACGGCTTCGTGATGACGAAATTTGCTGATATCGATCCCTTCAAAGGGGTCGAATCCTACTACTCAGACTCTTGTCTGTACGAAAAGTCGAAGAAGCATCTTGGTGAAGGAGATGTGCAAGCTCGTACCGAGACAGCCACAGGGTTAGAAGAACCTATGACGATCTACCTCTAAGCTCGCAAACCTGGCAAGTCCGTACCCCTTACAGCCACTCTGCGTAAGGACGCAATCAGCCTCTTGGCACAAGAAGAGCAAATGATAATCCGGCTGCCAAGATCCGGCCAAATGCCAAGACCCTCGACGGGCCACTGACAATTAGGCTGCCGAGAGTCGGCCAGCCACAAATGGAGAAGCTCAATCCCTCTGACAAGCCAATGACGATACGTCTTCCCAAGAAGGGTCGTCACCCCGATGCAAGGCTTGGAACTTCTAGCGAACCAACCACTCTCCGCCCAGCATCGAGTACCAAGCTGTGGGTCGTTAGTCTGCCAACAACTCCATGCTATGCTCCACCAGCAGAACCGCTGACGATCAAGATGCCCAAGTCGTCCTCTCAGTCTTCGTTTATACAGGGGGTCGCCGAAGAGGAACCGGAGTTAGCCAAGTATGTGGCTGCCCACACTGATATTCCCTCCGCAGATGATGTAATCCCCCTAGAAAAGATACCTTACTTCATCAACAAAGGACTATCTTTGAACTACCTCGAGCTTAATAAGCTTTGTACAATGTATGCTATGGAACACGGTATAGGTACTCACCTACACACACAGGTGACAAATGTGTACACCACGATCTAGCTTACTCCAGTGGAAGACGCTTACCGCATAATCGAGGAAAGGGACCATCCAATCATCTTCGGCCGGAAGGACGATCCGCATCCCTTCACCGTAGAAGAAGTTGACCTTGGATCAGATGCCGGGAGACTGCCTCTGTATCTTTATAGCCCCCAATCTAAATATCTCATGCAGAAACAGGGGTATGATCTGGAGACGACACCAGGCCTGAACTACGGTTCTGGACGACGATTACCTTTGAAACCACCGGTCCCGGCAGGCAAACCACGGGACTACTATAGCAAGACTCGATGTGGATTAGGGTATGTTACACCTACGACGACCCCTGAGAGTTCAGATGAAGAATGTGACTGGCACTCACACTCGACCGGGTCACCAACTTCTGACTCGGATACCAGCATCGGAGACATATTCAGACAAGTCCTGTCAGTCAACATGGCATTCGTCGACGCTAGGGGTGCAACTCGGACGGGCCAAACCCGAACCCGATCGAGTAAACCCGTTAATGGATTGGGTTAGGGTTGAAGATATTCGGGTTCGGGCTTGGGCTCGGGTTAAAATATTTGAACCCGATCAAAAATCGGGTTGGGCTTGGGTTCATGTGTTGGGTAACCCGAAGAACCCGAAACCCGTCATACATATAATTTAAATATATATTGTTTCGTACTACTTAAATAAAAAGTCTAAACTATAATTTTTTTTCACCCAAACTCTTCAATTCCTTGTCCTAAATCTCATTTCAGTTTTATTTTGTAATGATTGAAGCTTGATTGCTATTTGATTATGCATTTAATATTACTCTTGTTTAAAATTATTTCAAATATCATATTAGAGTCCGATAAACCCGATGGACCCGACCCAACCCGAGCCCAACCCGATCCTTCGGACTTGGTGTTAGGCTTCATATGTTGAACCCGAAGTCGGGTCGGGCTTGGACTTGGACTAGGCTTATGATCTATCGGGTTGGGCTCGGGTTGATCTCAAACCCGACCCAACCCGCCCGAGTTGCACCCCTAGCCGACGCTTATGAAGAAGATGAAGACATCCCCAAGATCCTCGAGCTAGAGCCGTGGGCCCAACAGCTGGATGGACAATGGGAAAAGCGGTTCGAATAGAGAGAACCTCCTACTGAAGATGAGGTCATACAAGTAGATCTCGGCAGTAAATCTTCTCCAAAACCGATCTTCGTCAGTAAAAGCCTAACACACAAAGAGCGAGAATCCCTGCTGGAACTTGTCAAAGAATATATTGATGTGTTCGCCTGGAGCTATGAAGACATGCCGGGGTTAAATCCCGATATTGCTCTTCATAAACTCAACATCCGGCCGGATGCAAAGCCAGTCAAGCAACAACAGCGATGTTTTCGCCCAGGCATCATGGATGCGATCGAAGCCGAAGTCAACAAACTGATAGCCAACGGCTTCATTCGTGAGGAACAACATCCGGATTGGGTCGCCAACATAGTACCAGTCCTCAAGAAGAATGGGAAGATTCGAATCTGCATCGACTTCCGTAATCTGAACGAGGCATACCCCAAAGATGAATTCCCCTATCACGGACATCATGATTGACAATACCTGTCGCTTCGAACATATGTCATTCATGGATGGATTCTCGGGATACAACCAAATCAAGATGCCTCCTGACGACGAAAAGCACACATCATTCCGAACACCGATTGGCACGTACTGCTACACAGTCATGCCTTTCGGTTTAAAGAATGCTGGTGCCACATATCAAAGAGCCATGAGCATCATCTTCAGAGACCACTTACGCAAGACAGTAGAGTGCTATGTTGATGACATTGCCGTTAAGAGTCGCTGTAAGGGAGACCATCTGCAAGATCTGAGGATGGTATTCGACCTGATGCGAGCGTATAATTTGAAAATGAATCCTACGAAGTCCTTCCTAGGCGTATCCAGCAGGAAGTTCTTGGGTTTCATCATCACCGCCCAGGGTATCCATGTAGACCCTGAGAAGACAAAGTCAATTATGGAGATGGGTCCCCCGAGAAATCTCTGCGAACTCGGAGGCCTTCATGGGAGGCTAGCTTACATCAGGAGGTTCATTTCTAACTTCTCTGGGCGATGTCGTCCATTCACCCACCTCATGAAGAAAGGCGTCTCATTCGTGTGGAACGAAGAATGTCAACGGGCCTTAGACAGCATCAAACAATATTTATCGAAACCTCCAGTCCTGGTGGCTCCGGTTGCTGGAAAGCCATTCCTGCTCTACGTACGGGCAATAGAACATTCCCTCGGGGATCTGCTGGCACAAAATAATGATGCAGGCCATGAGCAAGCCATATATTACCTCAGTCGAATGATGATTGGGCCAGAACATCGATATACCGCTGTGGAGAAGGAATGCATTGCCCTGGTGTTCGCCATTAAGAAGACGCGGTACTATGTCACTGGATAAACAATACATGTGATCTCACGAGTCAACCCTCTCAGGGTCCTCATGACTAAACCAGGGGCACTCAGCCCTCACCTCGCTACATGGGCAATATTGTTGTCCCCTTATCATATGATCTTCGTCCCGCAAAAGGCTGTCAAAGGTCAAGCCCTGGCAGACTTTTTGGCAACCCACCCAGGTTCGGAGTCATCCAGAATATATGAAGAGATCCCAGATGAGGTCGCCGACTCGCATGCAACCTCTCACGATGATATATGGCAAATTTTCTTCGACGGTGCTTCGAGAACTGGACCCAAGGACAGCATCGTCGTCGGAGTCGGGGTGGAGCTAGTCTCCCTTTCTGGATTGGTGATCAACCGCGCTTACTCCCTCACGGAACCCTGCTCTAACAATGTGGCCGAGTACAACGCTCTGGTCATTGGCCTCCAACTTGCAAGAGAGCTGGGGGTAGAATATCTTGAAGCATACGGCGATTCTCAGTTAATCGTCATTCAGATCCGGGGCTCATACGAAGTCCGCCATGAAAACATGATCCCTATCACCAAATAGCGATCGACATTATCTCGTCGTTCGAGGGGTTATTCATCGAACATGTTCCCAGACTCCGAAATATCGAAGCCGATGCCTTAGCAGGCCTGGCCGCTTCTCTAGCAGTGCCAAATCATGCTCATCAATCAGTAGATGTGATAGGCCACGAACTGGTCTGTCCCAAGAACATCGTTCAATTCTTGGCAAGTTACTCCGCCCAGACGATCGACAATGTCCCAGATTGGAGACAACCATTCATTGACTTCGCCGTCTACGATATCCTGCCCGAGAACCCAAAGGAAGCCACCTCCATCAGACGGCGTTCTCTCAAATTCTTCTACGATACAGAGACGAAAATGCTGTGTCACCGATCCTATGATGTATTATTGCTTCGGTGTCTGTCAAACGAAGATGCCAAAGAAGCCGTACGAGAAGCTCATGACGGTGTCTGCGGGGCCCATCAGCCTGGCCCTAAATTGCGAGACCGTCTTTGCCGAATGGGTTACTATTAGCCCACGATGGTAGCAGATGCGATAGACTATACGAGAAAATACAAAGCCTGCCAAGTCCACACGGACATCATTCACCAGCCATCCGAATTTCTACATCCGACAGTAGCGTCCTGGCCGTTCGAAGCATGGGGAATAGATATCATCTGTCCGATTACTCCACCTTCTTCCCGAGGACATCGCTTCATACTCGCAATCACAGATTACTTCTCCAAATGGGCGAAAGTTGTCCCGCTTACAGAAGTCAAAACTTCGAACGTGATCAGCTTCCTCAAGCATCACGTCATCTATCGCTTTGGACTGCCCCGAAGGATCATCCACGACAATGGTCCGCAATTTGCAAGCCACGCCTTCTATCGGTTCTGCGACATGCATCGCATCCAGAATATTGCTTCGACACCGTACAACCCGGGAGCAAATGGGTTGGCAAAGGCATTCAACAAAACCATCATCAAGTTACTCAAGAAGTTCGTATCATCCAATAAACGCGATTGGAACGAGAAGCTTGGTGAATACTTATGGGCATATCGTACCACGGTCCGAATGGCCACAGGAAACACACCATTATTTCTGGTGTAGAGGAGTGAGGCAGTTCTTCCATTGGAGACTCAAATACCCTCGCTCCGCGTTGCCCTCACTTATCAATTGACGACGGAGGATAACTACCGACGCCGACTACAAGAGTTAGAGGCTTTAGATAAAAAGTGCCTCCTAGCTCAGCAAAGGATCGAGCTATACCAAGCACGCATCTCTGGAGCCTTCAACAAGAAGGTTAAAATCAGAACATTCCAGGTGGACGATCTCGTTCTGGCAGTCCGGAGACCGATGGTCATGACTCACAAGATCGCCGACAAGTTTCAGCCAAAATGGGAAGGCCCATTCATCATCGAGGCTGTATTCTCCAACGGTGCTTACCGTCTCGCAAAACAGAACGGACACTTTCTCATGTTGCCCGTCAACGGCAAGTTCCTGAAGAAATATTATGTCTAGACGACACATTCCAGATCATTGAGTCATGTACCCGCTGGTGCCGCTGAACTCACACCACAACATTCCAGATTACCGAGTCATGTACCCGCTAGTGCCGCTGAACTCGCATCCACCAATATTCCAGATTATCGAATCACGTACCTGCTGGTACCGCTGAACTCACACCACAACATTCCAGATTATCGAGTCACGTACCCGCAGGTGCCGCTGAACTCACATTTCGGCATTCCAGATTATCGAGTCACGTACCCGCAGGTGCCTCTGAACTCACATTCCGGTCACTCTTTCAGATAGTAAGTCATGTATAATTATACCCCTAAACTTTCTACCTAGAAGAGATCCTCACTCATGATCCACAACCCGCACTCCAAGTGCACAAAAAGGGTAACCGATCCACAAATTTCAAAAACGGCCATGTCCTCATTACCTCTGAGTCGTTTTACCTCCGCCAAAAACAAATCACCCCTTACATAGAACTTCCATGTCCTCATTACCTCTGAGTCATTCTATGTACCCTCCTTCATTGAGCCTACTCCTGTCATGTCCTCATTACCTCTGATTGGGAAGGCTCCGTCGAAGAAACCTTCATACTTGCCATGTCCTCATTACCTCTGAGTAAGTATGATGATTCCCTTTCAACTTATTATCTGTACCCACAATCGGAGTACGCCAAGGATAATAGGTCCACAAAGATTCTTCGCTGAGTCCACTCCTGCCACGGCCCAATTACCTCTGAGTAGGAAGACTCCACGGTAAAACCTCCATACTTACTACGTCTTCATTACCTCTGAGTAAGTATGTTGGTCCTCTCTCGTCTTATTACCCGTACCCTGAACCAGGGTACGCCAAGGGTAATAGGCCCACAAATGTCCTCTGTTGACCACAAATATCCTCCGTTGAGTCCACTCCTGCCATGTCCTCATTACCTCTGAGTAGGAAGACTCCACTGCAAAACCCTCATACTTGCCATGTCCTCATTACCTCTGAGTGAGTATGTTAGTTCCCCTTCATCCTATTATCCATATCCTGAATTGGGATACGCAAAGATAATAGGCCCACAAATTACCTTTGCTAAGTCTCTTAGTACAGGCCCACCATTCCTCATCATGCCCCAGGAGCCCAGCTGCTCCTTGGCATTCTATATTCCGATACCTGGAACGTCCACAACCACCTTGCCATGAAATTGTTCTAAGTATCCCAGTCAAACTTGTTGCTCGTACCTAAAACCAAGGTATGCCAAGGGTAAGAGGTCCACAAACAAGTCCCCCATTCGGGGCAAACATTACCACAATACCACAAGCACGACAAGCAATGCAAATGAAGGGCATGATAGAAAGTACTCTTCATTTGAAAGAAAAAAAAGCATTACATCTTTTGGGACCACGTCCCTCTCAAAAAGATAAAAAAGGGAGAAGGAAAAAGAAAACAAAAGAAGAAAAGGCCGACTATAGTTTGGCATTACACAACTCCAAGAGGCGGTTTTTCACCAATACAGTCCCCCGCTCAACACTGCTTCACGGCCTTAATAGAGCCTATGCGGTTCGGGTCAACACAGCTTCATACGGCCCAATTCAGTCGGGAGTTCCATGTGACACTGATTCGATGGCTTATGTGGCTCAGATTAAGATTTATGCGGTTCTCTCTCACAGAGGAGTTTATGCGACGGGATTCAGCAAAATTCTATGCGGGCTAACTTGTCAGGAACATATGTGGCTCCGGTCAAAGGAGACTTTATGCGGTTCATATCCAGAAGTAGTCTTGCGACTCAAAATCCTTCTCTCATGCGGCTCATACAGAGGGAATGTCCTATGCGGCTCAGATGCGAGAGGGTCATGCGGCCCATACAACGCCTGCGGCTCCATCATGATCAGGCATAAGCCATCCAAATAATGAAGGCTTGTGCATAAATCATACACCAGAGCCATGGGTTCTTAGGGTTCAAAATGTTCAAAAGAGATCCTTACACTTGAAAGCAGGGCGAACATCAGGATGCACTTTGGGCACGGCGGCCGACGAGGAAGCCGCCTTCTTGCCTTTCACGGCGGTGGAGACGGCCTTGGAAGACTTAGGAGCCATTTGCTTCGACGGTCGGAAAAAAAATGATAAGGAAGAAGAGACAACAGATAGTTAAATGAAGGAGAGAGCTAAGGAATCCCTCCGACCAAACTCATCCATATTTATAAACAAAAGCGAGGCATTTCGATTCCCGTGGATACACGAAGACCGACTCTTCAGTTATCGAGGTGAGCCGCCTAAAACGAAGGCCAAACTCCTGGGATCCCGCACCGAAAAGTAGCCTTTAAAACTGACAGCAAATTAACAGCATTTAATGTAAAGGATTGCCATACGTGGCAACGTTGACGTGGCATAAAGTTCATGCGGCTGAAACTTCCCTGCGGCCAAGACATCTATGCGGCTAGGACCTCATATGCGGCTAGAAAGAGCTTGCACACAGCCATGCTTCTTATTCAAAGTATTTCAATTTTGCAAATTGAAAACTTTGAAGGGGGTCTTGTGGAAGCATGAAAAATAATAAAGAATGATCTATACGGCCAGGAAACCCCATACGGTTCAGAAAGCCCGTGCGGCTTAGAGAACCCATGTGGCTCAATGCGTCTATGCGGCTCTGTGATCTTCATGCGGCTCAGAGAGGTGCCACGTAGCATACAAGCAACTCTTCCCTTACTGCATTAATTGTCTGGACGGCTGACAGCTCTGACAAGACGACAGCCCTGACACAAAGACGTAATTATGACTCTGTCATAATGACAGACTCCTAGGGAAACGAAGGAGATCTCTGACATAATCCACCAAAAATGCCATGCAGCCTAGACACGTGGACAGTCATATACGGCTCGAACGGAGACCCACCATGCGGCTCGAGCGGAGACTCTCTATGCGACTCAGGCTGAAGTTGCTCTATGCGGCCCAGATCGAAACAGCCCTATGCGGCTCAAGCAGACGCTCCCCTATGCGGCTCAAGCAGACGCTCCCCCATGCGGCTCACGAGGATCATCTTCATGCGGCCACCTACGTCCATGTGGTCCAAATTTTCATGTGATTCGATGGTTGGGGGGCCACTCCCCAGCAGCCTCGACACGTACCCGGGCTTATGCGGCTTAATCCTCATGCGGCTCAGATCCCCTCAATGGCTCCCAGGACACGTGTCATAAAGCCAATCAATTTCTCAGATTTACTGTAAATCCTAATAATCTGGGACACGTGGCAGGAGAATGAATTAAACTTATTCATTCAGATTCGCAGACATCAACAGATCATCATAAGGGAGATTTATTCCAATCAGCATTAATTACTGAGAGGATTTGGCACAATCTACATTAATGGCCCAGATTCATTACACTCAAAACTAATGGCCCAGATTGATCAATCAACAGGCCGCCGCCACTTTAAGGGACAATCATTGTAAACCCTAATGATGGCCTTCCCTTCTTATAAATAGCAAGGTGCCATTCCCTTGCAAAAGGACCCTTTTTGAGATCAGAGAGCACCAGAATACTTGAAGAGAAAAAGCAGAGAGAGAGAGCAAAGAGAGCATTTATTCAACGCCAAGCAATCTTCTGGAGCTAAGGCTGCATACCGATCGTCCAAGGAGTAAGGCAGAGCTGCCGTAGCTTTCCCGAGCCTCTATCATCATCCCAGAATCTAAAATAAATAATTGTACTTAGATTGCTGTACCTAGGTTTTTGTCCCTAGGCTTTCTTTGTACAAGCGAGTTTATAACGTGAAGTAAAAGTCCAGTCCTCCGATAATTGTTCTGCTCTTTTATATTTCATGGCAAACAATATACATCGCTGTCTTTGTATTTGCTTTCTTATCTCTGCCTTTATATTATTTAGTTGTGATTATTATTCTGTGATCTTGCTGCTAACAATTTTTAATTAGCATTATTCCGCTACCAACTCTATTCACCCCCATCTAGAGTATTCTGCTTTTTGATTTCGTTCCTATAATATATGTATAAATAAATAGTTATATTATTAAAAGGAAAAAAACAAAATTGAATCAACTCAGTGGACCCATAGCCACCTGAGCTGCTAGCAACACATGTGAACCCGAGAGAAGACTCTCGGCCAAAGCCAGGCCGAGCTCGAGCACCGCTCGGTTTTTTTTGCAGGAACCGCGTATAAATAGGAAGGGATCGAGGGGATTTTTACAAAAAAATCCTAAAACCCTAATATCGAGCTAATCCCTAGCGGCCCCCTGGCCCTTTGCACGTACGGCATAGAGCCACCGCCGACCGGCCAGGACCGTCGGCCGCACGAAATAGCGCACAAGTGCGGACGACGACAGCAGTGATTACAAGGAAACACCCGACTTCGTGGCACAATTTTCGTTGCCTCGTTGTGCCATTTTGTACGTCTCTTTGCAGGTACATCGACAACATAACCCTCTCCTAATCCCTTCAATTATTTTAATTTAAGTTCCACCGCACGCGTCGTAAATCGAACCCAAAGTTGCCGAAAAACCTTTTCAAAAATAGGACTGAAAATAGTCGAACGAGCTTATTTTGCGCTTGATTATCTTCCAAACCATGCATGATTTCAAAAATCTACCTAAAGACGTTTCTTAACAACACATAGGAGTCTATAACCCTTTTTGTAGTTTGTGATTTCATAGTTTATCTACGAAATTATCCGTCTCCGAAAATTGTAAAAAATCTGTTTCCAAAACTTAAAAATCCATCGACATGGGGTCCGTCCTGCCAATCCGGACGACGTGGTCAGAAACCAAAAGCATCGAAAGGTGCATAACGGCTTCATGGACGTGTGGGCTTTGACGAAATTTAAATTGGTTGCGTGTGCGCGACGAATTTGATACGTATCTGTCAAAATTTACTGTATCGGCCTCTGTGCAAATTTTTCAATTAGATTGTGCACGCTCGTCAGATTGAGACAAAACTTATGCCAGCAGGACCGTATCATTTTTCTGGTCCTGTATGCCAAGTTTGGTCCGATTCTGAGACAGTTGATTGGATCGCCATTTTGTGGGCCCCACGGTCCGACTTAACGGGCAATTTTGTGCACGGCCCGCCGGAATCCAACTCTGGACATAGGTTGGGTTAGGTTGGGTTTGTACCATCAAAATGAATCTGTAGACATATAGTTTGATGACTTTAGAGACCATTGACTCTGGCACGCTTTTCGGTGCAAAGTGGGTCCAACGGCGGACATCGTTTTAACCCAAAATTATCGTTTTGCCCCTGTGTCCAGAATTGGGCTTAAGGACAGGCAATTCTAGTTAATTTGACTATTCTGAGAACATTGGTAATGTTTATTTCAGCTTTCGGGGACAGTTGTATGAGTTTTGACTTTTATGGTACACTGAGTGGTTTGGACTATCGATTTTACCAGCAAAGGACCACAGGCGAGTACAGTTTATTGTTTGTTTTCAGTATTGATCTTTACTATGCATCAGTATTTAGTCGATAGATATGTGATTTCAATTTTATGTTGATTTTGTTTCTTGTTGTGTCGGTAGGGTGAAGTACCAATGATGTGTGATCTGACCTTAGACAGTGTAGACAGTGATTTATTATTGCAAAGTAGACAGTGTAGACAGTAATTTATTATTGCAAAGTAGATAGTGTAAATAGTGATTTATTATTGCAAAGTAGACAGTGTAAACAGTGATTTATTTATTGCATTATTCAATGTAGACAGTGTAACTTTATACAATGTAGACAGTGTAACTTTAGATAGTGTAGACAGTGTAACTTTAGACAGTATAGACAGTGTCGTGTAATTGTCCCAAGACCGATCACATATCAAAGGTATTTCAGTCAGTCGGTGAGTATTGTCTTTATTTTTTGTTTTTCTTTGTTTAGTTCTATTTGTCTTTTGTGCTATTTTTCAAATCATATGTCTAAAGGCTAACCTCTGTCGTATAGTCATTTTCATATATTGGAACTGCATTCAGTGAATTGTACTCGTTCCATTCTTGACTGAAAACTAATATTTTTTAGCTTAGCCGTGGATTCACTTAGCTTAGGGAGTTACGGGTGTACTTGTAGACGAAAGCCTAGAGACTAGCTAGATAGTTGAGTTCTAGTCATTCATATATTTGTACAAGTTTATATTTTCTGCAAATGTAAAACTTGTGATCATTGTAAAATAAATTAATTTTATGAACGAGCATTATTTTTTATTTTGAGCAGTATGGCCGTGACAGCGTTCTACCGTCGACACTGCGGCGTAGGCTGGCTTGGACACGTCTCGTATCCGAAAAAAACTGGTACGGGTCGTGACATTTGGGCTACGAGAAGACTATGCTCTTGAGGCGACGAAGTCACTACACTTTTGGGCGACGAGGAGACTGTGCTCTTGAGGCGATAAAGTTACTGCACTTTTGGACGACGAGGAGACTGTGCTATTGAGATAACGAAGCTACTGCACTTTTGGGCAACGAGGAGACTGTGCCCTTGAGGCAACGAAGTCACTGTGCTTTTGGACGACGAGGAGACTGTGCTCTTAAGGTAACAAAGTCTCTGCGCTTTTGGATGATAAAAAACTGTGCTCTTGAGACAACGGAGTCACTGCACTTTTGGGCGACGAGGAGACTATGCTCTTGAGACAACAGAGCTACTGCGCTTTTAGGCAACGAGGGGACTGCTCTTGAGACAACAAAGTCACTGTGCTCTTGGCCTCTTTCATAAAAGTGATGTGATGTGAGTGACCTGCGCGCCATAAAGGTTGTGCTTTTGGGGAGTTGTTCTTCCGGGAAGCTCTGAAGTAGTTGCGCTTCTGGGCGACTATGAAGGAACAGGACTTCTGGGTAGCCATGAAGTAGCTGCGCTTTTACGAACATCAAAATTATTGTGCTCCTAAGAAAATTAAGGACTGTCTTTGAGTAGCTGAGTCAACATCTTCTTTAATTGTCGCCACTTTTGGGGGGGAGGGCTCGAGAAGCAGTCACTAAGATTTAGTCAATGAATCTATTAAATGAGATTCATTGTGTTGATTCTTAGGTTCATCCCATTACTCTTGAATCCTTTGACCGATTGCCACGTGGCATGTGGGTTGGACCACACGGCCTATATAAAGAGAACCTTTTTGGGTGAGACCTTGCTCATAGTTTCCAGTCATGCTCGACCCTGACTTAGCTTCGGACGGCCGTGGGCCTTGTATAAGTCAGCTGTTAGTTGTAGATCTCTTCGTTCAAAGAAGTTGTGGTTTTGTAGAAGAACAACTACAAAGTTTCGAGATGTACTTGAACGTTTGGCATAAGGGGTTCAAACCTGAACAACATCTTGGAGGTCTTCGTGGTCCAAGCTAACGGGTTTGGATTGAATGTCAATCCGAAGAGCCACGGGATGTGCTTTACCCTGCTCAATAATGGATTCATTAGCCATATTGAAGTGACTGGAGCTGTGCGCCCTGTTATGCTAGAAGAGCCGTAAGTAGTGATGTGAGCTTCACGCAGGAGCTGCATTCTTTTTCGGGACAACAGCTGTTTCATTATCCATATTGGATTCCATCCATGTCTGACTAGAAAGTGGCTCGCTCTGATGAGGAAGTGATTCGCTCTGACGGTGCTACGCTTTTGGGGTTTGCGTGCTTCTGAAGACCACACATTTTGTAGTCTATGCTTTAGGCTTTAGTCTTTATATGTAACCATGAAGAGTTTGTAATAGATCTTTTGAAAACATGATTTTAATAAAGAACTTTCCTTTATGCACTGTCTGAGTTATGAAGCGCGAAAAAATTTATGGGTCTTCTGCGCTTCTGATGTCTTCTGCACTTTTTCATGCTTCTAATAGACACCCTTCAAAGTTTTCAAACTTGAACAAGTTTGGAACACTTTGAACCGAAGCATGAAATGACACATATCATCAGGGATGCACAGTAGGTCACTGACGGGCTGATGTCATGCTTATCCTCAGTATTAATGTCTTTGAGCCGTCCTTTCATTAAAAATAATGATGATGACTCCTCGTTTTGAGGAAAAATATTTATCACGATCTCGTTCATCTCCACACCATTTGAAGCATTTCTTCAAATACGGAGGGTCTTTTTTTGTCTTCATCTGTCGACGTGGCTTTACCCTATAAGTAGGGTCTTGCTTGGAGAGAGAAAATCCTTCTGCCATATGTGTTCTTCTTCTAACGAAACCTTTCTTCTCAGAGCTTTCTTCTTCCTCCCAAAACCCTAGTCTTCCTGCCATAGCTCCAGAGAAGTCGAGAGTCCCCAAGGCTCCCAAGCAGTCTACAGCGAGCATAAATAAGGCCAGAGGAAAGCGGCCGGCGTCGGAGGTCGTCGACGTCGATGATACGGCCATTGGCGCTAAAGTGCACGGGAACGTGTGCCCGCCTATTGCAAGTAGGTGTTCGATGAACATCGATACCCAATTTGCTTATGCACATGAGCATTCACTCCTCGGAGTAGCGTCAAAAAGATGTGCTATAGCTTTTTCTGCTGATGCGCATGGGCACCAATATTCGGAGTAGCGTCCCAAGGATGTGTTGGAGCTCTCTCAACAAATGCGCATGGTCGTTACTTTTACGAAGTATCGACTGCAAGATGTGTTGAGGTTTTTGCCAAAGCGCAGAGTCACTAACAATGTCTGCGTGCAGGGCCACTTACGTAGTGGCTACGCGCAGTACACTTACGTAGGGCCTGCGAGGATGCTTTCTTGCTAACACGCAGTGCAACTTACGTAGTGCCTACACGGATGCCTGCTTGCCGACATGCAGTACAACTTACGTAGTGCATGCACGGATGCCTACTTGCTGACACGCAGTGCAACTTACGTAGTTCCTGTATGGATGCCTGCTTGCTGACACGCGGTGCCACTAGATAGAGCCAGGACTCTTATATTTAGTGCAAAAAAAGATGTGTTTTCCTGACTCTAATTTTGTTTATGTACAATTTTTGTGGTTGTGCCTCTTTTTGACGAGATCCTTTTCGACTCATCGGTTTGTGTACTCGGCATAAATGTCGATGTGGCGCTTGTCAATCCTGCTAAGAAGTTGATTGACAAGGCCAATCAAAAGAGTGGCTAGCTATGATACGGTATTAACAGCATCCCTACTTCCGACATATGATATGCCAAGGCAAGTTGTCTCTCCCCTCTGATGCCGTCGATATACTAAAGCCTCGATTCCTGTTCGATGATCAACTGATTTTGAAAGAGACCAACCTTCTAAAGATAAAAGAGGATTGGTATTTTAAGAATGACGATCTCTCTCTGTATATTCCTCAGTCGATCGGCACCTTCCGCTCTCGATTTTCTTCTGCTTTGCCGAGAAATGGTGCATGAAATGGGTTTTGACCCTGAGCAAGGTGGTTTAATGACAGGACATTTCCTGTCGGACAAGCATTCTAAGAGAAATAATACTTTCAAGAGTGTACGTGATGGTCTATCGTATACTTCGCGTGTGTTTCTTCCCAGTCACCTGCTTAGAGATTTTACCATGGATGTACATCCGTTTGGGGGTTCATTTTTTGCCAATAGGCTTCTAGTGATGGAATGTACGTACCCAAAAAGTGCCTTTCGGGTCGAATGCTGGATCCATCCGAAGACTGAGTGGCACGAATTAACCCAATGGATATTAGGTAGGTTCAAGACAAAGCTGAAAGGTACCGACTTGCGTTGTGCCATTAGGGTCACTGCACATGGTATAGAGATCAATCATCCCCTGTTTGTGGCTTTGTTGGAGATGTATAATCACCACACCGGGACTTTCTATACTCCGTACGAAGAGATGGGGTTGGCCCTCCATGAGATGTATGCTATCTCGAAGCTACCCAGGGACGAATAACCGTATGAGGAATATACTCCTAACAAAAAGGAGTTTTTGGGGATGGAGAACAAGTATCTTCGACAAACAACCGTCGGAGCCGAGTACGGTCCACTTTACCATACGTAAGGCGTACACCACTGACGGGGTAGAAGTTATAATGGTCAAAGCGGGGGTATCCACTCCTTCAGTAGATGTTGAGGGAAAACTCACTTACATCGTTCATAACTATTTTGGTCAGAACTTGCCTGCTTTGAGCCCGAAAGTGGCGCTGGATGCTTTTCTGATGATATAGCTACGGAAAGCCGTAGTTCCTGGAGGCTTTGTATCTGTGGGGCGGATCAATCAAAAACTCATCATGTCGGTTGTGAAACTTGCCTTTAAACATTCGCTGGCTTTGCTCTCTGCTATGGTGTGTAATACCTAACGAGGCCTACGAGAGCTCTCAAAGAAAATAATAGAGCATCGTAGGGGAGACGGTGAATTCCCTCAGGTTGAACTCCCTACCATTATTTGATGGCTTGATTGTCGTTACACCGCCCAGGTTTGATAATCTCTAACAACATTGATGGTTATGAGGAAGGGGATACGACGATGCGTAACTATCACCGTGCAAAATGGCTTTATCATGGCGTTCCCATCTGTATATGAATGTTAAGCCGCCTAGACGGCTATAATTTTAATAGGGTTTTGCCCTCCTATCAGGGTTATCTTGCAGTCGAGGAACTAGTAGACAGGGGCGGAGAGGAGAGTGATTTGACTCTCGATGCTTTTCATTGGCTGCAGTCCATTCCTCCCTCACACTTAGTGTACCGAAACCAGAACCTAGTGTATCTGGAGCCCTATTTGCCGAGTCGGTTTGCATGACAGTTCAGCTATAGTCAGACGATGATGAACAACTTAAGCTCTAGCTTTGGTTATGAGGGAAGTCTACTGGATGGCTCTCGAGCGTGATATTATTACAATATCGATTGCACTCGTACGTATAGATACCAATTGTAGGAATGAGATGTAAAGCGCTATACTCTAGAGGAGGATGAATAGAGTAGGCAGTAGAAATTAGCTATTAAAAAATGTTAGCAACAAGATCACATAATATATATCACAGATATATAAATATAAAAGAGAGAGCAAAGAGCAAACGCAAACGCAAGGATGTATACTGGTTTTCCTCTTTTGAGGACTAGTCTAGTCGGAAGAACTCTAGCTTTCAGTTGAAATCTACTATGGACAAACACCACAAGTTTTCATCCGAAGTTCTTGCAACTTCTACAATGCGAGCTTTGATCCGAAGTACTCGACCAACTTTAATTGTGAAGTGTCTTTCTTCAATCAAGCATCTGGTTACAATCACTCTGAAACTTCTAGACCGTACGCACAGGCAAATCGACTAGAGGATTGTAACTGGCTTGGGATTTAAAAATGAATAGCTCAAAATACTTTGTAAGAATGTATTAAGCTTAGAGAGAAGATAAGCGAGAGGTGTGTTGATATGAGGAAAATTCTTCTCTAATAATAATTTTCCAAAGGGAGAATTCGGGCAGAATTCAGACAAAATTCTTTGTGAGAATATCGGCAGATAGTCGCTGCATCCGTAACTGCAGGATAACCAAGTTCAAAATCCAACGGGCACTAACCGAACTCGGTCTGAATTCTGTTGGTATGGAATTGGTTTGGTTAGGGTTTTGTAAATCAGGTTTTGGGCTTTTTGAAAGGTCAAGCAGTTATGAAGTAGTTTGGGCTTTTGTAAGTGGGCTTGTTTTCAAAATGAAAGGGTATTTTGAAAACATTTCTTGGGTAGCCTATTTTCCAGTATGATGTAGTGTATATCGTATTACTAGAATCAATAAATATGAAAAATACATTGATAAAATAGGAAAACCAATAGCCCTTTGATGACGCCTTTTTTCTGATATTTGAGCAGACTTAAAGATGTCTTTTTTCTTGACGGTAGTCGTCCAAAGATAAATAGATCTGGAAATCTGAATACCTTTCGGGCAGTGGAACCCTCGATGCGAGGCCCCGGATAGGCCGTTGGACGGTTGAGAGAAATCTTCTTGTATAACACCGTCTTTGGTCCATCATTAATTTTTATTGCATATGTCCTGATTTGATCATGTTTGATCATGCTTACTGCATGTCTGCAAATACATGTTAGGCGAACAAAACATTATGATGCATTATGATACAAACATAGCAATATGATGTAGAACATTAGGACAATGCTAAGTTTAAGTAGCGACATGATAGTGATTACATGAATATTAGTGACGTCATTATGTTAAACTTAATTGATTAGCCATATTAAAAAATATGACATAAGTACGAAGTTTGCGATCCCTACGATGCACACAGAGACCCGTATTTCGTATTCCGTCGTAAAGTTTTACTATGTGGCCAATAACTTCACCTCGGGCTACAATCAAGAATGGAGTCTGATTGAAGGGACAAAGTTGGAGGCGCCTTAGTCAACCCTTGCACGTCTCCGAGAGCTTTCGTCATCTGGCGTGCTTTCCTCAAATAGTCCTAGTACCTTCCAAGGCGGAGGCAGTGCCTTTGAATACCTCGTCGAAACGTCGGGATCCTTCGAAGGTGAGTTCTTCTCCTGCCAAGAAAACCAAACAAGCTGTACCTAGACAGTGCGGACCCTCACAACGATCTTTGCCGTGGCATAGCACTCTGCCTATTGAATCTTCTTCACAGGTATACTTCAGTCCCTTTTTATTAGGGTTTTTATCCCAGACTTTCTGCTTATTATTGCTTTGCTTGTATAAGCGAAGAAGAAGTCTAGATGGTTGGAGATACTCAGGAAACTTTCTGAGGAACCTGCTCCGGAGGTATCCCAGAGGGAGCCACCGCATCCGGTGGTTAGAGTTAACATCCCTTTGCCCGCAGAAGGTCCTTCTTTGAGAAGGAAAGAAAGAATTACCTCTATCGCGGGTCCTTCGGTTGTCGAGGGGCCTACGATTGTAAGGACTGAATAGGCTAGTGTTCCCGGGGAGAACCTGGCGACCACAGCTACTGAGGTGACTACCTCGGAAGATGTCTCTCCTCCTGCTACGACTCAGGACTTTTATGTAAACCCCCTAAATTTTTACTACAAGTTTTTAAATTAATTTGGTATTGATTTTGTTTTTCGTATTTGTACGTCACATACGAGTACGTATATGCGATGGTATTTTTTTATATACAAAGGTTCTATTAAAAGATTTCTTCATATAGAAAATAAATATTTTATTTTGATTTATTGCATCGCATCGAAATTTGGCAAACGTTATTTATTATTTAATATAAAAAGGGCTATTTTATTTTATGGTACAAATATGAGTAGTAATTTAGAAAACTATTGTTTGATGTAAATATATTATTTATGTGCGAGTGACATAAAATTTATATCATGTCCACTTTGATTTTATGAAAACAAGTTATAATTATTTTATTGCAAAATAATATTTCAAATATTTAAACATTTATCATGATTTTTGAAATTTATTTTTATCATTTTTATATTATGTCGAAAAAGATATTTTGAAATATTGTTTGATTTAATATTTAGTTAATCATGATGATTAAATGGGAAAAGATTTTATCGACTTATTCTGAATAGCTTCTAAATTAAAGATGGTTTTATCTAGATTGGATTAAACTAGTTTTAAATTGATTTGAATTAAAAATGATATTTATTAATGGGGAGTTTAAGCCATCCAAAATCCTTATCTAAGTAGGGGTTCCACCTCCTATTTAAGGAGAGCCCCATTGCACCGTTTTCATAGAAATTTCTCCACCAAAGTTTGTCCATCGTGTCTGTGTCCCTTTTCCCATCCAATATTTATATCCTTGTACAAATACCAATATCCTCTCCGTGTCCGACATGCCGGACACCACTTTGTCTCCATATGTCACGCAGGACACAATGCCAAACCCAACCAACATCATCCTAAACCTAGTTTGCCCCGTCCCCTGGCATTGCTCGTCGCCACCACCGCTAGGCGCTGCCACCACCCTCGCCACACCCCAACAGAAAATCCACGACCGACCAACAGGTCACCACCTTCGTCCTTGCCACCATCATCCCCGCCACAACCACCAGCACCATAGGCCACCTCTCCGACATCAACCCCACTGCCATTACCAACTCTTCCCCACACCACGTCTCCACCGTCGGCCACCGGGGAACCACCGCACCACCATCGAAACCACCAAAATCCGTCACCACCACATGTGCCTGTCCAACCAACACACCGCCCCTACACCACCAGATCACCCCCTTGGCCCCGGCCATCTCTCGACCCAAAACCACCTCTCATCGTCTTCACCACCACCATACAAAGAATAAAAAAGAGGAGAACCTAACCAAGTCGGCCGTTCTCCGCCGCGCTCGACACAGCCATCGCGCTGCGTAGCCCTGAACCCCCTCTTCGCCTGTCGAGCCAGCTCACAGCCCTATCTGCTACGACAGCGGCCATCTTCCTCGGACCCCGCCGGAGCGCCAACCCCGATCGAAGCCGTCGCGGCCTCCAAGATTCCATCTGATCCCGCACGGCCTCTGTCTCGGCCGCTCCGCCATATCCTCCGTCTCTTAGGTGAAGCCCTCCGCTCGTATCCCTCCTCCCTCTCGTTCTTTCCACTCTCACTTCTCTCCACTTTAATCCCTCCTCTCTCTCTGTATTTCCAAAGAAATGAACGAGTTGTCCCTTTATTTGCTTCCACTTTGTTTTTTTTTAGTTATACTTTTATGGAGCTAATTTGCACTTTAGTGCCTTCAACTTCTAGTAATGTAATTTGTTAAGTTTTTATTGCTATTATTTTTTATTTACTTAATACAACAGTATAGGATTTCTTAAATTTATTATTACTATTATTATTATTATTATTATTATTATTATTATTATTATTATTATTATTATTATTATTATTATTATTATTATTATCATAAATTTTTAAAACAACTGACTAAGTTAAAGATTGAGGACAGTTATTATTAATTTTAGTATATATATTATTACAATTAGTATTATTGAAGTTTCTATTTGTATTATTTGCGAAATTCTTTTATGACTTTTAGCCTGAAAATGTTTTTCGTTGAAATTATTTTTTAAACCAAAATATGAGATTTTATACACACACACACACACACACACACACACACACACACACACACACACACACACACACATATATATATATATATAAAAAAAAAAAAATATATATATATATATATATATATATATATATATATATATATACACTTCTTGGTTGGCAGTCTTGCATTCCTAAGAAGTGGTCCATCCTAATTTGGAGAGCACGTCGGAAAAGGCTGTCCATCGACGATAATCTGCACACCATATATAGTATTCAACTTGGCATCTGCTTGCGACTGCTGCTCTGAGCGTCAGACAGAAACCGTCGACCATATCTTTTATCAAGGAGAATTACGTGCCAGGGTATGGACCAAGCTTTCTCGAAGATAAAGAAGGGTGCAGGATGTGGGGGGCATCAATGACCTTCTGACCAGCTGGGCTACTGCGTCCCACGACCACCTTATTATTGCGGCCGCAGCCATATGGACTATCTAGAAGAATCGCAACAAAGCGAGATATGAGGGCTATCAGTACAATGCAGACCAGATCATCAGGGAGGTCATCAGACAGTATCAGAAGATCAGGTCCTGCTGTTCACACAGGCAGACTAGTTCTGGGATTTTTTCTCTACCATAACCCTCGTTTTCCTGGTTTTGGTGGTATACTTATATAGGCGTCGGTATTTTGTGCCTAGGGGTATACTTGTACAGGCTTCGACATTTTGAGCCTTCTTGGCCGAATAAAATAGAGTGTTTCCTCCAATATATATATATATATATATATATATATATATATATATATATATATATATATATATATATATATATATATATATAAATATATATACACACACACACACATACTTCTTGGATACTGTTAATAAGTTTTCACCCTAAATTGTTATAAAAATATATATTATAAATATTTTGACTAGTACAAATACAGTTCCCTATATAAAAATCCTATTTGATAAACTTAGAGTATTTTGCCTAAAATGATATATGTTTTTAAGTATTTGTCTTAAAGCAAAATTTACGAATAAAAATCTATTTTCTTATAATGTTAAATATTTTCAATTAGTAAAAGTATCGCTTACTCAAAATCTTTTCATTTATCATCACGGGCCATGACTAACCGTATACTCCTATTTTCTCGTGAATTCGGACCCTTCCCAACTGGCTATGGCTATTAGACAACTGGAACTTTTCAGAGTATCGCACCACACCAGGCGATACACCAGGCAAAATACCATGACTTATTTAATGTTTACAATTAGTCTGCATTTTTATTTTAGATATTGCATATTTACTGCATGTTCATTTCTACTTGTACCTTTGACTTTCGTTCGTGATTGATTTACTTATTTCTCGTATACTCAATGCAAGTGCTAGCCTTATTTTCTTGCTTGTCTCTAATTTATGCATATGGACCTAGAAGTTAAGGGACTGTCATTTGTTAATTTTATAGCCCTTGTCACGTGTGAGATATGAGTAGCATATAGATGTACTTGTGTATTGGTTGATCACCCGTGCACATGCGTTAGGTTATAACTGCTAATAGAATTGCATGCTAGAAGACTTAGCAGTTATTAGTATAAACCTGTTGTGGATACAACATGGTTAGGAGCATTAGAAAGGGAGGACATATACTATGCGCTTGGGCAACGTTGTGTCGAGTCGTGTCGAGTTGTGTAGAGTCGTGTCGATTGGAGTCGATCTTGCTAGTGGCTTATTTAAGCACTACCCGCATATTTGATAGGGACTCTCCGGAGCTCTACCCGTGTGCTATGCTAGCGACTCGCGTGAGTGCTACCCGTATGGTTGTGGTCAGTCGTGGTCAATCGGTCTGCCCTTGTATTAAGCGTTGTTCTAAATTGCATACTAGAAAGGTTAGGAGACCTTGATCAATGTTCTGTCATACTTCGTTCTAATCATGGCATGGGACAATGTCACATCGCAGAATAGTGTGCTACCCCTTGTCCTTATTTGGTTGTAGGGGTAGTCCACTATTTCGATGATGGGATATTGGGCGTATTATGGTTGGGACACTTACTTTTACTTTGTGACTTTATAGCATATTTTATATTCAGTTTATTATGGTATGTTATTTTTTATATCTTGTTACGTCCCTCTGAGGACCTGGTGAACTCTCCAGGTGTGCTTTTGTGACTTTCCGCAGGTGTTCTAGCCAAGGCCATGATTTACTCTCTTCCTTCGAGATGATTGCTCTTGGATCGTCCCTTGCTTCGCTTCCTTTTATTGTATTATTTATTTTTATTTAAATAGTTGGTAGTGGATTTATCTCCACCAAACTACATGTACAGCGACAAATTCTTATTTGATTTTATAAAAGAAATATTTATTTGTGGTTGAGATTTAGTAGTCATGGTTACTGCATTTTACAGCTTATATAAATACGAGGATTCCATATATTGGAGTATACTCCGTATGTATGCAGCTGGCACGTCTACGTACTTAGTACTTCAATGTCCTTATAAAAGACAGAAAAATGAAGAGTATTGGTCATTAATGTAAGGTAGGATCTGATCCTATGAGTTCAGCAAGGTAGGGAATCTGAACATATAAGATATCTGGACATAACCAAAATGGATAGAACAATGTAAGGAATGATCATACAAAATATGGACTGATATCAACACCAATGTTGGAATGATACTTAAAGATAATACAAGAGAATGTACATGGGATTTGTACTAAAGGAAATGAGATTGGACAGGGACTCTGAGGACAAAAACTAAAGGAAATTGGATTACCTAAAGCATACAAAGACATATATATATACAAGCTAATAAATTATATACATTGGACTGAACATACAGTGAACAAGTAGGATGCCAAGTCTCATTTGGGACTGAATAATAGAGTTTTAAATCAAGTAAGGACTTATATGCTCACATGGAACTGAACTTCATAAGTCTGAACAATTAAGGAGGACATAACTAAATAACAGATTGTGGAATGCATGGCATATGCAAGATGGTTTGTCATGGATTGAACTATAATAAAAATGCAGTAAACAATAATTCATATCCTATATGCAGGATCTGATAGACAGATAATTAGCTCTTAAAAATGGATGTGTTTATAAATAAACTATAGGGCAGAACAATAATAAAGGGTTTGCTAATGAAGCTACAGTAGGGCATAGCAATATAGCTCCATTAGTTGGTCATGTTCAGGAATGAACAATGACAGCACACAGAGAACATTCAGGATAGTAAACATGGGACTCGACTGCTTAATACCAGGTAATGTGGTTTGATAACTATTATGAAATGACAGAACATTGCTCCTTCACTGGACCTTCCAGTATGAACAAGGACAGATCCGAGTGAATGCATGTCAAAGCATACATATGACTGAATCACATATGTAGGGTCTGAACAAAGGATGGTCTGATACTTCAATTTTTAGACAATAAGATATCTGGTCAGGAGAATAATGTGGTTCAGATGCAAGAATGTGCATCACTGCATGACTGAACATTAGTAGTGAACAAAACGGTGAGTAAACACTATATGTCAAGTCCCCATATCCATTTTGATCTACCAAACCAAACCCATATCACTAAGTAACAACTAACATTGCTAACACAACATATAACCAATAGAAAAACTCAATTAAAACTGAAATCTAAGTATTAAATGTCCTAAGAGTCATTTCATCGAACACTTGGTGTGCGTATCCGATACTCTCGTGATACACACTCCAAATGGATCCAAACTTGACCCAAATCATTCCTAACATAATGGGGGATGCTAAAAGAATGCATCTGCACTAATAAAAGAAAATTAGAGGGTTTAGAGGGCTCTTACCACTTGGAAATTAGAATTCCAATGAACAAAACTTTAGATCTAATCTCCACCAAGCTCCAATAGCCAAATTGCTCCAAATGCTCACAAGCTAGCTAATAGAGGCTTATACTCTTCAAGGGAAAGAGTTTGCAATTGGTTTGAGGAAATTTGGACTCAATTTGGGAGATGGAAAAAATTTGGAGAAGAACACAAATTAGGGTTAGGGTTTGTAATGAAAGGGGCAAGAAGTAGAAGTGGTTGCTATTAATAAAAAGGGGGAGAGCTCCTTTGGCCGGACATAGGTGTGTTAGGGTTTGGGTTGGGTGAAAATGCCTAAAAGGCCTTCTTATTTGTCATGTACAACCCTTTAAGGAAAGGCTCATTCTAACTTAAGGTTTTAGTCATTCCTAATTAATTCCTTAGTTAGATTTGAAGATAACTAACTAAAATAGAATGAATCTAAGGTTGTCTAATCTCACTAAGTATGTTTCCTTGGTCATGTCTAATATCTAAGCAATGTGGTTCTAAGGTTTAATCAAAACATTATCACTATCACAATTTATTAATTAAATAATAACTAAAATAATCAATTTCACAAAAAGTCACAAATATCCTCATTTTTAGAAAGTGGTGGTTATAAAACTTGGTCTGCTGGTTGAGGAAGAGCTTGTATGGTCTGAAGCTGGCTCCGAGGCAGTGGTACAGGAAGTTCGAGTCATTTATGGGAGAGCATAGTTATTCACGGACGACGACAGACCACTGTGTATTTGTAAGGTATTTTGCCAATGATGATTTCATCATTTTACTGCTTTATGTTGATGATATGCTACTGGTGGATCGGAGTGCCACTAGGATGACGGAGTTGAAGCGTCAACTGTTCGTGGCCTTCTGTATGGGCACATCGAAGACTATTCTTGGGATGGATATCAGTAGAAAAAGAGAGTCCAAGCTGCTACACTTGTCCCAAAAGAAGTATATTTACCGAGTACTTCAGCGTTTTCGGATGGATAGGTCGAAGAAAGTGAGTAACCCCCTTGTAGCTCACTTTAAGTTCACTAAGAAGCAGTGTCCATCTATCGATGACGAGAAAGAAGATATGGAGCGGGTTCTATATGCTTCAGCTGTTGGAAGACTCAATTATGCTATAGTGTGTACGAGGCCAGACATCGCTCACACAGTTGACACAGTTAGCAGGTATCTTCCAATTCTGGAAGGGTCCATTAGAGTGCGGTCAAGTAGGTTCTACGGTACCTTCAGAGTACTGCCGATTGGAGACTTTCTTTTGGTGGTAACGAGCCAAAGTTGGTCGGGTATATTGACGCTAATATGGTTGGAAATGTAGATACGAAGCGCTCGACTTCGGGCTATGTAATGATGTTTGCTGGCGGAGCGATAATATGGCAGTCGCGGTTGCAGAAATGTGTTGCCTTATGGACGACAGAGGCAGAGTACATTGCAGCAACAGAGGCTTACAAGGAGTTGTTGTGGATGAAGAAGCTGCCGCAGGAAGTATGGCTAAATCAAGAGCAGTATATTTTAATTTGCGATATCCAGAGCTCACCTTATAAAGAAGCAAACATTTCATAGTCGGTCCAAGCACATTGAGACTCGGTATCACTGGATACAGGGTATGATTGAGAAGAAGGACGTGACGCTTGAGAAGATTTATACAGATGACAACGGAACAAACATGTTCATGAAGGTTCTTCCAAGGGAAAAGTTCGAGTACTGTAGGAGGATCGTTAGGATGACGACCCCCTCCACATAGTTGTGAATGAAAAGATTTATTGGAGTGGGTGGGGTTCCCAACCTATGTAAAAAATACCCCAGAGTTGGATTGGGTATTCGTATATATAATACAAATATTCCAATGGATTTGGATTGGGTATTTCTATATAGCAGGAATATCTCAATGGAGTTGGATTGGGTATTTCTATATATATTAGGAATACATCAATGGTTTAGATTGAGTATTCCTATATATAGTAAAATACCTCAATTAGTTGTGGGTTTAAGACTATATATACTAGATGTTTCCTCACCATAAAATATATCTCAGAAAAGAGAGGAGCAATAATGCTTTACAACTTTTGAGAGAGAGAAAGGATTGAAGACTATTACGAATGAGAGATATCGCTTCGAATAATTTTTCGACATCTCTTGTTCTTCGGAGTCTACAATCAAAATTTCTTCTTTCAAATGAGTTGTGATGATCCGTTTGGATCGGGAGGAGCTTGTAGAGGGTGTATTCTCTTTATTCCATTAGTGAAGATTCTTCAGGGTTGGACTTCGATCGTCTTATGGCTTTTTTTTCCATTTGGGTTTTCCACGTCAAAAATTTCTGTGTCTGCGATTTGTGTTTGGCGTTTTTGGTTTATGTGCTTTTATTCGGTTCTCTCACATGACTATCTGATTTTGGAGAATGGTTTTCGCACTTCGTTTCCAACAGTTTTGGCCCATTTTTACATGTTTTGACTAGAGATGACAACATCAACTATCGAAGCTTTGTCAAGTTCTTCACACTTGGGTAATTAGAATGTCTTATATTATTGATGCCAATTGATATTTTTGTGATTTTTCTTCCATTGTCTAATACCGATAAAGGTGAAGTAGAGGAATCAAGTTTCTTTCAAAGCATATCATACTAATTAAATTCTAATCAGGTTTTATTTCTTCTTCTTTCATATTGTTTCGTTCGTATAAACCAACTGTTAAGTACATATGGTGGCATTCACTAGATCATAAAGCTCAATTCAATGCAACTAGTACTGATAACTTGTTTTAATTTCATATATTTATATAAATATACAACTTGTGTTTCATTCTTTGTTAGAATTAATTGTCTATGGCTTATGCTTGAGATCGAAACTTTTGGATTGAATAAGAGTCTTAAAGATGCATAGACAAAACCCTAGAATATATAGAGAAACGAAGGAATAGTTGAATTATTCAGTTCATTTTGCTGGCCTTCTATTTAAGTCCATAGAATTTCATACGGATGTTGTTCCGTTAGTGATCATTCTCCTCATCATTAATTTGACTAATTCCGCAGATAAAAAAATCGTCATTTAATAATTGAAAAAAATTGCGTGTGTATATATATATATATATATAGGGTCGTTCTACAATACATCCGCTGGAAATGGATGTATCGATACATCCGAAATTTGGACCGTTGGATGTTGATCCAATGGTTCGGATTGAATAATAGTGTAGAAACATCATTTAATGCTGATTTAGACTTTTGACCGGTTGGTAACTTGCTTTAGCAGGTCATTCTTCACTTTAATTTTTTCAATGAACACCCTAAATTAACTCATATTTACTCTCTCTTTCGTCCATCCAATTTAATATTTCGTAATTTTTTTGGTTTACAGGCCATCATGGTGGTGGTGTTGGTGGTTGTGGTGGAAAGAGAAACGGAGATGAAGAAGGAAATAAGAATCGGTCCAGATCGCACTACAAGAAAAAACTCCTTTTACAACGTTCCATCTACAATACTTCTTAAAAATGTTGTTAAAAAGGGGGGTCTTCTACAACCTTTATAGTAAAAATGTTGTAAAATACATGTGCAAACAATGTTTTATATTCAAACGTTAAGGCTTCTACAATGGCCAGTCACGAAAGTTGTGTATTACTATCTTCAACAACGTTTTATTAATATTGTAATATTTATTCATTTTGACAACGTTTATTTACAGTTGTCAAAGTTATATATTTTGACGACATATTTTAAATATTGTAAAAATATCATATTCAACAACATTTATCAAATATTGTAATTTATTTTATAGTTTACAATGTTTGTTTGATGTTCTAAAAGTAATTTGATTTTACAATTTTATATAAACGTTGTGTATGTTATATCATTTTACAACGGTAAAAAAAGTATTGTGAAAGGATTATATTTAACAAACTTTATAAAATGTTGTAAAAGATGTGTATTTCATAATGTTTAGACAATATTGTAAATTTATATTTTAAATATTTATAGGATAATTTTATTTGAAATGTTGGTCTTATTAGGTTGATAACTCACTTGGTAACATCTCATGAATGTCTTTCGATCTTTGGCAAACACTGATGTCTTTGATTGATATTATCAACCTTCTTCTTAGTATAATAAGTATTGAATGAGCTAATTCCTCTTCTAATAGCATGGGGACCAACCTATTTTAGAGGAATTATGTAGCGGAAGCAGTGTCGATGCCCCTAAAACTTGAAGTACATTGGAGGATCATTTCCAAATTGATCAATGTAAATTTTTTTTATTTTTTCAGGATAGGACTGTTAAAGAACATTTAACTTGTGTAATGCTCGACATGTCTGAACTGATTACTAGGGAAACTTTTGGAACTCGTAGGTCATCTACATAGGAGAACTTTTGTAGGGCTTCTTCCTAACCTTAAATCACAAAGCTAACTTTTTAAATGCCAAGGCTATAAAGCTCTTCGACTAAGTGGATCGGCTTAAGAAGGAGGTAAGTGATCCGAAAAAAGAAAGCACTACATTTATAGGATGATATTATAATGAATTTGTTTAGATTTTTTTAATAGATATAGATTTAAATTATATTATAATATTTTAAATATGATTTGAACATATTTTTATTATGATTTATTATAAAGTTGTTTTTTTGAATCTTTATTATGTATTTAATTAGATAATATCATGTAGTTAGTTTAAATATATCTTAAATTTTGAATACATTTAGAATTTGTTTTATGTTCAAGTTAATTCTTAATTTTTTTCATCGACTAAACGAGAAGATAACATATACGATAGTTAAATTTTTTTTAATTTGTATATATTAATTATTGATAATATATTATCGCATATTTTTGAGCCGTTTATAAAATCATATTATAATATAGAGATCTTATGCGTATACGGTAGTTAAACTTTTTTATTTTATATATTACGGCTTATTTTTGAGCCATTTCTAAGTAGTATTATTGAGTATACCAAGATATTTTGACAATGATAATTCTAGACTATATTTAACAGATGAAATTTTTGTTATTTATCAAATTATTGAGTATACCAAAAATTCACTGAGTCCAAAGAGGTAATCGGATTTGGGTATATACCAAAAATTCATGTCAAATATTCACTATGTCGAATATACACCCAGTCCAAAGAGGTAATGAATCTATACTAGGGAAAAGTAGGTTTCACCGTAAAATTTTTATTCCAAAAATGTCCACATCTATGCTTATTAATTAAATTTTTTTATTAAATTTAATATGGTGAAATATAAATTTGGTATTATCTTCTACTACATAATGAGGCTTCAAAACGGCTCAAAAGTGAGTCGTCTAAGTCGTATGTAGATCATGGTCTAATTTATTTATTTTAATTACAGAGGATAAAAATTAACTTCCTCATCCATCATTTTTGCCAAAATTACGGATAAAAACTAACATTCTCTCTTTTAGTCCGTACAAATATCTATTTAAAAATTAAATTTAAAACTATTTAAAAACTAAATTTAAAGGAAAAAATATCAGAAATATTTTAATTGTTTAACAAATCTTAATCCAAATATATTTTTAAATGTTTGAACTATTTTTTCAACAATATCATAAAGATATTTATACGTAACAAATTACAATTAAAATTTAATTAATTTTTACAAGTTTCAATTATATATATATATATATATATATATATATATATATATATATATATATATATATATATATATATATATATATATATATTAAATATCAGAAATATTTTAATTGTTTAACAAATTTAATCCAAATATATTTTTAAATGTTTGAACTATTTTTTCAACAATATCATAAAGATATTTATACGTAACAAATTACAATTAAAATTTAATTAATTTTTACAAGTTTCAATTATATATATATATATGTATATATATATATATATATATATATATATATATATATATATATATATATATATATATATATATATATTAAAATATACAATAAATTTTAATTTTAATTTAAATATTAAAATTATTTTTTTGTAAAATTAGAAAGAAAGAAATAAAATATAATTTAACTTGTAACGCCGAGCATCTTCTACTATAGTATAATAGAAATATAATTTAAAACAAAATTGGACAGAAAACTTTCATGCTGAAGCCTACTATAACCACCGTTCCCAAAAAATTCTATTTTGAAATTTTTAATTATTTTCTAGTTTAAAGATTATTATTATTTTTTAACTATTACTTTTAGTATTTTTCTATTTTAATAATCTATATAAAAGCATGGCATGAAATAGTAAATTTTTTTGGAGTGGAGGATAGAGCGGTAATATTCTAGAGTATTTAGTAATTACTTAATTTAGTCATGATTAAATAAATAGCCTAGAACCTTCTCCCTAACCTTCCCCAACAGCCTCTATAAAACTTCCTAACCTTCTAACAACTTTCTAACAAACTATCCTAATTAGAAAAACAGTTTTATAGTGTTTTGTAATAGTTAAATTTGTTTTGCAAAACGGGGAAATATTTTTGTAAATTACTTTTTATTTCTTAAGCTCTATATAAGAGTCGACCTTATGTTCTTCTCCACCACCCCTGTTTCTCGACGAAGCCCTGCCGAAATCCATCCTCTCCCAGCCTTTTCCTTCATCACTTCTCCACTTCTTCCTCCCAAACCCTAGCTCCCTCACCATCAAGCTCGACCATGGCATTCTTGGCTTGATCGTGCCTTTCACCACCTCCTCTTCCTTCTTGCACAAGAGCTCGGGATGTAGTAGCGATGGCGTAGCGTTCTCAACAAGGCATCTCGATGATGGTCTAGTGATCATTCCTAAGTGGCCAGCAGCGGTGACAACACCATCTCCACCAGATCTGATCACTCCCCGACGAGCTCCGACCACGAACTACATCACCGTCTCCACCAAGAACAACCGCTAGCGACAACGTCTCGGCGGAGCACTGGCGCTTATCAGTGAACGGTGAGGCATGGCGAATCAACTTCGGTATGCCATCTTCTTAAGTCAATCCAATTTTGTTTCCAATTTGGGATCGAGGATCGATCGAATTAAGTCTCTAATCAATTTTAGTTGATCAATTCATGGAACAGTCATTGTTCTTGATTATCGATGGGTTGGTTTAAACCGAATTGGAATTATCGATCATAGATATTTATTTGATATTTTGAACCTTTGATCTTGATTCTTGACAATGTTTATTTAATGTTGTCCAAGTTATTATTTTGACAATGTATTTAAAATATTGCAAAAATATCATGTTCAACAACGTTTATCAATTGTTGTAATATTTTTATGTTTCACGATTGTTGTTATGTTGTAAAAATAATTTTATTTTGCCACTTTATATAAACGTTGTGTATGTAATGTCATTTTACAATGTTTTAAAAAATATTGTAAAAAGGTTATATTAAACAACTTTTATAAAATATTGTAAAAGATGTGTATTTTACAATGTTACAAATTTATCTTTAAAATTTTGCTAGGATGATAATATTTGATATGTTGGTCTTATTAGGTCGACATCTCACTTGGTAGCAGCTCTTGATTAGATGGATATGTCACATGCCGAAATCCATCCCTTTTGCAGCTTCGAAAGACAAGCCTAATCTATCAATTTCTTGCATAAATTTCTTATACGATTTCCTAGTCATCCTAATCTTCATTCTTGTAAAAATCCTGACTCCTCCACCTCTATTTTACTCTTTAAATGCTGCTTTAAATTAGGTGATATCATATCTTCAATTGATGAATTAATCATTAAAAATATCTAGCAACTGTCCGAATTTAAAGCCTAAAGATAAATAAGTTTTCTTTATTTACATGTTTGACAACTTATTATGTTTTTAAATGCCAAAGCTATAAAGCTCTTTGACCGAGAGGATCTTAAGAAGGAAGTATGTGATCAGAAAAGAGAGGACACTATATTGCTAAATATATTTTTTGATATTTCTACTGTAAATTTGGCTGGGTCCACTACAAAAAAATTACTTATTGTGGTGGAAGTTAGTAAAAAAGAGAGCATTCATTCATTAATAGAAAACTATTTTGGTCAGATTAAGAAAAAAGTTAGTAATACTATTTATGACAGAATGAATACTTAGTGGTGACAGACTATCGGTCACTACAATTTCTTTAGTCATTAGATGAAAAAATAGGCGTAAAAATATTTTGATTGAATTTTAAAAAATATTAGAGACTCCTACATTAGTCAATACTATTAAAAAATATATTTATATAGAAACTATTTACTTTGATAAAAAATATTTTAATAATCAAAAGTTTGGTCACAAAAAACTTGGTCAATATAGCGCCACTTTTTTTTTCTCTCGCGCATACAATCCACTACTCCAATATTTTTCTCTCTCCTTTAATATTTTAGTTACCAGAGTAATTGGACCAGACTAGGTTCTCTCCTCCTGTTCTAATATTGCTACTCTTATCTCCTCTGGTTACAATTCCTTACTCTTTTCCTCCTCTATATATTTTTTGGTTTAGAGCTCCTTCTCCGGGTCTCTCCTCCAGGCCGCCTTCTATAATATTTTTCACTACAACAAATAGGGCCTACAATAGCAGTTTTTCTATAGCGTACAAATGTCCCCGCTATAGAATGTTATCAATAATAGCGTTCTTTCTGCAGTGCTATAAAAATATCTATCTATAGCGTTTCTTGAATGTTGTAGAATTTATAACATTCATCTATTGTTATGTTTGTATGTCAAAGTAGATATCATGTTCGAATCATAGGAGAAGCAGCGTAGGTTTTTAGTTTACATGATAAAAAATAGACTATAGCATATTTGGCGTGAAAGCATACAAATTTACAAAACCCATAGCCTAAATCCCCTAATATTTCTTCTTCCGCGCATAACTATCGGTCCTAAAAAATTTCTCATAATACTACAAAAATAGAGGCTTTAGGCCACAAAACCTGGAACGACAAAAAAATTTAGTCGCCCAAACTAATCTTTAGCGACTAAAAAATTCTTGCCTAAAGTAGAGGGGAATACTAATTTAAGACGACTAAACAAAATATTCTCACCTAAAGTTGCATTTTCTCGCCTAAAGTAGGTGGAAATATTAAATTTAAGACGACTAAAAATAAAGAAGCATTACTCAGTACAAGAAAATACCCTTTTATGACGGTCGCACAAATGTTAATATAACGGTCTATATTGAAGTGTCATAAAAGTCTAGAAACATCTCTTGATATGACGGTTCGGAGAATTTTTTGACCTATTATAACGTGTTTTTATATATAAACATTATATATATTACCTACTTTTATAACAATTATATTTTAGATTTATTTTAGAAGATATTTTAGATGTTATAAAAAGTTAAAAAAATAAAAATCGCTTGGACTTGCCCGCTCTGCTGCTCGAAATTTTTGGAGTCGCCCGCCTTCTTCTTCTACTGAAAGTTTCTGAGCCCCCATAAAAAACCTCTCCTTTTCTCTTTCATGGCTACTTCAATCCATCTCTCTCTCTCTCTCTCTTGTGCATATAAGAAATTTCCAAACCCTAACCTTCCCCAAACTCGAACCCTAGAAACCCCTCCCTACCCTCCAAACCCTAGATCATTCACACCAAATTCCCATCGTTAACCCTAGATTGGGATGCCTCCGACGACGAAGAGGATGTCACGGAGGCCGATGTGAGGCCGTCGATGTTGGCAGGCCGATGTGAGGCCGTCGGTGTAGGAACGGTAACAACCTTAGACAATGATTTGTTGTTTCTATGATTTGTGTTGATTCTTCATTTTGGGTTAATTCTTAGATTTGGAGACGACCGAGAGCGGTAGTGGCGGGGGGATCCAAAGGGTTAGTCGGTCCCCCAGGAGGAGAATGTCGGATGGACCGGCTTATTCCTCGGCCAGCGACAACTCGAGGCAGCAGCCGGGGAAGATGGTGTCGGCTAAGCTCATCGAATAGTAAAAACTTTGATTACTCTTTAGTTATTTAACTCTATTTTTTTATATCTTTGTCTAAGCTCTTTATCATGCATGCATCATATGTTGTTTTTGCCAACAAGAGTCTCAATTTGTACCTATATTTTATTGACAAGTTGTGGGCTTCCTGTAAGATCTTCCTGTAAGTTAATTCTAACATTCTCATGTGATCCGGCACTATAAAAGCCCTATATGATCAAGTGTTGTTACTATAAATTTGTTGATGTAATAACTTTGATCAAGAAATATCAAAACTGTTGATATCCATACTTACAAGTTATAAGAAGTTCGATACCGATACTGCGACCTTGCTATTTTTCAATAATCCAGCAAAATTATATGGCCATATATATATATATATATATATATATATATATATATATATATATATATATATATATATATATATATTCAAACATCCGGTCAATGTTTCTTTCTACCGTGGCTTAAAGGCCAATGGATTGGAATATGATACTTGTGATTGATATGAATATATTAGTACTCGTTATTGTTTTTATTTTATTTTTGAGAGAGTATTTGTCATTGTTTTAACTGAAACTGTTATGCTATCAGTATTACTATATAAAGGTTTGTAGCCAAAACAATAGATTACAAGTGAATTCTAATACCATAGAGAAAAATGATGGCTAGTAAAAAATATACAATTTTTTGTTAAAAGTATGGAAATTTAATGTTTGATGAGTTAAGCTATTGTATCTTCTGCCAGTGCTCCATTTTCCCTATTTTAAAGCAAGAAGACGGCTTTTGGAAACTTAAATAGATATTTCTTCTAAATGACTGACTAACCAGAGAACACGAGGAGCAAAAAGTCATTTATGGTGGAAGGTATTCATTTACTATTCCTTAGACTTCTGATTGAATAAAAATAGAATAAAAACATGTAGTAGATAAATTTAGACTGTAGATTATTTGTGTGTGATAATAAGTAGTTGTTCATGCTACTCTTTTCTGGCAAAATTTCAAACCCTTTGCTTTAAGACTTCTGTTACTATTTGGCCCCTATTTTACGAAGTTGGATATAGGCATAAATCATATTGAAATGAAGCTCTACCATAAGGGTAGTGAACTTTATATTTTTAAGTTTCCTTGTATTATTTAAGGGCCAACATCAGGATATTGAATAAACAATTACCTGATGGGGCTTTAATTCCAGAAAATTAACTTAATAGTTCATAATGATAATAGCCAATCAACGCACATGTGAATAATCTAACTCGCAACAAAGCATCATAAATATGGCTTAGCAGTTTAGTACTGATGACAGAAAATGTGGCTATTTGGTCCTTATTCAAAGGAATGGGATGCCTAGAAATAGGGCAGAAGAAAATGTGGCCAAATTCAAGTTGATTAGATCAATCTTAATATCACACCATTCACATTTTCTTTTGTTCACTTTTAGAGAATCCAAAGACAAATTTGAGGTCCTTCCTTAGCAGTCATCCTCCTTTCCTGCAGAAGAATCCAAAGGCTGATAGTGAATGGTATTAGATTTCTCTTATTGGAGCTTTGTTGTTGCTAGTCATTTTTGTTGATTTGTGAACATGCATAGAAGTACTTCCTACTTATTGTTTTATATTTATACTTCAAGAAAAATAGGGAGGAGATATTCAACAAATTTGGAAGTTCATATAAGGTTTCATAGATATTTTACATATCTTTGTGATGATACCTCTTCAATTTGGGACAGAATTGGGAGGAGATCTCATGCTCCCTACCCTACCATGGATTCTTTGAACAATTTGCAGATAGAATCAAAAACATGCAGTAATTGGGGGAGAACAACTGATACTTCCTTATTGACGTTCTTGAGAGGGGAAATCAAAAGGTGTTAGAATGTGTAAAGGAAAGAATACGACTAGAACTAAAAACAAGCTAAGTAAATTGATACAATTCTCATACAATTTCCCTCTCATTTCTCTCTATTTATATGAATACATGACTGATACGTTGTTGCTTCTTTTATAGGCAATTAGTTGTTGTTAGTTGGTCTTTGTAACCAGCAGAGGTGCTATAAAAACAAAACTTCAGAACCTGTCCATTTTACATGTTTGTGTTTTATTCCTTCTGACGTCATAATCAAGAGAAATATTCACAGAGGTAAGAATATGAAGAGCTATCCAGCCTTACAGGTCTGACGTGCCAAACTTGGTGTCAATTTTGTTTATGTTCAAAAAGGAAGGATTAAGCATATTTATAGCCTTTCTAAGTATTTTTTCCAGTAAGCTTTTAAGTTTTAACTTTATAGTGATGGATAGATCTGGTGATCAACAAATCATTTCAATAACTAATATCTTTTTCGAATAGGAAAAAATAGAATAATAAAGTTTTTTCTTTACTTAATGATGGGACCTATCATTGCTGGTTGAAACAAGCCATATTAATGTCTTGCCCATGATATCAGACTATCTTGATAACTTTACAACAGGATTGTTGATACCCATTTGCTTACTTAGTTTGGTATTGGAAGGGACTAGACTAACAAGTCCTTATCTTTCCATAAGGGGGAGATTTGTGTACCCTCTGTGTGTGATCTCCAGTGTAGGAGGCTTGGGGGAGGATCAATTGTGCAACTAAGGCGATGCATGTCATGTGGAGTAGAATATTGGCTCCTTACCTTATCTCAACTCTCAAGTTCCTCTTACAATTGGTTGGTTATAAAAACAATAGCAGCAGCAGAAGAAACCTGATCATGAAACAGATATTGACAAGGTCAACTTTTGCTTGCTTGCATAGGCTATATATACAATCTATCATTTTTACAAGGAATGAGAAATTACTTTCTTTTGTGCAGGAAACTATGGCGCATAACCGAGTTGAAGACTTGCTCTGAAGACGTTAATGCCCGTCTGGAGCTTATTCTTCTCAACGTGCACCGAGAGAACCTAAATTATTAATGGCAATAACATTAAACAGAAACAATGCATGAGCAATAATATAAATTTGTTATTGGTGGTGAGGTATGCATGTGGGGAGAACGCATCTGATATCAATCAAACTATTTGGCCACTTGTAGCAGTAGCAACAGGTAGTTACTGGACTTGAACTTGTTTCTTATTATATTACAATAGTCGGTTTACCAGGTTTGACTAAAAATGATGCTCAAGTTCTAGGACACTATGAATCTTGAGATGTGAAACCATGGAGTTATCTACTCCCATGTTTCTTTTTATAGTTGAAAAGGATGGTGTGGTATCCGGCGATTCATCACAAACCTCTCATGATTTGATTCTTTTGATTTTATTGAATGGTTTAAGTAGGCTATGCCATTTCTTTCTTTTTGGTGTTTTAGGCTATATGCGATTACAAGAAAAAGTCAAATATGTTGCTTTATTTTCTTAAATTACAAGACTTGAAAGAAAGAGTAGTGCATATTTGCCTCATATTTCCCCTTTCTTCTTGTGCACTAATTTAAGTTTGACATGTGTCCAAAATTTGTTGGATATTGACTAGATAAAATTATTATGACTAGACGATTAATCAAGGTGCCATCATAGCATGTTAAAGCTTTCAGCTATTTTAAGGTTCCACACACATGATCCAGGAGGCGCTACTGGGCTGTTTTGTCGCAAATGTATATTATTATGTGGAAAAAACTCTTGATTATGGTAATGAAATTACACAACTTGGATAGATGGTGGGGGTTCTAAATGCACGTCTTTAAGAAGGATAACATAGAAGCTTTTAGGAAACTGGCATGAGGAGACATATATCTGTTATATATGTTTACAAGTATATAGTGTGTGTACTTATTGAATAATAAGATGTATTACTAACTCCATGAAGCAATATGATGCCTGGAGATTTTATAGACAGATGAACTTTGCACTTAATACTGACAACCTCATGTTTTTTTGATTATTTGGTATATCAATATATCTGGTTAATTTTGATGATTGGGTCTCTCTGATACAGTGAACACCTGACCTATGATGTGTACATGGAATTAGTTAATACCATGATGGAGGGTCTGACACTATCTAGTAAGATTACCGAAATCAACAGATCCAAAACCACTAAATCCTCTAAACTTCCAAAACTGATACCAAAACCGAGTTTCTGAACCATGATCTATACCGATCAGAACTTGTCTTAAGACATATGCTAAAGATATTGAAGCTACGGAAATTCTTTCACTCAAGAAAAATGGACGAGGCGGTAATATTGAAATTGTATATGATTTTTCAAACTATATTTTACATGCTTCATATTATTGCTTGTTTCATCTGTCATGATGTTACTACCTTTTGTTTTCTTTGTGTTATTAGTCCTCAAAATTCTATGACATTTTTCATGGTTGTTATATGTTTGAGAGCAAGCATATGTATACGAGCACCTGATTGCATACTGGATCTCTTAGGTTTGCCTCACAAGCCAAATAATGCTGAACGTTCGCGAGGCGCGATTCCAGCCCTGCATGATCTGCTTAGACGGGGTCTTGATGTTGAAAAGACCTCTGGAGCTCAGGACTGGCATTGTTTTTCGAACCAAGCATTGAAGAAGCTAATGACTACTAAAATAGTATATTGGGATGCCTTAACAATTGCTCGCCAGAATAAAAAATCACATGAATCTGAGAACCAGAGAGTTAGATTTTGATTGGTTTCACATGGCATTGATTGCTCATAGTGCTCTTAGATTTTAAAGTTTAAACTAGACAAATCAACTTGGTATCTTCTCTCATCTGATGAAATTAATTCTAGTCGTTTCTACAATCGGGTAACTTTTTCATTTGGCTATGGAGATAAGTAAAGCTAAAACAATTTGTGAGTTTTGATTGCATTTGATGGGATTGACTTAAAGTTTGAACAAGCATTTTGCTCATTACTTCTTTGGGCAGGTATTATTTTTCTTGCATTCTAAAACTCTGTATTTAGATACACTGGAAACTTACTATAGGTGGTCAGGTTGGTGAGATGGAGGCAGTTGAAAAGTTATCCCAGTTTGATATCAATGGGGCTTCATCATCATTAAGAAATTTTAGGTCGATTGCTCCAGTAGAAGACATCAATAAGAATTGCTCTTCAAGACGATTACTGGTAAATTTCTATACTAATTACTGCATTCATTATTTCCTTAATATTTCAATAATAAACTTCTAGATAAGTCAAAAATTTATCATTGATAAGGTGCGCGTCATAGGTAAAGGTTAATATGAACAGTGAACAATTCCCTTGAAATTCTGGTTTTAGAACCAAACAAGAAGTCTAATATATTATTGTCATAATTTTCTTTTATCAAACTATCGATTTTATAAGTTCTTATGTCAGAAGTCTCTGCTTGTAAGGTTTTAGAATACAAACATTCATTCATGTTGTGTAGTGTTGCTTACATTTGGCACCTTGATCTGAAGCAAGTTCTACTATTTTTCCCCTAGGCGATCTGGATTTAATCCAGGTCCCTTGCATATTAACAAAGATTTTAGTTCCTCTTTGCTGCTGTAGCACTGAAAAGTGTGAATGCTGGGTATGCATGTATATCTGGTTGCAATCATCACTTTCTTTCATTTTTCCTTTGTTTCTGTGCACTGATGAATATCCATATCCGGTAAGATGTAGAGTTTGGACATGATACGAATTGCTCACATGCACATTGTATATCCTTTACAAAGTGGACAACTTGAGAACAACATCTATATAGTATTGATATATATAGGATAGATAATTGTTGTTATTTCTGGTTCTGGCGAAGCAACCCAGGTACTGGAATGGTTTCGGATGTTACTTAATAAATTTAGTGGATGAAACTTCAAAAATCTTTAGGAGACATTTCTTTATCAATGATTCAACAGATGGTATGGTATGTAATGTATACTTGTATATATATATATATGTGCCCACTGTTTTCCACTGGACCAAGGTCTTTACAGTTCTGAAGTAATTTAAGACCAAATCCTTGCTATAAAACTGCAAGGCATCTCACAATTTAATGGTTTGAAGTGCAATAGCATGCCACTAAATTCCAAGTATCTAACAAGTCGGAAAACTTATTTTCTTGGATCTTCCTGATCTCTGCAAGAGAGGATAATTGAACCCTAACCTTTTTGCCTTTCTGTGAACATTTTATGACCATCGTTTTCTTTCCTGTTACCCAACGTGACCCCTAACCACCCTCCCCACTTTCTCTCCTTTTTGTTTACTGATTGTTACTTGTGGTGTTTGGAGGAAAGGAAAGGGGTTGATCCGGCAATGATAAATGCCAGTTTGGTTGACAATAAGCTATACTAGAGGAAAGGGGGCAGGATCCATAAAAATAATGTACATGGGATTGTATTTGTTACAACACTAGTATGGAAGGACTGTCACTTTTGAAAAAGTTCTTTTCTTTGCCATTATTAATGTGCAAGGTACACTGGTATTTTCTTCTAGATGGGACCACTCATCTTCTATGACCGTTGATATAGTTCATTTGTGATTGTCTATATAGAAAAACTCTCAAATTTTCTAGAAATAGTATACTTCTCATAGAGTGCATTATTTATAAATTGTTGTAGTTTTCTAAACTGATCTTTCTGTTTGTAAAAACTGTTCTTATTACCTTAATACTATTCTCATAGACAGTCTCAATGCAGGTGCTTCAGGCAATGATTCAGATGGGTGTTCTTGTTCCTACTGGAGACATGACGGCTGTCAGAAGGACAGCTAAGTTCTTTCTTAATAGGTGAAAAAAGATGCATAGTGAAGGTTAAGGTATAAGATTAGATTCTGAGTTTCAAGTCTCTTATTCGATCTGTTGAACCAATGGCCTATAGCTTTGAAGAGCGCCTTGCCGCACAGAGGAAAGAGAGAGAGATGGCAGCCGCTGAACTTGGTTTCAAAAAGCCATTGACCAGAGAGGAAATGATGGAGAAGAAGAAGCAAAGGCTAGCAGCAATAGGTAATGTATGCTGTTGGAATGTCACTGAGATAGCACTGAACTACACAATGATGAATGATCTGATACCAGTCTTCTTTGATGCAATATTTTATTTCTGTTTCTAATAAATGCAGAGGTATGGCAATATATTTACTCAATATCAATAGTTTATCTGTAATTATAATGTTGCAGGAGAGGATCTTTTAGCATTTGCTGCAGATCAACCTTTCCGTTTTCCAGCTACTTTTACATTTGTTGTTAGAGCATTTTCAGGTCCAACTTTCAAGAACCAGTTAACTTGAATGTAATTCCGTAGAAGAATCTTTCCTGAAACTTTGAATCTCATGTTTGCAGTGTTAGATGGGATAGGGAAGGGTCTTGACCCCAGATTCGACATTACAGAGATTGCTAAACCGTTAGTAAAGTTCTGATGTTTTTACATATCTTACGATTGATTACATGTTAAGATTGCTGAGTTTGTTTATAGTGGGTCTCACATGGGCTATACTTTGTATGTCTAGGTATGCCTTAGAATTGCTAAGGTTTCGTGAAGCTGGTTTTGAAGTTATTGTAAAGGCAAGCTTCTTGTTAATCTTTTTGTATAGCTGTATTGGGGTGCTTCTGATGCTAATGGCCTTTTAATTTCCTATACAAGACCTTAGGAAAAGATGGGAGCGACAGTCTCGTGCCTTCTATAACTTATTTAGACAGCCTGACAGAGTTGAAAAGCTTGCTGAAATTATTCAAAGCTTGGTACTGATTAAAAGTTTCACTTCCACCTCACAATTCAGAAATTGGCTCAGTTTTCCTAATTGTGTTTTACATTGCTTACAAGAGCAAGGCGATCTCAAGCTTCGGGTGCGAACTTTAGAATCTGAGAGAATTTAAAAGAGTTGCTGTCGTCCAAAAGACAGTTGGAAATGTGAATTGTCCTGGACTTGCACCTGATGCATTTTACTTTTCTATGTTTATTCATTCTGACTACATGTAATCTCTTTTTTTTATAGAGAATAGATGGAAATTTCCTCTCTCCTTATGGACTAGACACATATCTTCTCTCTTTCAATTTTTTTCTACTCTCAACTAGCAAAAGAATTGGTAAATAATCTTAAGATAAATTGGTGCATTCATCCATTATGATTGTAATAAGGAAATATAGAACAAAAGGCCTTATATTATGCAACGACTTGATCTTCTTCTTTTGGTGTTAAAATAATCATTTCTACCGGCCTCTGTTATTAGCCAGGCATTGGAATTCAAATTCTTCTTTCTGATTTATGGAAGTAGAGAGAAACTGGAAGGTAAAGCATATAGGTGAAAAAGGAGAGGACAACAAAATAGTAGGTAGATATTAAAGGGTAAATGCATAATCGTTAGCAAGTACTATAATGGATAGCTTGTTAGCTTCGTTTTCCAAAGTCATCGACGATTATTAAACATCATTTTCTTTCCACTCATCATAGTGATATCAACTTCAATGATTGATCCATTGTATAGGGATCATAATCTTCTTATATGTTATTTATGCCCCCTGTATCCAGATACCTTGCCCTTCTAAATTGTTTCATAATGTAAACTGGGAAAAAGAATTCCCCTGCATGCCGTAAGCCTTTTAAGATTGTACTAGAGAAGTTTAGCTTTGTTTCTTCTACCTATGTGGCCAGTGATACACCACATGTGGAGTACATTTAAAAGGTGGGTGAGAAATTTGGTCGCTAAGCTTTTTCTGATATAGGATGAGAGAAGAAAGTTTCACCATCTACCCTCAAGGACAGGACATAGATTCAACATACATTTACTAATTAATAACGACAAAATATGGATATACCACTTCTCATTTCTCTTATGGAGTAGAGATGAGAGAAAGATTTCTCTAATTGGGTCATGATCAATTAGTAACTTATTTCCTCATATATGAAAGTGATAATTAACACAAGTATGTTTCTTAAATTTAAAACTTTGATAAGCATATCTTTTCAAATTTAGATTTATTTTGAAATGTGCTTAAGACGAGCCAGTTTGCTATATGACCTAAAAGATAGTGTTTTGACATTTTTATTACTTAATGGTATTTTTGCTTCTCTTATCTTCATGTATAACTTATAGTGATCCCAAAAAGTAAAGGAACTTTTACTAAAGAGCACTAGGTTATTACGTTCTTTATATCAGCCAAAGTTGGATTATAGATCATTTTACAATTTATCCAATTAAAGAAAAACGTTCCTTTTTCTCTCTTCTAGATTGGCTATAAAAATGGAAGTAAAAGAAAAAATCACGACTTTTTTATTGGGTCTGGAAATGAAGGCTTTGTAATTGTTTGTAAATGAATTTCATTAGTATTATAATTGTATTTGTATTATAATTGTATTTGTGTATTTTTGCTTGAATTTATATTTACAAGTGTATTTGTATTTGTATTTGTGTATTTGTATTTGTATTAGTATTATAATTGTATTCAATATATTTTTATTTGTAAATTGTTTTTTTTTTAAATTGAAACATAATCAACAACGTTTCAACACTGTTGTAAAATAATATTTTAACATTTTTAAACATTGTAAAATTTATTTACAATATTTTTAAATTATTGTTGATATTATAATTACAACATAGAAATATTTATTACAATGTTTGGAAAACATGATTGAATAAAATATACAACATTTTGTAGAAGTTGTATAAACTCTTTTTATCAACAACGTGCTAAAATTGTTGTAAGATAATATTTTAACAACGTTTCTAAATATCGTAAAATTTATTTACAATACTTTTAAATTATTGTTGATATTATAATTACAACATACAAATATTTATTACAATGTTAGGCAAACATGATTGAATAAAATATACAATATTTTGTAAAAGTGTATAAACTTTTTTACAATATTTGTACAATGTTGTATAAAATATACGTACAATGTTTACTGAACGTGGTAGATATTGTTTTTACCACAGTTGTATAATGTGGTTGAAATTATATTTACAACATGTGCAATTTGTTTTAAAAGTATTGTTTACAATATTTAAAAAATGTCGTAGAAAAGTTTTGGTCAGATTTTAGAAATTTCAACAATGTTTATAAACTGTTATGAGAAGAACATCTACAACATTTTTACAATGTTCAAATGAACATTGTGGAAGATATCCCCCCTTTTACAACCCTGGATATGACGACCTTCTATTGAACGTTGTAAAAGACCTTTTACAACATTTTTTCAACGTTGTAAAAATGGTTTTTTCTTGTAGTGTCGCATCGAACATCGTCGAGCCCTCCTAGAACAACGAGGAGTACCAGCTGCGCCGAGAAGAATCGGTCCGGTTCGCGTCGGACGTCGTCGAAACCTCCTCGAACAAGAAGAAGTACCAGCCGCACCGCTCTAATTTTAATGTCCATGCCATTGTCAGAAATCTTATTTTTCATCTAATAATTTAATATTTTGTTAATAAAGCTACATGTCATGGTGGTGGTGGTGAACTGAGGAAACCTGCTTCTGAGGTCGGGCGGATCATCTGCTCACACATTTAAAAAAAATCTGTATTGATCGGACGAAATATTTTTTACTTTTCTAATGATGATATTTTCGAAGAGAATATTTTTTTTGGACGGTGAATGGCCATTCTATTTGCTTTTAACACGGAGAATGGTCATTCTCTTTACTTTTAACACGACGAATGGACGGAGAATGGCCATTCTCTTTGCTTTTAACACGGCGAATGGATGGAGAATGGCCGTTCTCTTTGCTTTTAACACGGAGAATGGCCATTCTTAAGGAGAATGGCCATTCTCCGTTCCTTTAACATGGAGAATGGCCATTCTCCGTTCTTTGAAAATAGAGAACGGACACTCTCTGTGCTTTTAACAAAGTATGGTACATTTAGGACTGGAAATGTTCAAGTATCTCATATTTTTTTCACCAAATATTTACAGTATTTTTAATATCATTTACCATAGTACATTCATTTAATATTAAATCATTTTTAAGAAAATCCGAATATCATTTTATCAGGCTTCCACTGTATGGCTGAACAAAATTTCTTGCGAATGTTTCAATATAATTAACCTACTATCAAAGAGAATTTTTCTTACATTACATTATGCATTACACTGGCATCGACTTCATACTGATGGCATCGATGTACTGATGGCAATAACAAAGGATGAACAGGCAGGATTACAATTATGTTTCAGCAATAAAAAGGGATGAACAGACAGGATTACAATTTTGCTTCAGCAATAACAAGGGATGAACAGGCACTGGCATCGAATTCATACTGATGGCATTGATGTAATGATTTTTTACAGAAAGCAAAACACATTACAATCAAATAAAGTTTTAGTGATCCCAGGAATGCATCCGTAATGAGGCCACCTGTAAACCCTAGGAATACACCCAGGACTCATGAAATCTGTGATGGGCATCTGCAAATCAAAGGAATACACCAAAATATCAATATCATCTATGAAGGCCAACTGCCAACCAAATAAACGCTTCAACCAAAAAATTATAATCAAATTAAGTATACTTCATTCCAAGTCCAATAAACTGTATAATTTACGTTACAGTAATCTGCCCAATCCACGTTAGTAATTCAACATAGAACCTGCATAATTCACAATACAATAATCCAAATAAATATCAGACCTACTCTAAATTCAAGACCATATTACATTTTCAAAACAAATTATGAACTATGCACTTAGTACAAGCAAAAAGTTTAGTCTTACAATATTTCAAACACAAAATTTAGTTTGACCGCCATGACAAACAAATATTCAGAACCATATTACAAGTCAAATATTACTTCCAAATTGAAGAGACATTCAAAACTCAAAAGATGAATCTTCATAGCCATCTCCATCTTCTTCTTCTTATTTCTTTTTTTTCTATTTCTTCTTCTTTCTCAAAATATCCTTCACCTACACCTTGAGGGACGGATTAAGAAAAATTATAGTCAGTATGGACTCACTGTATCTGTAGAAATGATATCCAAAAACATAAATAGAAGTATCAAAGTGATGGCTAGCATTAAAGTGTCAATGTGCACAGTGTGTATTTTTACATAAGAGTTTGGGCTAGCCCCATTTACCTTCTTCACGAGGGAAGAAAAATCTTATTCTTGGTCAGCAAATTCAACCTCTATCTGGTTAATCTTATCCAGAATCAATTTCTTATTGTCGGATACAGTCTTCATCTCTTTGAAGACATTCTCAAAGTTTACAGCAACAAAATTGTATAGATCATCAATCCTGTCCTTAGTGTTTTTTATTCCATAAGTTGATGGTTTTCCAGATGTTGATGGTTTGCTTGCAGCTGCTGTCCGTTTTCCAAACATTCGAGTGAAGGTTAGTTTTCTCATGGGGCCTTTGTTTTTAATATAAACATCCCCTGCTAAGCTTGGGACAGAATGTTTATTAGCCATCGAGCATACAAATCCTCCGAAAGGGAGAGCTGTCCTTGCAGTTGGTTTTTCTACGAGATGCATCATTCTACTGAACATGTAGGAACCTATATCCATCCTTTTTTTCTTCCCCATATAATAAAGAAATTTTACTCTCTCAGGATGGATAGAAAACTCATGTCCAGTAGGGTTGAGTGTTTGAGATACGTAGGCATGCAACAATTTATACAAAGTTTTTAATTGATCTTTGTATATATTTTGAGGGGTCTTGGCACCCATTGAAACACCTATAATCTCATGAATTGCATCCGTCATGGAAACATTATCAATATCTTTCATATCAAACTCAGGAACTGGATCAAATCCATAAAATTCGTTGATGACAGCAGCATTTACCCTAATCAGTTTCCCTCTCAGAAACACCAGTGGTTGATCCTCTTCTTTTTCTTTAATTTCAGCGGGAAGATTTGAGTAAAATTCTCTTACTATTGTTTGGAAGATTTTCTCAAGACAGGATTTGTTCAGTTTCTCTAATTGATAGAATTTCAATATATCCAGGAAAGCTTCGTCTTCGACATCATCCATCTTAATTGATCTTTCAGGCATAACAGTCTTTTTCTTGAAATATTTAATATAAATCTTCTTAGTTTTAGAGTCTTTAAATTTTTTTTCTCCTCTCCAGCCTGGGACTTATTTGATGATTGCTCTTCCTCTTCATTTTTCTCTTCTGATGAGGATTCAAAATCTACAGAGTACGCTGATGACTCTATATCCGTTGCCACCTTAGCCTTCGCTTGAGTACGCCTTCGATCTTCATAATTTGAGTCTTCCGACGACTCTGTATCGAAGATAGATTTTTCCGGTCTTTGTCGAGCAATGAGTGTTTTTAGTCTTTTTTGCACGTGGCTTGGCTGCCGCCTCCGCTTTTATCGTCGCTGCCGCTGCTTCCGCCGCTGCCCTTTCGGCCTCTGCCCTAGCGACCATAATCTTGGTTTTCACCGCCCATGCAAGTTCTGCCCTTCGGGCCTGTATCGCATCCCTTTGTGGATTCTTTTCCTTCGGCGACGGTCGTTGTTTCTTCGACGGTATTTTGATTAGAAGAGGGTTTGGGAGAGGGTTTGGGAGAAGGAAGAGGGTTTGAGAGAAGAAGAGGGAAAATTTGACCGTCTTATATGACCTTGGGAAGTGAAAAAATTAGAATAGTTTTGAGTCTTAAATTAAATTTATTACTATTATTACTAGTATAAGACAGTCAAATTTATTACTATTAAATTTAAAAAACTACTTTCCAAAATTAAATTTATTACTATTATTACTAGTATATATCCATGTGAAATCACTACATAAACCTTTGGGATTTTGAGACCCTAATTTTAAAAACTATTTTCCAAAATTAAATTTATTACTATTATTACTAATATATATCCACGTGTTCCGTATAAATTATTAAAAAATTTGACCGAAAAAACATGGTGGAAACATGTTTATTTAAAAAAATTGACAACATATTTAAGAATGTGAAGTTTAATCTCAATATTTCCATTTTTCGAATATTTGATTAAATTTTTGAAAATAAGAAGACTATGTACTTGAAAAGAGTAAAATTGAAACACTCAAAGTTGTCCTCTATTTTAGTTTGTAATCATATTTAAGATGGATTTGACGGCAAGATTGACGCTGGCAGCATAATCAATTCTATGACGTAACAGTCATTGATGGGGATATCGTCGCTGATATATGGATTTGACGTAACAAGATTTGTTAATTATAAAGAGCAATGCTATAGTTAGCAAATGGGTGTAAGTTGTAAGAAGGTTGTAAAAGTTTGATTATAGCCGAAACCAAATTGAGTTAACAAAATGTTATATTTCATTAAATCCCAGCTTCGTCGCCGGAACATTCTCCGGAGAAGTATACAAGAGGAGGACAAAAAATTGTAAAAACGAAAAAAGAAAAAGAAAAAAAAGAGGTCTAGCCCTCACTGGCCTCGCGGAGCATCTCCGCAAAGTCCTGCAGCGTGCGCACACCCGCCCTATGGCATAGGCAGCGAAATGCTTCCCTCTTCTCCAGAGAATCCCGTTCCTCCGGAGTGATCGGCAACAGGTCAACGTTGGGCGCCGGATGAAGAGGTCGAGCGATGACCTCCAGTGACAACTCACAGGAGGTCAGGAAGTCCGTAGCCGCTGCCAGCCAGTCATGGTCCGGAGGCGGCACAGAGGGTGCTCCATGCGGAGAGGCTCGGCGACGACTAGAAGAAGACTCTGGCAATGGTTCCCAACCAGATGATCTTTTCGGAGCCATGTTAAATGTGCAACCTACTCAGATGAATGGGGACCCCTATGTATATATATACACGTTCCTAACCGACTCTTCTTATTCCTTATTGGAAGTTGGGGATATAATGCTACAGTTACAACCAAATGCTTACAACACTCTTACAACTTTCACCCATTGCTGACATGTGGGCCATGGCCCACATGTCGGCAATGGGTGAAGGTTGTAAGAGTGTTGTAAGTATTTGGTAGTATACTTAGCATTATTGATGTCTTATTCCAGGCTTAGTTGGTTGTGCTGTTTGGCTTTTACATGGAAGGCCTAGGTTCTAGTCTGGTGTTTAGGTTCTGTATAATTTTTCTATTGTTAACATTTTTTTTGTTGCTATTATATGCTTTTAACTTAGTATGGAACAATTTTTGGGACTGTTAATGGCCATTCTCCGTTCCTCTAACACGAAGAATTGTACATATAGGACGGAGAATTGTACATTTAGGACGGTGAATGGTATATTTAGGACGGAGAATGGTAAATGTAGGACGGAGAATGATACATGTAGGACGGAGAATGGTCCATATAGGACGGAGAATGGTACATTTAGGACGGAGGTAGGACGGAGAATGATACATGTAGGATGGAGAATGGTACATATAAGACGGAGAATGGTACATTTATGACTGTTCTGTAGGGTTGTGAATTTTAAATAGTTTGGCTGTTTAGTTTTGTTTTGAATCTATATAAATTGGTTTTGAAGGCTTGTGAAGATGAATTAGTTTGGTTGTTTGGCTGTTAATGGCCATTCTCCGTTCTTCTAACACAAAGAATGGTACATTTAGGATGGAGAATTGTACATTTAGGACGACGAATGGTACATTTAGGACGGAGAATGGTAAATGTAGGACGGAGAATGATACATGTAGGACGGAGAATGGTCCATATAGGACGGAGAATGGTACATTTAGGACGAAGGTAGGACGGAGAATGATACATGTAGGACGGAGAATGGTACATATAAGACGGAGAATGGTACATTTAGGACTGTTCTGTAGGGTTGTAAATTTTAAATAGTTTGGCTGTTTAGTTTTGTTTTGAATCTATATAAATTGGTTTTGAAGGCTCGTGAAGATGAATTAGTTTGACTGTTTGGCTGTGTAAATAGATTTTAAGGGGTTGTGAAAAAGAAACCAATATTTTCGTATCGATCACCATTAATTATGGTGAATGGCACTGATACCACTAATATGAGTGGAATTTGCACCGCCAGAATTTATTTTGATTAAGGTAAAATCTGTGTTGGAAAATGGCAAAATCTTTTGGATATGATTACACTGAGATGTTGTATTAATGGTAAAATCTGTGTTGGAAAATGTTAAAATCTCAGAAGTGAGCCGTCTTAGGCGTCATTATATCAAAGTCCATTTTATTTATAAAAAATTAATCATGTAAAAAATTAGCATTGACAAAAGTAAAATTTTGTCAAAATGGAGAATCGAACTCATAAAAAATATCTTGTATGTAGACTAGTAAAAAATATAAAGAAATGCATGCATGCATGCATGCATGCTAATGTTTTCACCATTCACCCCAGGAATGATAGATGATATCTAAATTATTATACATCTCGTATACAGGTTCCCCTAGTACTGGGATTACATTATCAAAGGGTTTTTTAAACGTCTGTATTGAATAACAAATTTTCCAGAGTTTGTCGTCAAAGATCACGTTGAAGCACCCACGTATGTCGAGCACGCGAAAACCCTTGCAGTTGCATATGATAGATCGCAGCGTGTCTCTATTGAACATGCTGAATCCCATATGTAGGTGCTCGAGACGCGGCATCGAATCAGCCACGGCCTTTCCCTCCGCCTCGTTTTTTGTGTCTAGCACGAACATGTTCCTGAGCATGAAATCTGGAGGGGGCATGTTCCTACTCAGCTTGACCAGACGGCGGCAATACTTTTCGGCGGAAAATATTCCAGTCGACGTGATATAGAGGCAGTAGCTAATGTCGAGTTCTTCCAGCACAGGGAGAAACTCCAAGTGTCTCACAAAAGTTTCATCACTCACGTCACACTTCGAAATACGCAGCACCCTTAGAAATTTCCTACTGTATTATAAAATAGAAAAACATCAATAGAAGCTAACAAAAGTATACGTAAAATTTTGTAATAGGAAAAATAAAGTGTTAAAATAAGACCAAATAAAATTTTGCACTGGCCTTAAACATGCAAAAGGGAAGGCTGCTTCGTCGAGCTTGTACGCGGAGAAGGACCCTAGATATCCCTCACTGCGAGCCACGAGCTTCATTACGGTCAAACTAATCTCAGCGGTTTGCTGGGTCCTCCGGCACCACTGTACCAAGTCGACGTTAGACCAATAGTCTAAGGGACCGTTGAGCGCCTTCCACCACGAACGGCAAACTGGGGCCACGTTGCACATTACCTCGTCCGTCGGCATCCCCGACAGTAACAGTATCATCGAGAGAATCTCGGTAGGAATGACGGCCCATCCGCTGCAGTTGATCTTGCTCCTCTCCATTACGATTGTTCTTCTTCTTCTTTCCTTTGTTTCTCTCTAGTCGGATGGATTCTCTTCTTTGGAAAAGGCTATTTAACCCCTCGTTTAGGGGGGTGTAACCCGCTCGTACAGGGGTGTGACCGAACAAGGCACGAATCTATTGGAAAATAACGGTAATGCCACTGTATTAATATTAGCAATTAGTTGTTTGGGCTCCCAACATATTTGGGTGATGCCATCTCCCATTATGTGGCATCTGACATGGCAGATGACATAACAACTGACATGGCAAATTTTAACCCTAAAAATTAATTACCCAATTTTTTTTAATATTAATATTAATGTCAATATTAATATTAATGTTAATGTTAATGCTAATGCTAATGCTAATGTTAATATTAATGTTAATATTAATATTAATATTAATGTTAATAGTAATGTTAATATTAATTAATGTTAATTTAATATTAAATTATTTATTTATTATTAATGTTAATTTTAATATTAATTTTATTGTTAAATTTTGTCATGTCAGCTGTCATGTTAGTAACCATGTCATATGCCACATAATGGAAGATGGTATCACCCAAATTTTTTGGGAGCAAATAGCATTTTCATAATATTAGTTTTAATTATATTATAAATTTTAAAGTAACAAAAAAGCCAATGTAGATTTAATATTAATGCTACTGTAAAATTTTCCTGATCATACCTCGATACTTACGTTTGTCGACCGAGTTACCGTCTTCATCATTATCAAGTTTTCACCCGAATCATCGTCCTCGCTGGGGCGTGATGCCGCATTTAATCTAGAGTTGCGCTCGTGCAAGGCAAGATAACAGATTCACAATAGTATTTATAGCTCAAATTGATAACATAAGCAGCGGAAGGAAAACGTAGTATACAACAAGAATCTCTTTTATTGATAATGAACTGAAGGTTACAATGGCTCTGAATAGCCCAACTTAACATGCCAATTGGCTACAACGCTCATGATCTCTCTAGCTCACAAAGGAGTACATTGTTCCATACATTATGCCTCTTTATAGCCAACAAGTAGTCTTCGGCTGAACATCTCCATGTCGCAAGTCCGAACGCCGATGCGGTAGCTCCTCTTGAACGCTAAGGACTCCATGCCTCGGCACGTCCAAGTCGAGCCCCGCCTCGAGCCGAACATATCCTGAACTTGTCTACTACCGTGTCCCTGCGGCAGATACAGTTAGACATAATCTTAACATAAACATAGTGATCGTGCTCATCTATGTCCCATTTCGTCTAGCCTGCAAGGTTAGAACTTTACATAAGAAATCATATCATTTCACTCAACCAACCAACTGTAAACTTAAATATATGCATAAGGGTGGCAGGCCCTGCGCCTGCACCCAGCGCTAATCTCAGCCCACCGGCCCTATCTATATGAAGGTCACGGTGTTTCGCACCGTAATTCATCTTTGGCATCCTTATGTGTAAGACTATGATCGCTTCGATACGGGATGCTAGCCCAATATCCGAAGGATCCCAAACTTACTGATATCATAGATTATCACAACACTGGACGGTCGCAACCCGTCCTAATAATGTGCAGCATAAATACCATACATAATTCCCTCCTTTGAACTACTCGGTTGAATTAAGATGATGTGCACCATAAATACCATACATAAATACCAACACTGGACGGTCGCAAGAATATAATAGCTTATTGGGTATACTATATTGACATTGCTTGTCCTACAGGTTTTGATAATATAACTGTTATCAGATAGTAGAACTAGACAGCGTTCTACGTTGTTTTTGCTGTTTAGGCTGGGATGCTGTCACGCACTCATGCCCTTACTCCGGATGCGGGTCGTGATAGGGTGTGCGAGAAAGGAACAATGTCGCTACCGATTCGGTTGGGACCGATAGGTCGGAATCGGCCGAGTCGATCGAACTGGAACGGTTGAATTAAGATCCATTCCACGTTATAGAATGGCTTCTCTGGAACCAAGTCCCATATGCAGCGGGTTGCAGATGATCGCGTAGGCGACGTCACACAGCCAACCAGTCGCTCGCTTGAAGCAAGTCTAAGGCGAGTGGCTGACCTCCTTCGCCTCGTCCCTCTTCGACGTCACTGGCATCACAAACCATCCTGGACATATAGCTTTGTTAATCGGTGTCCTTTCAACGCAAGTAGCTAGCTCCGATGCAAGTCCCCGCTTAACCTGTGCTGAAACCTTATGCACGACTATACCCTGTTTCTTTCTAGGTCGAAACGGTCCCGTGGCCCCGGGTTGCTGATCGAGGAAACTACCGTCTTGTCAAAAAGTTATCCGTAACCGTGTGAAGACATATTTTCCTTTAAGTTATTAAGACATAGCCTACATTATCTTTGAAAACTCAATCCCTTTCCCGTGTTTGTGCCCTTGCATTTATCCTTTCATTCGCAACAACATTGTCGATTTACCTAGGAAGGGGGTCGAGAAGAGGAGGGTCAGCCACTCACCTTGAGCTTACTTCAGGCAAGAGAATAGATCTTAATTCAACCATTTTCGTTCGATCGAGTCAATCGATCCCGACCTATCAGTCCCGACCGAATCGATAGCGACAGTGTTCCTTTCTCGCATACCCCGTGGACGGAGTACAGGGCACAATGTAGGGACGGGGTACTACAGCTATAGACTAAAATGTCGTCTATGAACACTATCACGAACTGATCCAAATAGTGCATGAAGATACGATTCATGGGGTCAATGAATACTGCTGGCACACTGGTCGCTCCAAATGGCATAATAAGCAAATCCTAATGTCCATACCTCGATCTGAATGATGTCGTCTGGATGACTTTTTCTCTGACTCTGATCTGATGGTAGCCTCATGATCGCAAGTCAATATTCGAGAATATAACCGCTCCCTTGAGCTGATCAAATAAGTAATCAATGTACGATAATCAACACATAATCTTGACGTACCATCCTTCTTCTTCACAAGAAGCATCGGTGCTCCCCAAGGCGATCCACAAGCACGAATGAATCCTTTGGTTTTGAGTTCTTCAATCATCTTGTACAAGATTTCCAACTTTGAAGGTGCCATCCTGTAGACTCTCTCCGATCCTTGTGCCGTCCCTGGAATCAAGTCGATGGTGAAAACTATGCCTCACCGGAAAATAAAAACTCTGCCTCACCGGGAATACCAAAAATAATCCTGCCAATATGGCAGTCTATTCTTGTGTATTGCTCCTTCAACCAATCCATTCCTAGGCCAAGGGACCGATTCGGCCCGCAGCAAAAGGGTCGACGTCTAACCCAGCTATAGTCTGTGACGGCTTGACATTGCTAGTGACCTTCACACCCTTTCACTGCTTAACAAATGCACGTGACACAGGACGGTGCTTGTCATACTTCGATAGCCCAACAAAACTCTTTTCTAATGTGTTTGTGCAACGACTTGACAAGCAAAGGCTACGTCAAGCCTTGCATCGAGGGAACGTGTTGTGCACGCGTTCGACTTGAACAATCAAGTTTTTTGGGTGCATAGACTTAAGCAAGAAGCAGTAAAATATGACTTAAACTATGGGACAAGCGAATGTTAATATTAATTGTGGTTCCAATTATATTTTAAATAAAAAAAGAATACAATTTTAACTTTAACTAGTTTTAAGTAAACGTTAAATCAAAAACTATTTTAAATTTTAGTATTAATATTAGTTTCAATAATATTGTAAATTTTAAATTCACAGGAATGCCACGGTATTAGAAACCTAGCTAGCTGATGTCACGTTGCTCGGGGCTCGGTTAGTGTTCGTCTAAACTCGTACGTGCGAACTAGTTATTAGTAATGATAACCAAAAATTGAATTTTAAGTTTAAAATCTAGTCGAGCTCGATCCTTCCTCTTTATCCCATCTCCCACACTCTCTCTTTCTCTCTCTCTCTCAGGTTCTCTCTCACAGGTTGTGTTCCTTACACAACAGATCCCATAGCATTCAATGCTCTGCATGAGTTACATAATTTAATAATAAACACTGATACCATATCATTAGAAGAGTAAAAGTTGTCTTGGAAGTTGTAACACCCAATTTTCTGAAATTGGGGTATTTTTGAAAATTTATTATTTTTATTATTTATTAGTGGTATTTTAGTCATAATATGATCTTTGGTGATTTTTAGTTAATTAAAACAATTTTCTAAGTCATGACTTATGACTTTGTGACTTTACTAGTATAACCCTAGTGTAAACCCTAAAGATTTCATAACCTAGAGACTAACCATGATCATGTGAGCCTAGCCATAGGTTTAGAACATCAAATTAGTGATTTTTGGCCAAAAGGGTATTTTGGTAATTTACTAGACTTTATTTGTGATTATGTGATTTTTAATATTAATTAATCATGGTTAAGTATCATGATTAGTCCCTAACCTATCTCACCCTAATCTAGAGGTTAGCTACTAACCTAGAAGCTTTGGGATGGATATTTAATCATGGGTTAAAGTGGCATAAATATCTAGATTGCCTTTATTGATATTTTGCTTAAACCATTCAAAATATCTCAACCTTTACACAAAAGTCTTGCCTTAACCATGAAGGAAAGGGCAAGGACACCCCCCCTTGCCATGGCCGGCCAAGGACCCCCCTAGCAGCCACACATTCTATATAATTCCCTTACATTAATTCATAAATATTTTACATGAATTTTAATCCCACAAAATCCCATTTTCTTCAAACACCCACAACTTGATCAATATTGATCCAAATTCACTCTAGTCTTTTGCATTGGGACCCTACAACATCAAGAGTGCTAAGGGAAGCTAGCAATCAAGAATTTGGAAGCTTTGGACATCACCAAGTTGAAGGAAGCACACCCCCTCTTTAGTAATTTTTCCTTGGAATTGCACAAATAGGTAAATGCCCTCAACTTAGTTAAAACTCTATTTTTTCTTCATAAATGCATGCATATAGGACTACCATAACTGTGGGTCAAGTTTGGTGAAATTAGAATTGGTTTGGTGTCCGTATCGGACACGTATCCTAGCCTATAAACCCTTGTTTGGTGAAATGCCGCAGAGGATCTGTTTTTGTTGAAATGTAAAACAAATTACACTTCTTGTAGCCCTAGACATGTAGGTCACAGACCAACTTGACTGAGCACATTTTCGTGCTGTGTCCGTGTCCAAAATGGACACGAACCCACTGCACGAGGCTCGCGTGCGTGCCCTGCTTCCCCACCCTTCGTGCTCACTGCACAGAGCACTAGGACACGAGAAAATTGACATGGACACGGGGGCAATGTCTGCAAACATGCCCCCAAAGTTTGGTGTCACGTCGTGTCGTGTCGAGTGACAAATCTCACTCGCACTGGACACGCGCTGTCAGCGCATATGCGCGCGGGGGTAACTTCACGCGTATCGTGTCGTACGGACACGACACTTGGGCACCTCGTGGTGACACGAGCGTGTAGCCCATCATGTGGAATACACAAGGACACGAGCACGAGATGTGTCGTGTCCTGTGTCACGAGCACGAGGCGCTCGACCGCGTGCACGACGCGGTCTGGACTCGTGTATCAGTCGTGTTTTTCACGACTGATATGGTCTTCGTATCGTGTCGTGGAGGGTCGTGGACACGTATCAGTATGTCCATCGTATAGCCTTATGTGTGGGCTACACGTGTGCATGACCATGAGACGTGTCGTGTCTCGTGGTGTGTCCACGAGCGTGTGGAACGCGTGCACGACGCTGTGCACGCGTGTGAGTATCAGGATTTACCCGATTGGGTTTTGTGAGTCGTGGACACTTCAATTCGTGTCGTGGTGTCGTGTCAGGTACCTAGGACACTAGGGGACACTTGGGGCATCAATTACCAACCTATGGATTCGAGTCTTAGCTCGATTTTGTGTGTGAAATTGGGTTTACCTAGTTTCGAGTGCACAGTGCCTTTATTCCAGATTTTGGGTTATTCCCAGTTTTGTAAATTCGAATTTCAAACCTAATTTTAATATGATTTATACATATATTAGTGTGTTTTTAGTATATATATACGTAGTATATATGTATGTGTGAGTATGGGTGAGTTTTGAGGATTTCTAGTTGTGTATACTTGTAGTTGTGTATGTATATACATATACATGTATATATGTGCACTGTGTTATGTTTGGGGGTTGTTTCCTAATTCCAGGAAACTGGAACCCCTCCCCCATTTCCTGTTAGTGAGTCCAGCCCTCTCTCTCACTGTTCAGTAATTCACTCCCTCTCTCACTTTTTTCCCTCTCTATATATATGTAATATATATATATATATATATATATATATATATATATATATATATATATATATATATATATATATATATATATATATATATATATAGGTTTGTATATATATATGTATATATATATATGATATATATACATTTTTGGTATTAGATATATAGTGACATTGTATATATATGTGGGTTTTGGTATTGTATATAGTTATGCCCATATTGATATATAGGTAGTAGGTAGATGTGTATATCTATATATATATATATATATATATATATATATATATATATATATGACTTACTAAGTATAGGTTATATGGAAACCTATGACAATAGCCTATGGCCAAGATACTAGCCTATGGCCTTGGGGCTAACCTAATGACCAAAATCCTAACTAATTGACCCTTGTTGACTAAGGGTTGACCAAAGTCAACCTTAGGTCAAATTTGACCTAGTTAACCTAGAATTGACTAGGAATGACCTAAAATAACTAGTTTAACTAGTTTGACTAAAACCCTAACTAGTTTTACTAGTGTTGACCTAACTTTGACTAGTTTGACTTTAGAGTTGACCAGAGTTGACCAAGAGTTGACTTTTGACCAGATTGACCTAGAATCATGTAGTATGCATTGTATACTTTATTTTTACCATTGTGGATACATTGTGACTTGTATTGCTCTGAATAGGAGCCATACATCTCTCCTCAGGCAGTATATCCTCTTCAGACATTCAGTTATCAGGTGAGTACATTCTCTGACCGTTTCATACTTGCCAGGATTTATGTTCTTGCTCTAGATTACTTTACTCGATGCTGACACGATTGTTATCACGGATTGGTACTATATGGATCTTTTCATGAGATGTTATCCCCCTCGGGAGCATCAGATACTTTTGTCACGTGTGTTTCACTTACATCATGTATCTCATGCTTCTATTATCATATATCTTCATGTATCAGCTAGTGACTCATGTACTCTCATGATCACCGAGCCTTCATGAATCTTCATGAATCACTCACGTATCACCCAATTATGGGATTATCACGAATCTTAACGTAACATGAATGGATCCTTGTGTATTGATTGGGGAAACGGGGGAGTAGAAGTGGACATGTGAATAATTCCAAAGTAGTGTAATCATGTGCAAACTCAGTAGTGTAATCATGTATAAATTCTAGCCATTCATATGTCTATCTTGTACTCTACATCACTAGCCACTTACAGTTCTCTATATACAGTAGATATTTTCTTTACAGCTATCTCTTTTACTACATGTATCTTCCTTCAACAGTTCCTGTATTTTACTCTATTGCATGCTTTATATTTTCTATCATACTATGCACTGCGTGAGATGTATTGTGCTCGTTCCTGTCCTGACTGGACCTGTTGAAAATATTACAGAGGATGAGGATGAGGCCCTGGTGTCTACCTGTTATGGAGCAGGACTAGATGATACTTATGTTATGGACCCTCAGCAGGATCCACCTGCAGCTGAGAATGTTGCCCCAGTAGTCTAGGCTAGTTTAGCTAGACAGTCTTTTCTGTATTATCATTTTGTCTCATATTGTGAGTTGTATTTTGAGATGTTGAGATATATAGACTTTAGACTTATTGTATTATGAGTTGACATTATGGATGTTATGTATCCTAGACACTTAGACTTATTTCATCTATTCTACTGTTCTCTTTGAGTTACTGTCTATCTATCTATCTTTTATTCTTCTATCCTAGATGTGATTGAGATGTATATTGGTTATGTCACCTCCATTCGGAGAGTATATACTGTACAGGTACCTTTATATTGTTAGATGATTGACCTAGGACAGCGTTCTACCGCCGACACTGTGACGTAGGCTAGACGTACCCACTTCTCGTGCCCTTACTCTAGGGTGCGGGTCGTGACACGTTTTTAGTGGTGGCCCATGCAGGTCGAGTTTATGTAGTGATATTCGAACTAGAGTATCACTACAGCCTGCGATAGGATTTGAGGAATAGGCTTAGTGAGAGAGGATACTCAATCATTGTTAGGATATCTTGAGAGATTCCTGGGATGACCCTTGAGAATCTCATTTGAATTACGATTTAAACTCCTTTTCCCTTGATTGAATTTGATTTTGGAGGATTCACTGTAGAACTTTGAATCCTGGTGTTAGTAGATGAAATAATGCTTTTTGTACCTCCAAATTGCACTTTTAAACTGTCCATCCTTACGTGGCAGCTGACGTGATATGTTCATCTAGCAGCTGACATGGCAATTTTTTAAATAAAACTGAAATAAAAATTAACATTAAAGTTAATATTAACATTAACATTAACATTAATATTAACATTATCGTTAACATTAACAATAATATTAATATTAATATTAACATTAACCTTAACATTAATATTAACATAAATTAATATTAACATGAAATTAACATTGATATTAATGTTAAATTATTATGGAGAAAATTGGGTAGTTAACTTTTTGGATTAAAATTTGCCATGTCATCATTCATGTCAGATGACACACACTATTATTTAACATGCCACATCAGATGGGAGGGCTATATATTAGAGGAACAATTTGGAGGTACGAATATAGAATTACTCTTTCTTCTTGTATTGTTTCTTGTCCTTCGTTTCTTCTGCTGGTTTCTAACACACTCTATTTTCTTCAATGTCGACGTCACATGGAGAAAGTGATCGTCGTGTGGAAGATTTAGTCGATGAAGAAAGCTTCCTTTCAAGAGGACTGTCAGATGATTTGGATGATGAGCAAAGTTTGGAAGATGTTAACTTAGGAGACAGTAAAGAACAAGATGAAGAAAACAATGGAAGAATGCATCATAACGACGATGACGACATCAACGCAAACAACGAAATGTTATTTCGCATCATCCTTTCTAATGGACTTAAGAAATGCATTATATTTTTACATCTGTTTCTCATGTTTATTTTGTTTTATTCTGTTCTTAGGGACGACGATGAATCTCCATTAGATTTCGATGCAGTGACGATGAAAAAATATATTGCAGTCTGCCAACATTAACAAAGATCCAAAACATCTCTTAGAAGAAGATATTGTCAGTCTGCAGTTCAACTCTATTGAAGAAGCAGAGACATTCTACCGGATATATTCAAAAGCATATGGTTTCAGTATTAGAAATAACGAGGTAAAGAAAAACAAATCTGGGATGGTGATGATCCGTAGTTGGTGTTGTTCGAATGCGGGATTCAGACACAAGAAATATAAGGAAGCTCCAAACAGGATTCGTGAGCCAAGAAGTGAAAGCAGAAGTGGTTGTAAAGCAATTTTTCGTATTGGGTACACCCATAAAACAAAGATGTGGTCCGTCAAAAAATTTTATGTACATCACAACCATAACCTGGCGAATGATTATGAAACAGTTTTTTTTTAGATCCCATCGTACGATATCACCCGCAGAGTTGGAAGAAATTAAGCTTATGAAGCAATCAGGTACGGGGGCTGGACAGATATGGAATTTAATTGTCCAGAAGAAAGGTGGCTGGGATAAGGTTGGATGGACGAGAAAGGATTTATACAACGCTCTAGCTCAAGATAGTAGAGCACTAGACAATGTTCATGCTACGACAACACTTATATTTCTTCAATCTAAGGAGGGCAGGGACCCAGGTTTCTTCTACGCGTACAAGGTAGACGAAGATTCCAGATTGACCCATCTCTTTTGGGCTGACGGTGCATGTCGATTCGATTACGAATTATTTGGAGATTCACTAGCATTCGATTCTACATATAAAATAAATAGAAGTCAAATGCCGTTGGTGGTTCTAGTGGGTACAAACAATCATGCGACTTGTGTGTTTGGGTTTGCAATGATCTATAATGAGACTGCAGAGACATATTCTTGGGTTCTAGAAAAATTCCTAGAGTGTATGAATGGCAAATTACCAGTGACAGTTCTCACGGATGGTTACAGATCCATGAATAAAGCAATTGAGGATTTAATGCCCAGCGTAGTTCATCGAACGTGCTCATGGCACATCCTAAAAAATGCTGCCAAACATGTATACCGAGAGGGTTTTCACAATAAACTGAGTCTTCGGATTAAAAGGTACATCGCACACTTGCTACTTTACTTTGAAGTATATTGTTGTTACAATATCACAACTTTAGTTACTGTCCATGTTTTCTAAACAGGTACTATTCAGTCAAAGAATTTAAAAATCGTTGGCAGCAGATGCTAACAGATTATAATGTAGAGAACAATGAGTGGACCACTACATTGTACAGAACGAGGGAGCGATGGGCGGACACATTCCTACGTAGAAATTATTTTGGCGGTTCTACTGCAACAAATAGATGTGAATCTATGAACGCATTTCTGAAAAGGTTTTTGAATGAGAAGCTGCCACTATGGAAGGCCCTTCAAAATTGTGACTACGATTTGGCGGCCTTACGTTACGGCCAGATGGGTAAGCATGTCACTGATAAACTCTCAACACCAGTTGTGAATCAAACTAGCATGGCCGTAATAGAAGGTAAATTTGCCGCAATTTACACTAAAACGGTGTTTATAGATGTAAGGAAGGAAATCACCCGTTCTGATGCATATACTGTTCTCCATCATCACATCATAAGAGAGTCAGAAGTTTGCATTGTCCAAAAGTATATGTCGCCAAACAGTGTCAACCGAAAGGTTACATTTGATCCGGCCGACAACATCATAAATTGTGAATACTTGTGGATGGAGACCAAGATGATTCCTTGTAGGCATATTTTTTCAGCAATGAAGAGATTGGAAATTGGAGATATTCCAAAGAACTTGATAAAATCTCGTTGGCTCAAGGATTGCAAAGAGAGTTATCTCTCCGGGCCTGGCTCAGAAAGAAGATTCATCCACCCAGACAGTATTGAGAGCAGAAGGTATGGTGGTATTCATGAACAAGTTAATCTGTTTACTTACTATTGTAAAAAATCAAGCAAAATTCAAGAGAGGGGAACGGAGTTGATGTCGTCTGTTCTGATGGAGTTGAAAGAAATGGTGACCGATATTGGTGAAGAAGAATAAATGGTAGCTGATATAGTTCATGGAGTGCATGAAGCTTTAAAAGAGCCAAATCCGGTAGCAACAAAAGGAAGGCCTTCTGTAACGCCCCAGTCCCAAAATACGTAAGACTAGGTACATAGACATGCCAGCTGTATACATACGAAGTATACTCCAATATATGGAAACCTCGTATGAATACATAAGCTGTAAAATGCAGTAAACCAAGAATAATCTAATCTCATCTACGAAATATAAGAATAAAAGATGTCATATAATGATAATAAATTGTCATTGATACATATAGTTGGGCGGAGACAAATCCACTACCAACTATGAAAAGAAATACAAGATATACAAAAGGATAATTTTAGCTAGCAAAGCGAAGACGATATAAGCGCAATCATCCTCGAAAAAATAGATATGGTCACAGTTAGAGCTAGAGCACCTGCGAAAGACAAGAACACGCACCTGGAGAGATAACCAGGTCCTCAGAGGGACGTAACAAGACACAAATATCATGCCATATAAACTGAATAAATATTGCTCAAATAAATAAGTCAATTGAATTATAACACGGTCCAATACACACCTATTGAACTAGCGTACCATTCCCCCAACCAAACAAGGACAAGAGATGGTAAACTAATTCACGGTGACATATCTTTCCATGCTATGAATCCAATATGGTATCCGGACCCCAACAAGGTTCAATACCTTCTCATCGAAGTAGTAAGTCACACCTACAACTAAACAAGGACAAGATGTGACGAACTAATCCGCGACAAGTTATTGTTCCAAGCTACGGTCAGATACAAGTACCCAAACAAAAAGTACTCATACCTAACGGATAAGGTAGCCTAACCATTCTAAGTGAATGCCATTTTAAGAACATTTCATGGTCGCATGACTACCGGGTCAAGTCAAGAAAATACCAATGCAGTACTTCAGTAGCGAGTCACAACACCATATATTATTCCTCAGTATCGAGCGAGTCTATAGCATACAGTCTACCTATCGTTCCTCAGTAGCGAGCGAGTCTACGATAGATAGGGTGGTAGTCAACTTCCAATCATGTTTTTCTCGCACAATGCCAACTCATAACTGCTAAGTCTTCTATCATGCAATTCTATTAGCAGTTATTTCCTAACGCACGGCTTATACATACTGGTGGCCAGCCAATCACGCATGTCCGAGTCCTATATATGACTCACAACAACGTGGTATAAATGTGTCAAGGTCTATGAATGCAACACACAAGGTGGTCCCTTAAATCTAGGTTTAATGTGTAAGAAAAATAATACATAGCAGGAAATAAAACTGAACAGTAAGTTCTAACAGGTTATGCCATGTATCACAGTTTATTTTGCATAAAGAAAATAAATAATGCATGAAATATGAGCTAAAATAAATAAACAGCAAATGGCAAGGTGTCTTGCCTGAGGGTGGTGCGAGATGTAGCAAAATCCAACAGTCAGAATCGTCAACACGAAAGTCAAAATCCACAAGGAGCTCCGGATGCTGAAACAAACATCACGAACGAGTTTGGAATAAAAGATATGCCTAGGAAACGCCTGTCCAAAAGTTAAATTCTGGAACAGAGGCAAAATCGTAATTTTGGGTCAAAACGATGTCCACCGTTGGACCCGCTTTGCACCGAAATACGTGCCAGAACCTACGGTCTCTAAAGTCGTCAAACTACATGTCTATGAATTTTTTTTCTGAGACGAACTCAACGGTATGTCCAATTTTGGATTTCGAGGAGCCGTACACAAAATCACCTATTGAGTGGGATTGTGGGCCCGCCAAAATGGCGTCCCAGTCAACGGTCTCAGAATCGGACCAAACTTGGCATAAAGTACCAGAAAAATATTTTGAGTTCAATGGCGCAAGTTTCGTCGCAATTTGATGAGTATGCACAAAGTAATTGGGAAATTCCGAAAAGCCCGATACGGAAAAATTTGACGGATACGGGTCAATTTTGTCGCGCACACGCAACCAATTTGACTTCCGTCAAAGCCCGGACGTCTGCAAAGTCGATACGGACTTCGGTACTCTCGGTTTGCGACGGGGTCGCCTGGTTTGTCGGGACGTACCTCGTACGGGGTTTTTGACGTTTATAAAAACTAATTTTTCGAGATTTTGAATTTAATTAAACATAAAATTTATTGTATAATAAATAAATCTATTTGAAGGGGATGATAGTGGGTCATGTGGGCTTTCTACACGAATTAACGAAATAAAAATAGACTTGAAATGAAGGAGAAATCGAATGGAGAAGTCGGATACCTCGATGTTAAATTCTATCGTTGTTGTGGTTGTTTGTTGTTGTTGCCATGGCGACCGGGAGGCGGGGATGCTGCTGTGCTCGCTCCGGCGAGACTCGCATGCACGCCGAGGAGAGGGAAGAGGATGGAGGAGAGAGGAGGAAGAAGATGGAAAAGAAACTAGGGTTTGGGTTTCCCTTTAAAACATATATATATATATGGTTATATATGTAAAGGAAAAAAAAATAAAAACAATTAAGCCATAGTAAATAATTCGGCCACAGTTGCTTCTGTGAGTCGGGCTCCCCCCTTTTCTGTGAGCAATTCACTCAATTCGTGGGTTGGTGGGTGGTGGGGCCGACCACCCACCATTAGTTGCCCTTTTTTTCCAAATCTTATTAAATCAAAAGCTTAAAACATTATATGTATATATCTATACAAATATATATATCCATAAATACACCAAAAATCTATTTAAAATCCAAATCCCATTTAAAAGTCAACTATCCAATTATTTAATATATTTGAGCATATCTATATATTTATATAAATTCAATCCTTAATAAATCAACTCAAAATAACAATAATATTTAAATAAGAAAACATGGTTATTAAATCTCCACAAAATAAATTAAATTATAATAAAATAATAATAATCGTCCCAATGGGTGAACTTTACCGCTCACCCATGTATGGGTCCAGAAAATTGTACCATCTTGTAAAATATTATTTTATTAATAAAACATAAATTTTGTACCAAAAGTCAATAAATATTCAACAAGTCTCAAAATTATTTAAAAAAATATTTGTACATACATGAAATGTTCCTACATGGACATCTTAGTCATCCCACATGCTCACATGGGCTTAAATTTGGTTCGGGCCCGGTTCGGGCTGAATTGGAAAAATCGGGTCATCTAAAAATCAATATATAAATTAATATCAAAATAAAAATATTTTAAATGCGTTATTTCATAACTCGGCCTGGTTTTTCTAGTTCGGACTGAACTATGGCTAATCCTCCCACGGCATGGTTAATATACTGGTCAAAGCACACTGCTACATCTTTCGTGCCAAAATTCATGGTCGTCTAGTGCTCCAAAACTCAACAATAGGTAAGGTCATTTCTAATAATAATAAAGTCATAAATTGCATAAATTTATTTTTTAGTCAAATAAAATAATAAAAGTAATAAAAATAATAATTAAAAAAATAGGGATTTTATACCTTCTCAAGGGAAATCAAGCCAGCCTACAGAAAGTCAGCCTATCCCAAATCCTAGAGTATGTAGAGTTTGTAAAAAATCGGGGCACGATTTTCGTAATTGTAAAGTATGAAAGCGAAATAGCGACAAAGAGCAAATGGAATAAAATGAAACGTCGTTGACTTAAGACAATGTCTTTCTTATGTGGCAAGATGTCATTCACATGAGACAATTAGATAAAAAATATTTTCTCCAATGCAAAAGTTTGAGAAGACAATTAGATAAAAATGGAGAATATCAAATTATAAGTTTAAAACGGAGAATATCAAAAATGGAGAAAATATGTTCTCCGTGCAGTTCAAAAAGGAGAATATCATTCTCCGTTTCAAATGACACGGAGAATATCATTCTCCGTTTCAAATTAAAACGGAGAATGAACATTCTAATGTGTTTTTAATACTGGAAATATTATTCTCTATTTCAAATTAAACGGAGAATGCCGTTCTCCGTTCCAAATTAAACGGCGAATAGAATCCTCAATCGTTTTAACACTGGGAACGGCATTCTCCGTGCAGTTCAAAACGGAGAATATAATTCTCCGTTACAAATAAAACAGAGAATATCATTCTCCGTTTCAAATTAAAATGGAGAATGAACATTATAATGTGTTTTTAACACTGGGAATGCTATTCTCCGTGTAATTCAAAACGGAGAATTCTATTCTCCGTTTAATAAAACACGGAGAATGCTATTGTGGTGTCGTGGTTACAATGCTAGACTTGTATTTAAGAGGTCATTGGTTCAAATCATGACTATAACAAAATTTTGTTTTATTTATACTTTTTTTGTAAGTTATGTATGAGGCCCATTTAAAAGGGAAAAAACTTTGATACAGGAGAGAAACTTTGATACAGTAGGGGGTATCAAAGTTTTGATACCACCTATGTATGACATGCGGGCCATCTCAAAATTTATATGTATATATATGTTTACACGTTTTATAAAACAGGAGGGGCCCACATGTCATACATAGGAGGTATCAAAACTTTGATACAGTAGGGGGTATAAAAGTTTTGATACCCCCTATGTATGACATGTAGGCCCTCTCAAAATTTATGTGTATATATATGTGTACACATTTTATAAAGCAGGAAGGGCCCACATGTCATACATAGGGGGTATCAAAACTTTGATACCGCCTACTGTATCAAGAAAAAAACTTTGATACAGTAGGGGGTATCAAAGTTAGCAGAATTCGAAGGGACAGATTCATTAGTATTAATGGCATATAAATGGCAGTATTTGGGAGAGTTTGTTCTAGTCTTACTTAGCTTTACTTGAGAAGGGGAAGATGCATTGGTATTGATGGAAATTAATTAAATTGAATTCGAAGTGGCTGCCACTTGGCGCATGAGTTCGAGTTATTCCATGTCTATAAATGGCAGTAGTATAGGGAGAGTTTGTTCTCATCTCACTTAGCTTTTCTTGTAGAGATGGACTCTACCGATCCTCCGCCTTGGCAAGACGCTTTTCTTTTGGTTGTCGATCTCCTCGTTCGAAGAAGCTTTGGTGGTGAAGTCCTTCAGAAGACTGAGATGTGCCTGGGTTTGGATTTATTGCCAACCCACGCTCTGTCGAAGCGCCCATACGTTGATTGGCTCGGACTATGCATGGTATTCCTTTGTCGCAAGGAGTTCATTTCTTCAACGTGTTCCATTGGTCCGACGATGCACGGTGGTGAAGTCCTGAAGAAGACTGAGATGTGCCTAGGTTTGAATTTATTGCCAACCCACGTTCTGTCGAAGCGCCCGCACGTTGATTGGCTCGGACTATGCACGGTGTTCCTTTGCCGCAAGGAGTTCATTTCTTCGACATGTTCCAGGATGAAGAAGGATGCCTTTGTACGGTGCTCTGCCTCAAGGAATTCTTTTGCCTCAGTGAGTTCCTTTGCTCGGACGATGCACGATGAAGTGACTTGCCTCAAGAAGTGCTCCAACGGTTCCTATGCTCTGACGATGCATGATGAAGAACATCTACCACGTGGACACGAACTGAAAGACGACGTAGAACAACACTCCTCCTTCACAGTCGAAGATTTCAATTGAATTTCTTGAGGAAAATTGCTTCATCGTGTTTTGTCAGAGAATAGGAACCTTTGGATGACTTCTTGAGGCAAATCACTTCATCGTGCATTGTCAGAGCAAGAGCAAGATGAATTTCTTGAGGTACAGGAACAGAAGCAAATCAATTCCTTGAGAGCAAAGGACCTTGCAAAGGAATTCTGTGAGGCAGAGCACCTTGCAAAGGCATCCTTCTTCATCCTAGAGATGCACTCTACCGATCCCCCACCTTGGCAAGACTCTTTCCTGCTGGTTACTGGAAGAGCCGCAGGGTTTTGGTTGAAGAAGCTTTGGTGGTGAAGTCCTTCAGAAGACTGAGATGTGCCTGGTTTGGATTTATTGCCGACCCATACTCTGTCGAAGCGCTCGCACTTTGATTCGCTCTGACTATGCACGGAGTTCCTTTGTTCATGGAATTCCATTGCTCTGACTATGCACGGAGTTCCTTTGTTCAGGGAGTTCCATTGCTTTGACGATGCACGATGAAGTGATTTGCCTCAAGGAATTCCTTTGCCTCAAGGAGTTCCATTGCTCTGCGATGCCCGCACGCAACTCACATTAAACTTTTTTCTTGATAGTAGGATTTTATGTAGTATTTCAGACTTTCATAATGTAAATGTAACTCAAAAAGTCAAACTTTTCGTGGTTTTCCCAATGTAAATGTAACTCAAAAAGGATTTTATTATAAAAGACAGCAGAGCAGACATTATAAAAGACAGAAGTTCTATTGAAATCTAATTCTTAGCCCATACTAACCTCATCATTGTAGTCTTCTTAGCCCATACCAACCTCGTCATATTCTCATCAAGCTCATCTTCATTCTCCTTTTCAAACCAAACGGAGAATAACATTCTACGTTTCGAAAGACACGGAGAACGTCATTCTCCGTTTAAATAAAAACGGCGAATGAACATTTTAATGTGTTTTACCACTGGGAATGTTATTCTCCGTTTCAAGACAGACTATTATACGTTCTGAAATAAACGGGGAATAGAATCCTCAAACAATTTAATTTAAACGGAAAAGTAATTCTCCGTTTCAAGTAAACGGAGAATTCCATTCTCCGTTCCAAACAAAACGGAGAATATAATCCGAAGGGACAGATTCATTAGGAATAAATGGCATATAAATGAAGAATTTATTGGTATTAATGGCATATAAATGGCAGATTCATTGGTATTAATGACAATAAAAGTGACTGCCACTTGGCACATGAGTTCGAGTTGTTAAATTTTGCCAATAAATGGCAGAAGTTGGGAGAGCTTATTATAAAAATGACTGCAACTTGGCGCATGAGTTCGAGTTGTTTAATATATAAATAAAAGTCAAACTTTTCGTGGTTTTGACAATGTAAATGTAATTCAAAAATAATTTTATCAAAAGTTGAACTTATAAAAGACAGAAGTTCCTTGCCCAATTACATCATAATTACATTGTTGTTTTACAATATCATTGCTTGGTTCGTGTTACATATTTGCTTGAAAGCAAATGCTTAGCCCATGCCAACCTCATCGTTGTCATCTTCTGGTGAGTTTCATTGTCATTTCCTTCTGATATTTCGAAGGGAGGAGTCGTCAACATATTCATATAATACGCCGTGTACAATAGGCAGTTGGGTGCCCGTTGTTGTGGGCAATTTGGAGAACAATTCAGCACTTTGCTCTCATGCTCCATCTTCGCCGGGCATCTCTCCCTCATCTTATCAACTTTTCTCCTGATGATAGGCTCTAAGGTGTTCTTCATTAATTCTGCATCCACCTTGCACTTATCGTACGTGTTTTGCCTCAAGGAGTTGTAGTGTGTCCAGTCGTAGGAGATAAAGTTGAATGTGAGCAGAGTATAGTGTTTGATGGATGCATTAAAGAGTGGGATGAATAGCAACTCTATGTCGTCCTCCAAATTCATGACGAAGTCTACTAACTCTATTTGGATGTCTTCAAAGGCACCGGCTTTTGCGTCTCCTGCATTGTCACGTTCAACGATGGTCTGTTTCCCAAAACAAAACACAATATCATGAGTAATTTTTTTCTGTCATTTTTTATCGGTGTACACATGAATATGGATTTTTCTGTTTGAATTCTTACCAATGTGTGGGCCATCATGAATGCAGGCCACTTATGTGATTGGGGCGCCGACTTTTGCTTCTGGATCAATGGCACGTCCTTTGAACTAGACGGGGCACACCTTTTACTGCCTTGAATTTCTCTCAGCTTCCTTATTATTATGTCCAGTATGCCAGCCTCCATATCGTCATAGTTGAGTATGTCTTGCATGTCTATTGCCGACAGCTGGACTGAAACTCCTTTTTCACCCTTTTTCGGATAAAATGTCTATACAATATCACTGCACATAAATTTAGTTTAGATTAAATTAATAAAGATAGATTCTCATTACATAATTGTGAAAAAAGTCTAGAAAAAACAACAGAAAAAAAGGGTTCAGAATACATACTCTGGACAATTCTTTCTGGGAATTACGATGTCGATGTATTGCTTCTTCACCTCTTCATCAGCATATTTCCAAAGTAAAAGCTCATCTTAGTATGACACGGTTCTTCTTTAATTCAGCCATTTTGGTGTCTCCTCTGGATTTCGGAGCAACATTAACCTTCCTCTTTTTATTAGCCTCTCCAACTGTATTGTTTTTTATTAACCTCTTTCCCCCGATCCTCCTCTTCTTTTGGCTTCTTTTGGAGCAGCAAGTTCAGCAGCTGCTTGAATCTCCTCACCCTGAAATGCTACAACCATGGCTTGGAGATCAACAATTTTCCCATCCTTTTCATTGGCTTCAATATTAAACGATTCAACTTTATTTTGAAGCTCCTTTTTCTTCTCAACAAGCCTTTCATTTGTTTCTCTAAGTTTCTCGGTTATTCGCACTGAAATAAAACAAATAACAATAAAATGTATGATGTGAACCTAACACGGAGAATGACATTCTCCGTGTAATATAATACGGAGAATAGCATTCTTCGTTTGGAATTACATGGAGAATAACCTTTCCAGTATCGAAATGATAGAGAATAACAATTATCCGTTTCAAATAACACGGATAATGCCATTCTCCGTGTTATAATACACGGAGAATAGTCATTCTCCTGGAAGATTACAAATCAGAAATTTGAAATAGAAAAGATTTTACCTTGTGCATGTAGCTCTGATTTAAGAACAGAATTTTGCTTTCTCAAATCCTCCAGTTCATGCTCAGAGCCCTCCATCACAATGTTGACTGCACGTTGTTGTGCTTCTTGTGCCTCGAGCTCTTTCAGCTTTTCTTTGAGTTTCTCGTTCTCAAGGTTGGCTGCACGTAACTGCGCTCCTTGTGCCTCCATCTCTTTTAACTTTTCTTTGAGTTCTTCATTCTGCGCAAGAATATCAGAATGATGTCTTCTCAAATCCTCCAGTTCATGCACAGAGCCCTCCATCACAACATTGACTACACGTTGTTGTGCTTCTTCTGTCTCGAGCTCTTTCAGCTTTTCTTTGAGTATGGCATTCTCAAAGTTGGCTGCACGTAACTGCGCTCCTTGTGCCTCCATCTCTTCTAACTTTTTTTGAGTTCATCATTCTGCGTAAGAATATCAGAATGATGTCTTCTCAAATCCTCCAATTTCTTTGCTGAGTCGTCCATCACAGCGCCCATTTCATGATGCTGTGGTATCCGTTGTTCATCAAAATAATACCCACCTGCTTCTTGGTGTTCTTCCTCTCCCTCTTTTTCAACTTCTTCTATAGGTGGCTCATCTTCTTTGTGCCTTTCTTGTTCTCCAACAGGTATAACCAGATCTTTAAATATCATCTTCGATCTTATTTTGTTGTGATATTCGATCTTGAGGAAGATTGAGATTTCGTACCCATTCCATGTGAAAAATCTTGGGTAATCAGGAATTGGGGCGAACTTCCTTTCCACAAATTTACTATGTTCTGCAAACCAATAGAGGAAGTATATTGTGCAACCTTCCAATTTGTGGAAAGCCATTGAGTAATCCCCCTGTTCAGTTTTGCTTCTACTCCTCTTTATGCTATCCATTACATATGCCAAGATTAACCTTGGCCAGTATATACTGTTGATGATGTCCACACTGTCTACCAAGGCCAAGAATCTGTACGGCAAATTTGAACCGCCAGACTTTGTGAAGAATACTGTTTGGCACAAGTGGAAGATTATTATCTTGGCAAAATCATCTGGATTAACAGCGTTATCTCCGCCACGAAGCCGTCGTAACGATTCAGAGAACTTGTCTCTCACTTCCTTATTCGTGACTTCTGAGTGTTTGCCCTTGGTATTATCCAGCAATCTTATGAAGTGATCTCTACACAGGCTCAATGATGCTGGTCGTGTGGGCTGCTGTTGTTTTTCTTTTATCAATCTTCTGTAAGAAACATCATCATCGCTTTATTAATTCAGCGGTAGACCGAATATGACTGCCATATCCTCGATGCTTGGCACGATTTTAACAGTGGTGCTCAATTCAAAGCACCCGACGCCATCTTCTTCTTCTGTGTAACTTGCAATTAAATTCTCAAGCCCTTCGGAGACCTTGGCCACTTCGGAGACGTGGACTCTGTTTTGGTAGAAAATCTCGACAAAATTCCAGAAACCGGTATTCTTCATGGAACCAATAACTGGCTCAAGTAAACGGCCAACATCTCGATTGACCTCCTCCATAAGATTTAGCATTGGCTTGAAGGTAGAACGGAAAAGTCTTGAATCCTTATTCCTGACAGATTTTTTTCTACAAAACAAAAAAAATAAAAAATTAGGTCGGAGAATGGCCATTCTTATGGGTTTTAAAACTGGGAACGACATTCTCCGTTTCAAGTTAGACGGAGAATGCCATTCTCTGTTCCAATTTAAATGGCGAATAGAATTTAACATTCAAATGCGTTTTATGACAGAGAATGTCATTTTCCTTGTAATATATACAGAATTTGCGAACATAAAATCAAAGTTATACCTACTGTTTGCACTTATTTTTGTTTAGCAACTTTTTTCTTTTTTCTTTGTGCAACTTTTTTAGAATAGGGTTTCTGTTGTCCTCCGTCTATCGCTTTTAGATTTCCTGTAACTGGTGCATCTTCTCTAATTGGTGATGCTGCCGGTGATGATTATGCCGCTGATGCCGACATGGTGTAAATATTGCGAATGGGGAGGAAGGTTTGAAGATTTTGGAGAAGAATGACCTAGGTTTGAGTACAGAGTGGAGTATGGAAGAAGAGGAAGCTTCGAAACGGTTTTCTTTTTTCTTTTTTTTAATAAAAGGATTCGGGGGTGTTTTGAATTAATTAGAAGGGCAAAAATGTCATTCGATGGAAGGGCAAAAGACTCATTTCTGCTTAATTATATTAATTTGAAGGGCAAAAATTATTCTGCTTAATCAAAAAGAATCGAAGCCGTTTGGCAAAAATGTCATTACAACTCAACAAAACAAATGAACATAATACATTAGGGGTTTCCATACATTAGATATAAAAGAAGAAGAAAAAAAATCATCGTCTTCCATATTCAATCATTTCAGATTGGACTTCTTTTTAGCTCTTCATTGTGCTCTGAAGTTGTAATCCATTCAGCAGCTTTGCGTCTTTCCTTTCGCGCATCAAACTGTATATAACAGACATAACATCAAAAATATTGCTCTAAAAAGTTGAAGTTTTTGACGACATATTTTCAGACTTACATCGAGAGAACGATAGTCTAGACTACATCGGTCTTTCATGAATGATATTACAAAACTCCCACAAACAACAGAATTGCCTTGGTGGGGAACATAAGAAGGATGTTTTATTGCAAAAGTAGAAAAGTTGAACCTAGCATCTCTCAACTTCAAAATCTCTTCTTGGAGAAAGAGATCCAAATTTGAAAGCTACAATTACCAGAATACAATATGTATTAGTATACCGCGTATCTTGTACCCAATTCATAAAAATTGATGAATATGAGCTTACTATTTCTTTTATGACTGTTTTGCTTTGAATCGGATCATCTTTAGATGCAAATGAGTCCCAAATTTCAACAGTCCTTCTTTTAACCAGAACTCTTGCACGAGTATAGTGTTCGCCCAAATGAATGGGCATGTATATCTGAATCAGGATAATTAGGTAAAACAAATTAGTAAATTTTTAGAAAATTAGGATTATTATTTAAACATAAATACATTAATACCTCGTTACAAGTGCTTAAAGATCCCATGTAATCCTGAAAATATTTAAACTTCTTCCATATTTCATGAGGCTTTTTGTTGGATGGAGGTAAAGTTGCTTTCTACATACACATCAATTAATACATTACGAAGGACAAACAAACGAGAAAATTGTTAATGCATATGCATTGAAGAATAAAATGCTCACTCACCGATATCCTTATTGGTAAAAACCATACATTAGCTTTATTGGAGATTCTTTTTTGTTCCTCCGTGGCAAGAAGAGCAGAGACAATACCTACAATCTGAATAAATCATTAAAAATGTCAGTGATGGAATCGAAGTAAACATAGATGGCATCTAAGAAGAAATATACTATCTATACATACCCCATTGCTAATTTTCGTTAAAGGAGCTAAGGTCTTCATCTCAAACTGAGACACATAGTTTTTGTTGCAAGATGATATTATTTCTCGAAGAAAAGAAACGAATAAATTAGGAGAAAAAAACTGTTGGAATTAAATCAAAACTCATATTACTTTCTCGTCAGGTCTATCATCGGCAAAAATATAGTCGTAATATCTCGAAGAACCACTAGTACAATTGCTAGGCTTCAAGGTTGAACCCCTTATTAAATTTTTCGATGGTGTGACCGGATGTAAATTTCTACACATTCTTTTAGAAGAACTGCTAAAGTCAGTTTCTTCTGTAGGGGACAATGTGAGCATTAGGTCCAATACTTTACTACGAGACTGTAGCTCCACGTCCTCCTCATCGGAAGAAGATACAACGGAAACCACCTTCACATTATTAAATACTCCAGATGAAGATGCCTTCTTCAAAGCTGGAGATTCTTCAATCTTCTCAAACGCCGAGATAAATTCATTTGCTCAAATTGTATTGAACCAAGCAAAGAATTGATCGATGCAACATCAGCTGAAATCTTCGACAGTTGTTGTTTAATCCTGCGCAACATACGCGGAATGAAGGTTTCGTTTGGAGTTGGCATCCAATCTTCTATGTCTTATACATTTCCCCCCACACGAGTAGACATCTTGAGAACAAGAA